>CM056579.1:12947787-13320287 GCA_029721435.1 Gymnothorax reevesii
CATTATACTACAATGCTGGGCGTTATGCCACAATGCTGTCACATTACACTGCAATGCATTAGCATTACATTACAGAGTGGTGGCGCTAAGTTTTGAAGGCGGATCCAAGAGGCCTTCCTGTGGTCATTTGGCTCAAAGTTTCAGCCCGAGGCCCTTTGATTCCTTGAGATATTCCTTCCCATAAATATTCAGCCTCTAGCCCTGACACAGATTACAGAAGCTCTGCACTTTAAGACGCTCAGCGCCAGGGCAAACCTCTGCCATGACATTGTTGTTGTTGAGCCCAAAAGTCATTTCCATTTGTAAAATGCACTTAAAGCGGTCCCCTCCTCCACATTACATGACCATTAGTAGCTTGAAATAAAAGTGTTTCTACAAGGCAAACATACTTCTCCTTGAAGTAATACATTTTACAATACTGGACAAACATTAATTCCAGCTCATTACCAAATGGCCAACAGTTAATTCATCAGAAGGCCGCATTTATACTCAAGATTCATGATTTGTTTATGGTCTTTTTTCTAGGTTTATACAGCATTCCTCATGCACTGCAGTCATTAATGTGCCAAAATTGAGACACTGTTTCAGACTACTGCAACAATCATAAACCTGAAACTCCAGTAATTTGTGCCAATGCTGTTCTACTTACACTAAATATTTTTTTTTTAAAGTAAGCTAATAGCAATTGAGAACAAGAAATCAGGTTGTGAAGTTCAAATGTGTAGAGCATTAAACTGAGGGAGTAGAGCGTCAGTAGCTGCCGAATGCGGAGCTCTTTTAAAGGCGAGAGACCATCCCTCTGTTCCTTCTCCGTTCCCCAATCAGGGCTCCAGTCTCTGCCGCTCTGGAACATGATTAACACACCACACTGCTGCACAGAACACTAGGGAACAGCACCGTGCACCCGGGCCGCTTTTACCCCGCAAACATCAAAGACTCCTCAGGCTTTCAACTTGCTGCACTCTGTGCAAACTGTGCGTTCGGAGAATACCAACAGCGCAACAAGGAGCCCTCAAAGACGTCATCCACAGGCACGAGGAAAGATCCATCCCATGGTGCACCTGTGCACTTCATAAAAGTTTCTGAAGTAGATGCCTCAACACGCAAGTGAACTCTAGTTAACTTCAGTCGTCTACAACACAGATTCTCCGGAAAGATGGGCAATGGGATACAAAAATGCTTCAATGATTAACCAGTTTGACAATTTAAGAAAATTAATGAATGAAAATTTGAATTTATTTCTCCCCTATAAGACAAGTTTTGGATTCAGAAACTATGAAAAATACTCTTCACTGCTGCCAAATATGTACCACTGAAAATGCTAAAGCTTGAATAGGACATGACCCAAGGGAGGATTTTGGCGATGATAACTGACCATGACCGCAGCTGAACAAACCGCCCCCTGGTTTTAGACATCTCAGGAAAAAAAAACAAGACATCAATTTGCAATATTAAACCTCTAAAACAGAACAGAGCACAATTGTGCTGCATAGTATTTCTCCGCTTCAATCATTTTCTTAAAATCAAAGCATCCGGACGCGCGCGCTGAAATGAGGCGACGAACTGCTCAAAAACCGCTAATAAAACTCCGGAGATGCAGCCGGTCCTCCCTCAGACACTGCTCACCGTATCTGCTGGACTAACCCTGCCCCCTTATGGACATGAGGAGAACTACAGCAAGGAGGACCGACCGAGTGCATTAGACAGGAGGGGCTTCAGCAGAGGATAAACAATGTGCTCCATAATTCATTGGACAGCAAAACATTCATCTCAGTTCTGCGCTCCAGCGCTTTGAGTTTCAAAGCATTTTCAGAAAATGAGGTTGAAGTGCAGACTGTCAGCTTTAAAATGAGGGAATTTAAGTCCATGTAAGACGAACCATTGAGATACATCAGCACCATTCGTACATACTCTCGTCTTCCTGTTTTCAGGCTCATAAAAAATAGTGAAGAGAAGCACATCATGGAAAATGAAGTATCATTATTAACTCTGGGTCACACACACCCTTTACATGCACTGACGGTTCGAACTGTTCACAGACAAGCATTCAGTCCCCTCTTCAGCATGTAAAACGCATGTTAATTTGGATTCAGATCCAGTGATGGATTCAGCCAACAAAAGCAAAACAACAAAAGAATGTGTCATTATCCAATGAATTACGTACACAACACTGTATACCGCATCAGCTGATCGGCACAGGTGCCAGGCTCAGCCTGAAGCAAATATTTCATCTGAAGCCCTGATTGGCCAGATTACGTCCTGAGGACCAAGCAGAACTGGCTCTGCCAGTCAAGGGTAGCGACACACCAAGCGAAATGCGTCATTTCAACTGCACTGTCGCAGCGAATAAACAGAACAAGAAAGGACGAATGAAAGAAAATGAGCTGGCTTTACAGTATTTAAATCAATAAAAGAAAAATGCGAAGTTTTCAGGCAGAGCTCTGTGAGGCAAAGACTGCTGCTCTACAGGAGAGGAACAGAGGTCTTCTGTTACTGTAATGAATCACATCTGTGGGAAAGACCTGAAGTCTACTGCCATAATTAATAAAACTGCTCTCAGTGAAATGAGTTTGACATCACAGGACTCGGAAGATGAACAATATAGATTTTTCGCCAATATTAAACACTGACCAAGACCATGGCACCCGGGTCTTGGCGATTACAGACCCTCATCGGAGAACTTTGAACATGTTCAAAAATTTTTCCGGCATCATGGGCGATTCTCCGTGTCAGACCGATTTCGTAGGTCCATCGTGCGGTGCCCTACGAGGTTATTCAACTGTGTTACGCCAGACCAACGAATTCCGTTTCACTTCTGGGGTCATCTTAGGTCCTCACTATCTTTGTGATTTCCGAAGATAGACCCATCGTCGTCCTACATTAAATCCAGGACAGTCCTAGGAATGTTCCACCATTGTACGTCCTTTCTGCGACTGTCATGAGTTAATCGAACAATTACAGTTCTATCACCGCTACTCAGCCTAGAAATCCTCCTCTCCCAAACGTGAATCAGTGCCTTCTGTGGTGGGCCTGCTAAAATCATACAACATTTAAAAAACACAACACTATTCAACGCATGTGAAATCCCCTTTAGCTATTAAAGTTGCTTTAAACTTACTTAAAAATATATCATACAAAAGGCCACACAGATGTAAAGGTCAGCATCATGTCACCAGGTGCACAAATCAATTATCACAAACCATTTCAAAATCCACCCTGTGTGACATCACAAGGGGGAGGGACCACCCAACATAATGGACTAATTGACCGTTTGGCTGAAGCTGATCAGTCCATCTCGCCTCTCGGTGGTCAATTCACTATGTGATGTCACAAAGGGACAGATTTTGAAATGGCTAATTGGCTATGCATCTGGAGATATAATAGGAATCATTTCAAAAAGCAAAAAAAAAAAAAAACAAAAATAGAATTTAGAAAATTAGAACATAAACATAAAATTGAACATAAATAATGACTTTGCTGGCCTGTCTGGCCACATTTAAAGCAAGAATGTTTGAATATGGAAAAAAAATAAATTGCTATCACTTCTAAAAAACTGGAAAGAGTAAAAGTTTATAATTAATTTAAGAGATGATGATTTAATTCTGGAGGGATTAAATCCATCGAGTCTCGACTGAGCCTAGAGTACTCCTCCATTTCATACAAGCGCACAGGCAGCCACCCTGTACACACGACCACACAACGCCATCGCTACAATCGCGCAACGCATCTCGCCTTCGCTAAATGTGTCCATCTCGCATCTCAAGCAGAAACCGAACGCACAAATAAAGCAATTTACAGTGACGTCAGCAGCTATAGCTTACATAAAAAACAGCAGTTTCGCACATAAGCAGAAGTAAACCGTAGCTTAAACCGAGGGAGGAGATTCTCGATGGTGAATATGAGGGAGCTGCGTTACATCACAGAGGCGTTACCTCCCGAGCAGCAGAATACATTCCCCATTTATTACCATCAGGTCAGGATCCCTGCAGCCTGTTCGCCACAGTCGGCCGTCAGCAGTCAGAGACGACCACCAGAGCCCGCTGTCCGACCAAACGCACGGAGGACCCGCACAAGGAATCAGCTACGGCTGCTTCTCATCTGTGCAGCTGCAGGTCTTCGGACAGGCCCAGAAACTCAGGATCGCCTCTCTTCCTTCCGAATCATTCTGCATGTGAACCCCCCACCGCACAAGGCCTGGGCAGGCTGTGCATTACACTGCAATCATTACGCACACAGGAAGTGCTTTGGTATCAACTGGCCGATTGATCAAAAACGCCGCATCCAAAAAACGATCGGGCTCATAAAACAGGACTAAGCACAATCGCATTCCGGCCTCCGGACAGAAACCTGACCTTCACGCACTCCCTCACTCATGAACTTCTGTCTGTTCATTTATAAATCAAGACAAGCAGGCCTTCATCTGTAAACTCCGGCATTCACAGCCAGACTGCCATTCTTTCATTAAAAAAACTCCTCTCGCTACTAGCATCGATAAATAAAATGCAAACTTGCATTTTTACCTCGCAGAAACTGGGCACACCTTCGAGAGGACTGCAGGATCTCTCCAGAGAACAGGGGCATGCAGTGGTTCCTGCTCTAGAAAAGGCCTCCAGAAATCGGACACACCAAACGAACCCCCCGCCCCCCGAGGCCTGGGGCCCGAGTCCTACCCCACATTTCAGACTGAAGCAAATTTACTGAAACACCCGTCTGAATGTGCGCAACATAAGGAGGGAAGATTAAACTAAAAGCTTTTCCCCAGTTCTGTTTTTCAAATGAACTGCACAAAATATGACAAATAGACATCAGCTGCCAGCATCCCTAACCAAGACACCGCAAAACCAACACAAAACAGTGATTGAAAAAAATAAAGCATTCAAGTCATCTTCAACAGGCTTGACCCTGTGTCCTCAGGTGCCTCTCTGTGATTGGCTCAGACACGCATCCATCTTCCAGTGCCGACCAATGAGCAGCCGGGGCTGACCGGCCCTTTCACAGCCCTCTGCAGTGTCATTGGTCGAGTGCGCGGATTCCATGCTTCGTCCCGCCTCCCGCGGCCCAGCGCTGACCGTCCCCGCGGAGGGGACGAGAGGAGGCATCGCTGTTTGTCTTCCGCCCTCCCTCTCTTCCACTCTCCATCCCCCTCTCCGCCGAGCTACAGGGGGCGCTGTCGGCAAATACGCTCCGTCACCTCAGGGGTTGATCCACATCTCAACTGTTCTGGGGAAATCCCATCCGTTTATTTTTTATTTTTGGTTGTTAGTTTTGTTGTTTTCATTTATTTATTCTTTAATTAGTCAAATTTTTCCGACCTTTGCCAGGTTTCAAGTCCGTTTGGTTTTTGGTGTTCGAAAGGAAGGCGACCGAGCGCTTCAGTAACTGACGGTATTTTTTCTTTGATTTTTGAGTTCTGTAAATGGATAAACCCTCTGTAGGAGCACAAGGCTTTCTGAAAGGCGATAAAGGGATGAACTGACGGCCGTCGCTCTGCTACTTAAAAGCGGAGAACTCGCCTGTGAAGACAATCAAAGAACAGAATGCAAGAAATTAACACATTTTAACGCAATAATGGCAATACCGTCCCGATACTGCACGTGCTACGCATATATACATGTGCAGCTACAAAATATAATTAAAAAAATATAATGGGGCTTGCTTCAATTTTTTGATAATTCATACTAATGGTGACCAAACCTATAATGCAGAATTCTGCCGTCATTAAAACGTCGTTCTGCTAAAGTTCGCAAACCTCCATTCCATACATCACTCCTCTGGTAATAAAGCCCTTCTCTTCGACACGCCAATTCATTCGGCTCCTCTCACGAACACCATCCTTCCTCTCCCGTCAGCCCTTGTTCGACAAGCAATAACAGCCCATCACCATTAAGGAGGTCCAAATTTCTAAATGTTCCTTCAAGGAGTGAGCAGTTAGGAGTTTCCCTACAGATGTCCTGAGCAGAGAAACAGAAGCTCATCCTCGGAGGAAGTTTGCGCCACATGAATAAACAGGCGTTTCAAGCTCTCCACACCAGTCAAATTCGTAACCAATACAGCTGCAAATAGAAGTTTGGAAGGGCAACTAATTTCCGTTACCTCCACTCCCCTCTCACTTCCTTTCCTTACCCGTCCCAAAGGGCGGAGTTAGGAGGCAGGAAAGGAAGTGAGGAGCAGGTGAGGACTGAGGGAGCGGAGAGTGCCCCAGGAGCAGGCGATGAGAGCGCTCGTACCGTAGCCACCGGCCTGGATGGGCGTTTTGGGGGACGCGCAGGCGTACAGGCTGAAGTCCTCTGTCTGGAAGCCGGCTCGGTTCAGGGACGGCTCCGACGCGCTGCGGTGGATCTTGGGAAGGGATCGAGCCAGCAGCTCAATGGAGGCCAAGATCTGCCGACGAAAGAAAACAAAAAATAACAAAAAATAGGACAAAGGGTCCTGTAGCTTGCCGGTAAGCAGTCTTACAGTGATGATACAAGTTATGAAAATTTCATGTGAAGTTTGACCTTTGAATCATTGAAGGTCAATTTCAAGGACACTAAATAAAAGTTTGCATACATTTATAAGGCCTCCTGTAACACAAACACAATCCTAAGCTCTGAAGCAATTTTAGTGATACAAGTCAGTGAAAATTCAATGTCAATTTCAAACTTTAAAGGTCACAGAAGGTCAAGCAAACGGACTTCATACACGACTTTTAAAATGTCTCGATACAAACGTTGGCTCAATCTGTGACCATTTTGGTGACAATTTTGCTGATAAACTTCATTGAAATTTCACTGTAAAGTTTGACCCTCAAAGGTCACTAACAGTCAGGCTGAATGTCACCAAATAAAAGTTCATACATGACTTCCTGTGTCTCACACATGAACATGCGTATGATCATGTGTGATTTCCTTTCAGTCAGTGATTCAAACTTAGGCTCCATCTGTGACCTTTTCAGAGACCGAAGTCATTGAAATATGAGGCAAGAAGGGTGTCCTGATGGATACGCAGATGGTGGTGAAGACGACGGCCATGAACCCATACAGCAGTGGTCAACCCCGGTCCTGGAGGGCCGGAGTGTCTGCTGGTTTTTGACGTTACTCTGCACTTAATTGATGAATGAAAGCAGTTCATTACACACTTAACTCATCTCACCTGGTGTCTTAGGTTAGGTTTAAATAGGGTGGAGAAAACCAAACTCACACACCCTGTGGCTCTCCAGGACCAGGGCTTGCTACCCCTGCCCTATACACTTTTATCTTTACTTTGAACCTCTACTCTGTCCGGATTACAACTATGCTCAATGTCCAACTACATTGACAAATCTTGGTTTCCACTTAGACTTCTGTCACAACCTGCATGTCTGTTTAATTGGCTCTAGGAGTCTTGTGGGTAGTTCCTGGTAATTGGTTGATTGGTTTATTATTCCCTCAGTGCAGGAGTATTGCCAACAGCACAGGGTGTACTGAGTTTGGTTTTCTCCACCCTATTTAAACCTAAAACACCAGGTGAGATGAGTTAAGTGTGTAATGAACTGCTTAGGCCTGCAGATAAAAATACTATATTTCTGTGCTACTGGAAATTTATAGTACTGCAACTGCATTCATTTCTCAGTCATGATGCGGGAAAGTCAATGTCATCATGATACGTTATTCATCATTTTAACTGAACAAAAGTCTTTATAACATTAAATAATGTTATTTCTTTTTGGAAAATGCTTAATAAAACAATGATAATTTTATTCTGCTGTTGATGTCGTCATTGAGACAGCAAGTGTTTCTGGGTAATGTCCACAAGCGTGAGCGCAGATAAACTGTTTTTACGATGTCCACTCGCTCGCTGATTATTGTTCCCACATTTCCTGTTCACAAAATTTCAGATCATCCCAATAAAGTTATGTTAATGTGTTGTTAATTTGCTCATTATGACTTATTGTTCTTGTTGATTAAGATAATAATGTTGAGAAAGAAATGGGAAACTTTATATTATAGAATGAAATAGTGTAGTAACCCTTAGTGTGTTTTCCGTAGGTCTATAACACTTTGAGGAGCGTGCAAAGAGTTTTCTATCACTTGGGAATTAATGTGGCAGCAGCATTGTTCGTGCCTTCATCCATGAGGAAAAAACACATGTGCAACTGTGTACAATCGCAATTAGCAAGTAATTGTGGACGCGCTATATTCTGCAGATAGTCAACTGCAGCCTAATTGACTTTGCAGTGGTTTTGATATCCTAGTTAATATATAATTTTGCAAACATGTACTATGCAGTTTAAGCTCTGGCTGACCCTGCCTACCCAGCCACGGACCTCAGTGTGTGTGAATTCATGATGTACACTGAAATGAAAGGTCCAAAGCATTAGTTTTACAGAAGAGAAGATGGATTTGGGGCATGTGTGTCTGGGTTAACGGGAATGAGCCAAACATCTTTTTATTTTTTATACCGTAAGTGTTGCAGTATAAGGGCACAGATGAGGTGCACAGAATAGAGGCTCAGTGAATGAGCTGAACACACAACACAGCACTTTTAGGGCCCCCCACTTCTTAAACAAATCAGGCACTCCTGGCGTTAGAGCGTTGTAGGAAGGAGAGCAGTGTGCCCTGGTGCATTGTGGGAAGAGGCTCATAATGCCCCGGTGCATTGTGGGAAGCTCACTTGAGGGAACAGCGGTCGCTCCTCTCGTTTCTTCTTCAGGCACTCGGCCATCAGTCTCTTCATGGCCTTGGGGCAGTTACTGCGCGCCTTACTGAGGTCTGGAGAGAGATACCCCCGGCCCACCATAAAGATAATCTATAAAGAGAGAGAGAGAGAGAGAGAGAGAGAGAGAGAGAGAGAGAGAGAGAGAGAGAGAGAGAGAGAGAGGTCGTGACCCCAGTCTCACACTGCACTCACTCCGGTCACAGTCCAGCCCAGAACAAACACACGTGATTCTAATTAGTAATGTCATAACTGCAGACCACTCAAAACAAGCAACAAGCAAATACACTGCCCGGCCAAATAAAAAGTCACACACTCAAATATTTAGTTGGAACCCCTGTAGCTTTGATATCAGTGCAAATTCGTCTTGTAATTGTTTTGACAACTATATGCAAAGCCAGAACATCTTTCGATCAGAAATGCCATCATTTTTGGCCCAGATCTCGTCTTCTCGACATAATGGTTGAACCACTCGGTGGTCTCTCTCGTGCACATCCCAAAAACTTTTAATGTGTTTAAGGTCAGGACTTTGTGGTGGCAAATTTGTTTGTGAAAATGATTCCTCATACTTGTTTTTGTCATTCGTGGTTTTCAGTGCTAAATACAGGCCAATAACTTGCCCGTTCTGAAATACTGTAACATCTTTTCCACCATCAGCGTGTGTCTTCTGACATGATTTTTTAAGAAATGAGTAGCGATGCGTTTCATCAGTCAGGGTAAAATGATTATTGCCGGCTGAAACATATCAATAACCACAATAATGATCCAATTATAGGATTTGTTCATTAATTTCCAAACGGTGACTTTTTATAGACTGGGCAGTGTATCTACATTTTAACATCATGAGTATCAGTTATCTGAAGGTACAGTATATCAAGTAGGATTTGTTAGTTGCAATTTGTAAACCCTACATACACAGTTGGCCACGTCTCCCAAACAACACAAGAAGCGCTCCACTGAGAGCAGCGCTATGTCCCGCCCTCACACCCTGTGCACTGTTATTGGCCGACTGGGTACACGTCCACTGCCCAAAGGCTGACGCCCAGGAGCGTTGCGTGCAAATGAAAAATAAAATGCAGGCAGACGGCAGGGTCTATGTAGATACAGACACCGCCACAGACCTCCAGTGGGTCACAAGTGCTGATTGAGAGGGATTCTTCGTCTATGAATTTACACACAGTTTTTTTAGGAACATCCGGCCCAGTGTACCTTTAACACAGCAAACTGCTTGGATTTGAGGTCAGATTTACTCAGTTTGATGTTGGGGTGAGAAAATTCCACCAGTCAAGGGAAAAAGGCCTTAAAAAACCTAGCATGGCAAAGAAAAAAAGATTTTAAACATGGGACTCAATCTGACTCTACAGCTTCAAACAACACAATCAGACGACTGCAGTTATATTCTGTCACACTCAATTGCAAACCGTTTTTAAGCTCCGATACTGGAGCGGAGGGCGAACAATCGGTCGTCACCTGATCGCGGTTGTTGATGTTGGAGTATGGGAGCGCTCCGGACATGAGCTCGTACAGAACGATGCCGAAGGCGTAAACATCGGACTGGAAACTGTAGGGGTTTTTATCCTGCAGGCGAATCACCTCTGGAGCCTGGGAACATAAGCCAGGCAATAAAACATAAGCCAGGCAATATAAAATTAAAAAATAAAAAAAAAAACCTGAACACAGATAATGCGTTTAGTCCACTGCAGTCGCCTGCTCCCATTGGCTCAGACGGAAGATGCTGTGGCAGGCGATTCCTGTAAGCTTGTGACGAATAGCTCCCCATTCTTGCACACTATACAGCCAATCTCACATTCCCTATGCAGTCAGAGGATAACACAGCCAGCGTACAATTTGCTCGTACAGCTACATTCACCTGATCGACCAGGAGTGCCCCCTCCAAAAAAATCTGACGGAGAGGCTGAGCAGGCCATCACCCCGCTCACCTGGCACTCCGGCCGCAGCCCCTGATAGTGTGGCTGGAGTTAGAATGCCCAATCAAAGTGCTCACAGACTAACATCTCAGCTCTGAGCCAATCAGAAGCACCCAAAAACAAACAATGGCACTACAAAAACATAGAGAGAAAAACATGTTCCAACCATCCACAGAATGGACCCGGAGAGCTGCTCGAACTGGTGTGACCCGCTCCAGCGTGACTTTACTGTGGCCAGACCAAAGTCCCCAATTTTCACCGTCAAGTCCTCATGCAGGAAGATATCTGGATAGCAGGAGATGGTAAAGGGGTACAACAATGCCCGGAGTTCACTGCTGTGCAAACTTGGCCAATAGGAGCGATGTGATATACGATACGGCACATCGCAAGGCGGATATGCTTGCCGATAATGACGGCTCAACAGTCAAAATGTCGACGAGTGAACTTCCGCTCATATCCGCGCGCGATCGAACGCTAGCTAATATAATGGCAATTTATAGCGTTTAGTTCCAGGACGTGAACTCCGGCTTTGACTTGAATGTAGCGTTTATTTGAATTTTGCGGTCTTTTCACTTTCATATCTGCTTATCCACGATGGTTTTCGACAGCGAAGCTGCGAAATGCTCTTCGCATTTCGTCATGCATGCATTGACTTGGTGAAGCTGGTCTTATTACCTGAAATGCAGACGTTGACAAAAAAATCCCCCTCCATCTCATCTCCCGATTTACAACAGTTTTGCACTATATCAGATCGCTCCTATTCCCAAAACAAGCGAACAGCTTCTGACCTGAACAAAGACTGTACGATGCTCTATGGACACCCCAAACTACAGAGCACAAACTCCATCTCCCTCACAGTGAAAGCTGCAGCCAATGATAACAATGTTTTACTTTCCGAGTACACCACATTGGGAGTGCAGCTATTGCGATAGCAAAAATTAGATGACAACCAAGCAGTATCTGGGGAAAATTTGTTCTGTTCCCCCAAAAAATCTGAGTAAACAAGTTAGACCAACTTAGAGACTGGGCTTAAAATCTAAACAGTTGGTAAACACACATGCACAAATAAAGCATTTATTGTGAATGTGTGCTTTTGATTAAGACATCTGCATCTAGCTAAATATTTTAAAAAGGATACTGTTGCTCTTCAGGTCTCTGTGAATGATCGATTTGGCATGTAAATAGCTGTGGAGAGAAGGACAAGTTCATTAAAAAGATATATAATAATAGTAATAATAATAATACTAACAATAGGAGACTACAGTCAATTTCAATTGATACAGAGGTCTGAAAAGCAGTCGTCCATAGTGTGCATTAGTGCAAGTAATCAGACTGAATTTCAACCCAAATATTATACCGTCCGTGGCTGATCTGTCTGCTACCCAGCCAAGCATGTGTAGAGCTGCTCTTAATAACTGCAGTAACCCCAAGTAACTGCTCTTACTGGCGTCTTAGCACTCAAATAATAAACTGGAAGTAGTTGAACCAGGGCTACAAAACAAAAACAAACAAAAAAAAAAAACTAAAAACTAACTTACGCCTCATGCATCAACTACTTTTCATTTCGTTACAAGGCTAGCATGTAGCATGGAGAGTTGCTTTAAGCAATACTAGAGTCAACAAGCTTGAAGTAACAGAAAACCCAAAAATCTAAACCAGGCTTCCCCTCCTGAGAAACTGCCCTTCTTCATGCTCAGCTGAGCACCATCATCTCTACTGTTAAACGAAGGGAAATGCTTTGGATCGACACATTTTTTCAGCCAAGAGAATACAATTGAAAATACTCCCTGATGGTACAAACCTGCTGTAACAACCAGAAATGCCATTTGTTCCATTAAAAAAATGTAATAAAACAAGATTTCAGCGCTAAATGACCTGTCCTTCAGTTCTTGGAGAGAACTGTTTGAATATTTCAGTTTCATACACAAAGCACTGCTACATGTACGCTAGCAGTCATGTGCTCGTACACTTCACTCATGTTTTTGTTCATGTTTATAGTGAAATAAGCTGTTGACCAATTTCAATCATCTTAAATGCCACAAAGTAAGACATGAATAGTGAGAAATCAAATTAGTACTTTTACCATCACAAAAACACTGCATAAATATCTGAGTTAAGAAGCTATAATTCATCAGTAAACTAGTTCAATGATTAACTCCATTTTCGAGCTGAGGCGGGAAAATAAAGCAATTTGGGACACAATGGACCAAAAAAAAAATTATAATAAAAAAAAAATCAAGACACGCTTCCATTGTAGCGCATTGTCCACATAGATACCACGCAACGCATATGCTCACCAGTTATGGCAAGAGATGATATTTTGATGAATCCAAGATTGATATTTACCTTTGAAAAAAAGGTGTTTATTGTATATATCCCCTCACATCTCGATCAGCATGTAACGTGTGAGTGTTCGAACGTATTAAGCCGCTGGTTTATCTGGCTTACTCACTCCATGCCCTGTGCAGTTTGGCGGGCGATGTCAATGAGCTTGATCATCTCAAACTTGGTCTCGATGATGTGCAGGTGGTGGTAGAGGCTGGATCCCTCGCACCACTGCGTGACGATGGCCAGCTGTGGTTTCGTGGTGTAGCCCATGAAGAGCAGGATGTTCACATGACGCGTTTTTCTGAAGGGGTGACAACATCCAAGGAAAATTAAATGCTTACTCACGCATTTGTGCAATTCCTGAAAGACAGTATCAATAAGCAGTGGCCTGGCACATGAGCTCCACCCAACATCAGTGGTTTTTGATGCATCAGCTTGATCATTTCAGGCTGAAAAACAATACTGGGATCAACTGCATTACATATTAGTGCCATATTTAGAATATCAAGCCTTGGAGTTGAGGCTTAATATCAATCCTCTCCTCTCTCTGCTCAAATCTCCCATTATTTTATTGTTGTTGTTCAATTTAAATTAGTGCTTGGTTTCCTGAAGCTTCCAATCATACTTTCAATTTCAGAACATGATACTCAAACCTCTATCCACAATTAGCAGCGCCTCGTGATTCAGTACCATTTTTGCGATGGTGATTTTCAATTTTAGAGTTTTTGAGTTTGTATAAAGCAGTTTGTGAGGTACAGGTCACTGGCAACAGAACTGATATTGACCGGTTCTGCCTCTTTTTGCTTGATCTAGGGTTCTGCGTTCCCACAGGACCTGCCGCAATGCAGTCAGTGCGGGACATTTTTTCTTTTAGCAATGCAGGAGTGTGCAGGACAGCACAGATGTGTCGGCTGGAGCGAGAGGATAGAAGAACTCGTGAGGATCCGGCAAAAAATGACAAATCTGTGCGTGCAGCTGACTCGCATGGAAGATCCAAAATGGCTACTGACGGCTCACCTGAGGACTCCCACTTCATTCTTGAAGGCCTGCAATTGCTGAGGAGTGGGAGCGATGACGTTCAACATCTTCACGGCGACGTCCCCTGCAGACGCACACCCACAGCCGGGAACATTTTACAGGAAGCAGCAGCACCTCTGTGTACTGAAACTCCTCATCTCACATAGGTTCTCTATATTGACAAAATGCTCGAATAATATAAACAATATTACACCATCACCATTTCAGAAAACATTTTCCACTAACTTCTCGCTACACCATCTCATCATGAGAACATTCCAGAATTTAACACTTTGACTGCGTCGTCAAACAAATTAGTGAGCGCATTACATCCGGCATTACCACAGATGTAGGAATCGCAAAACGCAGGGCGTGACAAAAAAGTACTTCTGTTCCACAAATGTTCAGAAAAATCAAACAATTCACTCCCAAACAATCATTCATTTACCTTCACTGCTCACTAGGAGATTAGTGAAAAGAAAAGAAGTTTTAACACAATGTTCACTGATTAACCAATCACCTTCCCCCAGTCCTTACCGTGCCACTTCCCCTTGTAGACGGTTCCGAAGGACCCAGAGCCGATCCGCTGGCCCAGAGTGATCTGTCCCTCTGGTATCTCCCAGTCGTCGCTGGAGTCCCGCCGCCCGAGGTTTTTCTAGCGGAGAGAAAGGGACCCTTAGCAGAGCTCATCACCCAGTGCTGCGGCCGGAATAACAGCTCTACAGGAAGTGACATCAAATCCAAAAGTAGCTGGGAAGGCAATGGTGAGAATTTGCTTCTTTTCTGGCTCTTGTAGGCATGTCCCATGCCAACGCTGGGCTTGGGTTTCCAAACTTGCTGCTTTGGCATATCATTCATTTCAGACCTGAGGAGACTTGATGACATGCTTGATCAGCAGGTCAATGTGTATTACCCAACTATACAAGGGAGATTGATTGGAGAAGACCTGTTTCACTGAACAGAGACAGAGGAGGTCAGCTTTGAGCCATTATAAAGACGTTACCACAGAACACAAAGTATCAGAGTATTACAGAAAAGTCATGAAAAATGGCCGAACACAAGCAAGACTTCTCAGGCTCTGAGCTTTTATAGACGGGCCATATCTGAGGGAAACTCATTTCCTTGGAGGAAGGCCAAGAAAACATCACATATGGCAGGTTTTCAGGGTCCACTGAGGTGACCGAGGCAAGTGCAGGTCTCAGCATTTTCTCAAGTGCCTCTAGTTAACCAGCCTTAGACTTCATGCTCGGACTGCAGAAAATCCACAGATCAGACACTAGACGTCTAGCAAAGTGTTTCTTGCACCTGGAAAGTCAGCGGGCCGATTTCTTCAATAGGCTCTGACTGTGGTGATTCCCAAATGCAGGTGCTTTAAACAAACTATTGAGGCCTTCTTTAACTTCCAGCATAAAAAAAATGTACACCCCTATTGTGAACTCATCAGTGGAGTTTTGAAAATACACATCAAAACTAGGCAATGAGATGGGCCTCCAGTATCGCAGGGGATGCCGGAAGCATCTATCAGTCTCAACACATAATTGGGATCCTCAGAGAGGATCTGCGACACAAACATCCAAAAAAAAAAAATGAAATGCATTCCAACACATCAGAGTGACTAGACTTCAGACCGATATCAACACTGGGATTGTAATGCCGTGTACACATCATCTCGCCATCTTACTTGCATTTTCTTATGATGCAGCATCCCAATAGAACAAAATGCTCACTCTGGGTTATTTTAGCGTGACTTTGAATGAAGGTAGTAAAAGACGAAAAAAGACAATGAGATTTTTTTTTGACGTGTCGGTGAGTCTCACCATTTTATTGCGATCCTCAGAAGACGAGGACGACTTGCGCTCCCGAGGCTGGCTGGGAGATTTTTGTGCCGACTTCACGCTAGTGAGCGAGCCGGGGAGGGAGGCCGGCGGAGTCGCCGACAGACCCGTCGTAGAACCTGCTGGATCCGACAGGAGGAGGAGAAAAGAAGAGCCGGCATGAGATTGGAGAGGCAGGAATGACTTAAGAGCGGCGACATTTCACACAGCTCCATTCATGTGTCATTTCAATTGAATTATTCGCCACACACAATAAATTAAGATCTACGTAACGGAGGAGCACCCACAAAATTATAAATATTCCCCCCAAAATCAGATTCAGATTTACCTCCATTAGCTCTGAAATCAAGAGGCTTCAAAAAGGCAAAACGAAAACCTCCAATCTCAACATATGTTGGTGATGATTCCACTACTGAATTTGTTTTCGCAGCACATACAATCCCAATTCCGAAATAGTTAGGACAAAGTGTAAATTGTGACTAAAATCAAAATGCAAAGACTTTCAGATCACACGGGCCAATATGTTATTTACAGTAGAACATAGATAACATTTCAAATGTTGAAACTGAGACATTTTACATTTTTACCCACAAAATGAGCTTATTTCAAATTTTCTGGCTGCAACAGGTCTCCTAGAAGTTGGGGCAATAAAGGGCTGAAAAAGCAATTACTATATAAGAGAATCAACTTAAAGAACATTGAGCAAGTAATTAAGTTAACTGGCATCAGGTGTGTAACATCTTTGGCTATAAAAGGGATGTCTTGGAGAGGCTGAGTCTCTCAGAAGAAAAGATGGCCAGAGGCTCTCCAACCTGTGAAGGCTTGTGTAAAAAAAATTGTGGAATACTTTAAAAATAATGTTCCTCAACGTCAAATTGCAAAGAATTTGAAGGTCACATCATCTCCAGTGCAAAACATCATCAAAAGGTTCAGAGAAACTGGAAAAATCTCGTAAGGGACAAGACCGAAGACCTTTACTGGATGCCTGTGATCTTCGGGCCCTCAGACGCCACTGCATCACTCACCGGCATGATTCTGTCATTGACATTACTAAATGGGCCCAGGAAAACTTCAAAAACCACTGTCTGTAAACACAGTCCGCCGTGCCACCCACAGATGCCACCTAAATCTCTATTATGCAAAAAAGAAGCCACTGTTGAGCATGATCCAGAAGCGCCGCAGTGTTCTGTGGGCCAAGGCGCATTTCAAATGGATTGTAGCAAAGTTCCCTAAGGTCAGACGAGTCCAAATTTGACATTCTTGTTGGAAATCCTGGGCGTCATGTCCTCCGGTCTACAGAGGAGAAAGACCACCCCTCCTGTTATCAAAGTTCAGTTCAAAAGCCAGCATCTCTGATAGTATGGGAATGCATTAGTGCATATGGTGTGGGACAATTGCATGTTTTAAATACCATGAATGCTGAAAGTTATATAAAGGCTTTAGAACAACATATGCCCCCTTCCAGAGGACATCTATTCCAGGAAAGGCCTTGTTTGTTTCAGCAGGACAATGCAAAACCACATACTGCAGCTATTACAACAGCATGGCTACGCAGTAGAAGAGTCTGTGTGCTGAACTGGCCTGCCTGCAGTCCTGATCTTTCACCGATTGAGAACATTTGGTGCATATTTAAACAAAAACTCTGTCAAAGACCCAAAACTCTCCAGCAGCTAGAAGCCTGTATTAAACAAGAGTGGGATCAAATTCCAATGGCTAAACTCAAGAAACTCGTCTCCTCAATGCCCAGACGCCTCCACTCTGTGTTAAAAAGAAGAGGGGATGCTACACCATGGTAAACAGGGCCCTGTACCAACTTTTTTGAGACCTGCAGCAGTCATCAAATTTGAAACGAGCTCATTTTGTGAATAACGTTGTAAAATTTCTCAGTTTCAACATTTGCTATGTTATCTCTGTTCCATTGAGAATAAAATACTGGTTGGTGTGATTTGAAAGTCATTGCGTTTTGATTTTATTCACAATTTACTCTATGACCCAACTATTTTGGAATTGGGGTTGTACTTTAGAACCTAGAACATTGTGGGCAGCAAGACAATAATCCACAATTATTAAATGTGCTACCTGGGGATACTGCCATTACAATTTAGATGAGCAGTTCTCAGTATTTTTAGGTTGAAGAGTCTTACCTCCATCTGATTTCTGTAAACAGTGATCTCTTATCAAGTCCTGCAAGAGAAGATGTAAATTGTAACAGGAATCAACAAAAACATTATAAGCAGTCTATTGTTATTATAATGCTGGAAGAAGCGCAAGTAGCAAAAAGAATCATGATACAGTCCTCCAGTGCTATATGCAACCACGACTACGGCCTGCAGGATCGGGTGTTAAGCATCATCCTGTTGCTAGCACAGAGCAAATATTTATGGGAACACGAGTCGATAAAGCAGTCAAAAATAAGCTTTAAGCGCACTTCTACACTTTCGCTGAGAAACGCTACTTGCCAGTGCCAGGGTGCATAGCACCAGGAAAGGCCTTTAAACTGCTGTTTTTAATGCAAGTTGTTGCTACCAATAATGTTAAAATGCTACATCACTTTTTTACAGCTCAGAACATGCAGATGAAGTGGACGTTTCTTCCTCATTGCACCATACTATTCAGTGTCATTTGGAGAATATCAAAACAATAGGATAGACATATGAAATGCCCCGGTGAAAACAGGCCATAGCCCATACAGGCGACTCACGTCAATGCCAACAGGATGGATCATATTGATGCGTCTACTTCAGCCATGATGATATTTATGGGCTAGATAATGTTGAGGCGTGTCCATGTGGCCTGGCAGACTAGTGCTGACTTATGTAGCCGACTCATTGACGTTGACGGGACTGTGTTGATGTGAGTAGTTGGTTCACATCGATGTTGACGGTATTGTGATGTGTGTAGTTGACTCACATTGACGTTGATGGGATTGTGTTGACGTGTCTAGTTGACTGACATCGATGTTGAAGGGGATTGTGTTGATGTGTGTAGTTGACTCACGTCGATGTTGATGGGATTGTGTTGACGTGTGTAGTTGACTGACATCGATGTTGAAGGGATTGTGTTGATGTTTGTAGTTGACTGACATAGATGTTGAGGGGATTGTGTTGACGTGTGTAGTTGACTCACATCGATGTTGATGGGATTGTGTTGTGTAGTTGACTCACATCGCTGTTGATGGGATTGTGTTACGTGTAGTTGACTCACATCGATGTTGATGAGATTGTGTTGTGTAGTTGACTCACATCGCTGTTGATGGGATTGTGTTACGTGTAGTTGACTCACATCGATGTTGATGGGACTGTGTTGATGTGAGTAGTTGGTTCACATCGATGTTGACGATATTGTGTTAACGTGTGTAGTTGACTCACATCGATGTTAATGGGATTGTGTTGATGTGTGTAGTTGACTCACATCAATTTTGATGGGATTGTGTTGTGTAGTTGACTCACATCGATGTTGATGGGACTGTGTTGATGTGAGTAGTTGGTTCACATCGATGTTGACGGTATTGTGTTAACGTGTGTAGTTGACTCACATTGATGTTGGTGGGATTGTGTTGATGTGTGTAGTTGACTCACATCGATGTTGATGGGATTGTGTTGATGTGTGTAGTTGACTCACATCAATGTTGATGGGATTGTGTTGTGTAGTTGACTCACATCAATGTTGATGGGATTGTGTTGATGCGTGTAGTTGACTCACATCAATGTTGATGGGATTGTGTTGTGTAGTCGACTCACATCGATGTTGATGGGATTGTGTTAACGTGTGCAGTAGACTCACATCGATGTTGACGGTATTGTGTTAACATGTGTAGTTGACTCACATCGATGTTGATGGGATTGTGTTGATATGTGTAGTTGACTCACATCGATGTTGAGGGGACTGTGTTGATGTGTGTAGTTGACTCACATTGATGTTCATGGGATTGTGTTGATGCGTGTAGTTGACTCACATTGATGTAGACGGGATTGTGTTGATGTGTGTAGTTGACTCACATCAATATTGACGGGACTGTGTTTGTGTGTAGTTGACTCATATCGATGTTGATGGGATTGTGTTGGCGTGTGTAGTTGACTGACAGATGTTGAGGAGATTGTGTTGATGTGTGTAGTTGACTCACATCGTTGTTGATGAGATTGTGTTAATGTGTGAAGTTGACTCACATCGCTGTTGATGGGATTGTGTCATGTGTAGTTGACTCACATCGATGTTGATGGGATTGTGTTGATGTGCGTAGCTGACTCCCATCGATGTTGACGGTATTGTGTTAACGTATGTAGTTGACTCACATCGATGTTGACGGGATTGTGTTGATGTGTGCAGTTGACTCACATCAATGTTGACAGGATTGTGTTGATGTGTGCAGTTGACTCACATCGATGTTGAGGGGACTGTATTGATGTGTGTAGTTGACTCACATCGATGTTGATGGGATGTGTTGATGTGTGTAGTTGACTCACATCGATGTTGATAGGATTGTATTGATGTGTGTAGTTGACTCACATCGATGTCGACGGGACTGTGTTAGTGTGTAGTTGACTCACATCGATGTTGATGGGAATGTGTTGGTTTGTAGTTGACTCACATCGATGTTGAGGGGATTGTGCTGATGTGTGTAGTTGACTCACATCAATGTTGATGGGACTGTATTGATGTGCGTAGTTGACTTACATCATTGTTGACAGGATTGTGTTGATGTGAGTAGTTGACTCACATTGATGTTGAGGGGACTGTGTTGATATGTGTAGTTGACTCACATCGATGTTAATGGGATTGTGTTGATGTGTGTAGTTGACTCACATCGATGTTGATGGGATTGTGTTGATGCGAGTAGTTGACTCACATCGATGTTGAGGGGACTGTGTTGATGTGTGTAGTTGACTCACATTGATGTTCATGGGATTGTGTTGATGCGTGTAGTTGACTCACATTGATGTAGACGGGATTGTGTTGATGTGTGTAGTTGACTCACATCAATATTGACGGGACTGTGTTTGTGTGTAGTTGACTCATATCGATGTTGATGGGATTGTGTTGGGGTGTAGTTGATTCACATCGATGTTGATGAGATTGCATTGATGTGTGTAGCTGACTCACATCGATGTTGATGGGATTGTGTAGATGTGTGTACTTGACTCACATCAATGTTGACAGGATTGTGTTGATGCGAGTAGTTGACTCACATCGATGTTGAGGGAATTGTGTTGACGTGTGTAGTTGACTCACATCGATGTTGATAGGTTTTTGTTGATGTGTGTAGTTGACTCACATCGATGTTGACGGGATTGGATTGACGTGTGTAGTTGACTCACATCGATGTTGACGGGATTGTGTTGACGTGTGTAGTTGACTCACATCGATGTTGACGGGCTCGATAGTGTTGATGTGGACGTTGGGGGCGGAGGATGACCGATCGCGCTGGCCGAACTGGTTTCGATGGTCCTCGTCTCCTGAGCGAAAGCTCTGAGGGATGGGGATGGATTTGGAGGGGGAGGCGACGGGGTGACACAGCGAGCTGGAGGAAAACAGCCCGCACACACATACAGAGACTCGTAAGTATAGGGACAGAGATCAATATTTCATGGAGCTATAACTCACAATACACTGAGCATAGATGCAAATGCTCTGAAACTGAAGTGGAGAGCCAGTACTTTAATTCAAGGACATGTACTCCCACGCGTCAATGAAACTGGAACGATGACCATTCAAAAACGCGTCACGGTCCAATTCCATACAGACCTGACCATAAATCAGGAAATGCATGAAGGAACAGGATTTCTGGTGCACAAGTTCACAAACAGCCTTTCAGACACAATGGCATGGACATATCACCACAGTTACTTCAGCAGAGGAAATGCTGCACTATGACCAATGCCGAGATAATGGAACTGCAGAAGACCTTCACAACAATCAATCCCCCTCAGACAGAGGACAGTGTCTCCTAGTATACCGTTACGTCTTTGAGGTGCTTGATGTAATATAAATAACTTAATGTATATATATATATATATATATATATATATATTGTGACGTCCCTCTCTCCCTTATCCTGTGATTGACTAATTGTCTGTTTTGCAGAATTGCACTCTGGAAGGCTGGGCTGAGAACCTTATTGGGGCTGATGGGTCACACCTGTTACAGGGGTGTGGCCAGGCTGTATAAAGTGAATGCTGCCCAGCAATCTGGCTCTTCTCGGCTGCCTTCCCTGCTCCTGTTGTGTTTGTTTTAGTTCTGTTGATCCATCTTACTACACTCATTTTACACATGCGTTTCATTCACACATTGCAGGCAGACGGACACTCACATCTACTTCCCATGTGTCTTTTGAGTTGGCTGTTTGTTTGATTTTGGCATTATAAATAAATTCATGTTTGTTACTGCTTTCATTTGCATCTGTGTCCCATTTTGTTACTTCCCTGAGCCGGGTCGTGACAATATATATGTATATATTTTCTTATTTACAAATTTCACATGCATCAATCAATTTTTTTTACAATGCAGCTGACAAAATATGTAGATTTTGTGTCATGTTTTAGCTTCAAATTTTTAATATTTATTATTATTTTATCATGTACATTATTTGCTATGTACAGAGCTAGAAAAGCGCCATTAAAATAATATGCATGTATTATTATTATTATTACTACTTACATTGTAGATGTCGCACAGTACACAAACGTATGAGATGTTCACTGGTGTACTGGTAGGGTTTACAACAGGGTTTAGACAGGCAGCACCTTTCGCATTACGTGGGCTGTTCCAAGTAACCTTGGCTTTTGCACTTTTGCCATGTTTGCGAGTTACAGCTGACAAAGGCACTCATCCCCACAGGTGAAACTTTCACTCTGCTCTCGGGAATTCCCCACAGTCTCGAAACCTCAATCTTCCGTTCTGCGAATTTTGTCATCTTTTCCATTTCTTTTGCTCTGATATTATGATCTCCTGAAATCACATCTATCAGCAAACATGCCTCACCATCTTTCTTATATAGTATAAAATCAGGTCTTCTGTGTTCAATGACTGTCAGTCAGAAAGTCAAAATCCCAGAGTATCTTCAGCTTTCCCCTACATCCTGCACTTTTTTGGGATAATGCTGATAGCAGTTATCCTCTACCTGGTCGCTGCAGCGTTTGCACAAGAGCCAGTGAAAGTTCAGGTAGACTTTGTCATGTTTTCGCTTGTATTCGGTCTCTGTGAGCGCTGCGCAGCCACTAACAATGTGTGCGACATTTTTTACTTCATTGCTATAATAATTATGAAAGCACAAAGCAGCAGGAGAATATATGACTTGTGAAAGTGTTTATGAACGCCAATCCCATGCCATGAGTTACAGACAAGACTCTGCCACAAGCGCTGTGATTGGTCAGAATATTAAACTGGTCACAGAGAAAACCAGGAACTCAAGCTTTATCATGAGGAGTCGCAGCTACGTCCGAATAGTCAAAAAAATGACATCCTATCCACTCATTCCTGACCACTTCTCTTTCACCGTTGCGGAAAACATCATCGGGTAAAGAAGAGAATTCCTAACGGGGTAAAACACAACCGCACTGCAGAGAGAATCCGAAGGGACTTGCACTCGGTGACGTGATCATGTGTCCCCTGCCTGTCATATATGTTTATTATCCTAGGAGGCACTGAGACACCTTTCCTGAACACTTAAAGAATTTGAATGCACTCATCATGCTTGTCACATCATTTCTTCCGGATCATTTTTTTTAGGACATAAAAACTTTCCTGGGCAAAAAAAAGACTATTCGCATGCAGCCAAAGTTTATTATTGAGTCTTATTTATTGAGTCTCAAAGGATAATTTGTCTGTAACCTTTAACCCTTCGTAGTTACTAAGCAACAGTGGACAGCCACAGTGCAGCATGCTGGGACAAAAATCGACCCTGAATCCAGTGCCTCGTTACGGGCAGTGGCTGGAGTATATAGAACCAGAAATGCACATCTTTCAGCGCATTAGTAGTGTCTTACCCCGTGGAGTCTGAAGGGGGCAGTGACGGGCAAACCTCAGACACGGGTGTGGTGCCCTCTGACGACACCTCCTCTTGTGTGATAGGGTGGTGCTCAAAAAACTTGGAAACCAGCAACAAACTGCCAGGGCCCAGAGAAAGCAAGAGAATCAGAGAATTCAGACATTCGATTACAACAATTCAACCAAAACCCTGGATTCCAGAACTGCTCAGCCCCTTAACAGTACTGATATTCATAAGAGCATTCAGTTCTCTTCACAGGATTACTGAATGCTGCGCTACATCACATATTGCTAAGTTATGTTGTCATGTTCTCCAACAGTATATCATGTAATACTATGTCATTTTATTCCATGCTATACTACGCTTCATCATGACATGTAACGCAACGCTATGCACTGCTGAGTAACGAGATCTATGATCCTCAATGCTGAGTCATGTCGTGTAATATGCTACGCGATGTGACACTGTGCTACATCATGTCTGGCCTTGTTATTCTATGTAATGTTATGCTGCAGTATACTATGCTATGCTATGCAATGTCATGCTACGCCATCTATGGCTATGCTTGGCAGTTTTGTTCGGGGTCAAGTAAGCTAAGCTATGTCAAGTTACGCTCCAAAGCAGTGGGTTGGCGAGACACTCACTCCAGCTGGTCGTAGTTGACGCACATGAGGGGCACTTCCGTACTGCAGCGCTGGTGGAACTTGTACCCACACGTTTGACAGCGGAAACCCTGGAACAGAAGCTTCCGGCAAAAGTCGCAGAAGGCCAGCGTGAAGAAAGTTTTTCGCACCTGAGCGGGAAAAAATCCAAATCAGACCAACTGGAAAAAAACAAAAAAAACAATAAAAAAATTAAAAATGCACAGCACGATGCAGTACAGCAACACTACTGTTGTGAGACCATACACTGCCCAGTTTTTTATACGCTCAACGATGTTATATCGAAGATACCATGTCGTCATATCATGCTTTCCAAAGCCAGGGCCGACCTCACCTCAAGAGGACAGGATTAGCGTCTCTGGACAAGCAAGAGATTGGGGGTCAGATCTCATTTATCAACTCTAATCTCCAACTTTTTAACAACAGGCAGTTAATTGAGAATACTGCTATTCCCAAAGCTAGCATCAGGCTTTATTTCTACTGCTATGAACGCGAGAGTCATTCTCAAAAAGTAACAAGGGTGCATCTTTGGACTCAATGCGATCAGAGCATCTCGTATTTTCAAGCCTCAAGATAGAGGAGAAAATCTGAAAGAAAATTTCTGACAAAACATCTGAGAGAGAGAAAAAGATTCTGTAAAATGGGCAGCTCTCTCTCTCGCCAGAAAATGTGTGCTGTAATGAGCCCAAAAAAGAACTTTGGGATTTGCTGAGAAAAATGTTCTACTTATATTTTAATCAAATAACAAGGAGCTTCACCATTATTCAACCAAAATATTTCATATTCATTTCTGACAGATGAACAAAGGTCAGTACAATAATACCAGCCTTCTATGAGTAACAAAAATACAGTTACCTTTACATCATAATTGCAGACCCATCAAAAAAAAACTATCAGCTATTCATGAGTAACAAGAATGCAGTTACCTTCACATTAGAACTGCCCATCACAAAAAAAACAAGTGTTTGCGACTAACATGGCAATATCCCCCGCTGCCTCAATTTTATGTCTCTGTACGGATGTACGGACAGACGGAGCCCAATGCAATATCCCCCGTTTCGCGCTCAATATGCGTCGGGGGAAATAAAAAAAAATTTTAAAAACTATCAGCCATCTACAAGTCATAAGCAATCGCATGTCTGCGCTTACATCACGATCGCAGATATACCCACAAAAAAAAAAATCAAAACCGTGAGCTAGAAGTCCAAGGCATTCAGATGTTATTCTGAGACAGTAACTGGAGAATCTTCAGTTCTGTAGAGATCCGAACAGCTGGGGCTCAGAAACTACAAGTCATCATACTCACAAAGTTATGTGTCGTCAGCGGGACATTTTCCAGAACCTCGACGTGCAACTCCTCCCCCGTTAGCCAGGATATATCAGTGTCCCATCCAATCGGCTTCTTTTCCCTGAAGAAGACATGATCGGACACGACACCTCAGTACGGGGGCTCGTGTGGTCGTACTGCACCATGATTGCAAATAATGTACAGTAATTTACCTCACTTTCCCCCCCAATGCGATTAACAGGCCATTAGAACAACACCCCGGATCGGTGTGGGCTTTCAAGGTCAACTCAAGCAGCCCGACAGCTGCACTTGTCCCAGGATGGAAGATCTGGGGATGTGACCAACAACCTCTGATGTCCCAATGAAGCCCATTTTCAGCGGGGCCATAAGCCGCTACACATTATATTTCAAGTGTATATGACACCAACTTAATTTGTTTGTTTTTGGTTGTTTGAAATATGCAATAAACAAGAACTTGGTCAGAAATGATGAAAAAAAAAAATGTTTTTTTGTTTCTTTCTGCCATCTGAAATACACAGATTCTCCCTCTTTATCCACCAACGGCAAAGACCTCCGATCAAATCCAAAATCCAGCAGGTAGCTGCTCCGTTTCAAATCCGAAATCCACCGACAGCAGAGGATTCCGCTCCTGATGCAAAGCGTCAATGCCGAAATCAACACGCATGTAGCCTATTTACATTGCACAAACCAGTACTCAGCCGACCAATCGCTGAACTTCTTCCGAGCTGGCCGACCAATCGCTGAACTTCACTCACTCAACTCACTCAACTCACTCAACTCACTCACTCAAAAGCTATTGCAAGTATCAGTTCTTGTGACATCCCTAGTCATTACAGTGCACGCAAATGATGGCATCGTGTCCACTGACGTTACTTCTGTAATGATCGAGTTTGTCCAATTAGATTACTTATTCAGCTATTGGTGATCTGGAGAGATAACAAATCCACTCATGCACTGGGTTGGTTGGCTAAATAGTGAGACTTGTTTTAAGAGTAATCCAACCATAGAATTTTAAGTGCCACGAGTAGGCCAATTTATTTCGGAGAATACTTCGCCACTGCGAAGTCTATGATGGCCCAAAAAAAAAAAACAAAATGCATCCTCACAAAATGGCGCCTTTCAGGACCCGTCATGCACTTCTGTCATTCAGTTAAAACTCGATTTTCTGTATACCTTAGCAATCCTACCTTAACGAGCTGGAAGATCACATTCTACCCTCACTAAGCTTCACTACTGCACCTTAGGTACACTCTGACTGACTGACTGAACTATAACTGCTCCCGATTGGCCGGTCTGTATTCACACCTGACTCCCAGGTAAAGGGAGGGTGGAAAGCCAGCAGTTCTCAGCCCTCGGGATCCACGATTTGATGACCGCCGATTCAAAAATTTAGGGACCATCTATCTGATAATGTGTCAGAAATAATAAATTGCCAACTAAAGATGGCTTACTTATGATGTCTGCAAGACCTTATTCAGACAAATTATTAGCGAGTGAAACCAGTTACCCATCTGTGGCAATGTGTGATGAGAATGGTTTTAAGCAGTCTCAGACAGAGCCAATCACAACGCTGAGAACATTCACAGGCAATTTACTCTCATCACTAAACAACAATGCCAGTTTATGCCTGTCCCAGTTACATTGCAATAAATAGCAAAAAAATACCAATGGCCTGAGTCAGCTTACTACAGCACATGAATACTGTGATTAAAAGGGCTCATTCATCCAAGAATAAGATTTGGACCACAGAATAAGTACATTTGTCGTGGCCAATTACAATCTGAAATGACCGGTGCACAAGGATGTATTTATATTAATAATTGCAAATCACAATCATCTCAGAAAGAATTCATCTTCGGCGATGACATCACAGGATGCATCTACCCAGTGACAGAGAACACTGCCAATGTCATTGGACTCTGATTATTCCCTTGGGTAAATGCCGAATGTCAGCCTAGTTTACGGAAGGCCGATGCAGGCAGAGGCATCATGGTCCATAAATTTCCAAAAAAAAACTAGAAATGATTTTTACACGTAATAACAGATGTCTCCCCCTTCCCCCGTTTCACATTTTAGAGTTATGGTCCGGAAACGAGTCCCACTCTTCAATATGCCTAAGTCCAAATTGTTGCCATGGAAACAGAAAAAATAAAATTCAAAAGCAGTTCAAACCCTCAAAAGGCACATCTACATGTTACGGAGAGACACTATATCAAATTTGGTGAGAATCGGTCGAACAGTTTCTGAGTTATGCTCCGGAAACAAATGGGAACGCCGACGCCAACGGGAATTCAGGCAAAAACAATATGTCTCCATCTGGAGAATGAACAAAGTGTAAGCTTCTAGTCTGTTCAAGTCCATGGGATGAAAAATTTGCTAGTATGCCAACGCTTTTCACCATTAAATTATTAAATTAAGGTTGGTAAGAAAACTTATTCGGGTAACTTAATTCTTCAACAGCGAAAAGCGAAAGCATGCTGGCCACTCAGAGTGGCTATCCCAAAAGCATAGTTGATAACGGTTAGCAACTTACACAGTTTGTCCATTCAATGTCAATGGTTCCAAGTCCAACTACAAATGCTAGCATCTGTTATTTCAGGTAATGAACCACAGCCGTGCAAACCGGGCCTCATTCGACCCGCATGGGACCTGTTGCTTGTCGAGTGTGCATTTGGGAATCACAGTTAACAGACTCTGTGGTCTCATGTTGTCATTATGTATGTAGCCTGCCCATTTTCGGACATCTAGCCTTTTCATGGCCACATAAAACCTTCATTTATTAGTTGGGGTGCATCATGCCTACAGGCTGATTGTCACGATGTTCCTTTGCCCCCTCAGATGTGAAAAACACTTCTTTTCACAAATTAATGGAAATAATATTCTTTGACATCATCTTGTTTTCCCATGGTTTTCAGCTTGACTTCCGTGTCTGGAACAACTCCAGTTACATCCGCTAATTGGCCAATTTGGGTCAGTCAACATTTTGTTTTAGAAATCTCCACTCAGACCTCAATAAAAGGCTCATTTTTGAGAAAAACTGGCAAATTTGGGGCATTTAATTATCAGGCTGCTGTTCATGAACTGTTTTGTCATACATAACAGATTATTTTTTATTTGAGAAAATCTGATGAATTTACACTGTCACAGACTCAATGCAACTAAATCTGGCATCTCCCTGGGCACCTTGGCCCAGACTCGCTGGGCCCTCCGTGCCCGGCTGACACAGAGCACCAGCACAGAGGGGAACAGGTGTGAGTGCGGGGTCCCCACTACAAGGCTCCAGAAAAGACCGAAGTTATGCCTGATATTCAGGCAGATTTTTCAACATAGTTATTGACCAAAATTGTAGAATTGACTGGTCTTATGACACACAGTGAGTGTCTGCAGGATTTCACCGCATGGTTTTGTGAGGAACCTCTCACCCCCTTGTTGTAGGTCAGTTGTCAGGAGAGAACCACAGAGGGGTGGCGGGCTTACCCGTCCTGTATCCTGTACACCGCACAGCATTCTGGGATCAGGCCGCGCATCATCAGGGCCTTCTTTAAGGAGTCTCGCACCATCATCCCACACCGAGCCGGGACCTGGGGGGCAGAGAGACATGCAGGTAAGGCCAGGCAGCGTTACACTCCACCAACAAGCCACCCGACCCACCGGTGTCCTACAACACTCAGAGAACAAAAACACTCCGGAACAAAAAGATCAACAAAATCAAAAAAGACTCAGGAACACAAAGATTTGCATGAAAACAACAACAAAAAAAATAATATTTGCAAGAAAATAAAAATACCAGGAGAATCGGACAAACGCTGAAAGGCTCGAGAGCACAAGAAGACTGTAGAACACAAGACATGAAAGGACAAAAAAGAAAGAAAAAAAAAACAAGACACATACGAGCACTAAGATACTGACACAAACACACGACACACAGACGCACACAAGGGCTCCCGCAAACACACGACGACCCCAGAGCGCAAGAGGACACCCCAGAGCGCAAGAGGACTCCCCAGAGCGCAAGAGGACTCCCCAGAGCGTAAGAGGACACCCCAGAGCGCAAGAGGACTCCCCAGAGCGTAAGAGCACTCCCCAGAGCGTAAGAGGACTCCCCAGAGGGCAAGAGGACTCCCCAGAGCGCAAAAGGACTCCCCAGAGCGCAAGAGGACTCCCTAGAGCGCAAGAGGACTCCCCAGAGCGCAAAAGGACTCCCTAGAGCGTAAGAGGACTCCCCAGAGCGCAAGAGGACTCCCCAGAGCGCAAGAGGACTCCCCAGAGTGCAAGAGGACTCCCCAGAGCGCAAGAGGACTCCCCAGAGCGCAAGAGGACACCCCAGAGCGCAAGAGGACACCCCAGAGCGCAAGAGGATAACCCAGAGCGCAAGAGGACACCCCAGAGCGCAAGAGGACTACCCAGAGCGTAAGAGGACTCCCCAGAGCGCAAGAGGACTCCCCAGAGCGCAAGAGGACACCCCAGAGCGCAAGAGGATAACCCAGAGCGCAAGAGGACACCCCAGAGCGCAAGAGGACACCCCAGAGCGCAAGAGGACACCCCAGAGCGCAAGAGGACACCCCAGAGCGCAAGAGGACTCTCCAGAGCGTAAGAGGACTCCCTAGAGTGTAAGAGGACTACCCAGAGCGTAAGAGGACTCCCCAGAGCGTAAGAGGACACCCCAGAGCGCAAGAGGACACCCCAGAGCGCAAGAGGACTCCCCAGAGCGCAAGAGGACTCCCCAGAGCGCAAGAGGACTCCCCAGAGCGTAAGAGGACTCCCCAGAGCGCAAGAGGACTCCCCAGAGCGCAAGAGGACTCCCCAGAGCGCAAGAAGTCATTCTATTGCAACTGCTAACGTGTTGGTCCTCTATATTGTTTAAATGGCTAAATTTCAAGTACTCCGGGAGAACATAAGTTGATACAAAAATGAATGTCATCTACAGTAATTTACACACCTAATTACATAAAAGAAAATATATAACAGACAGACCAGACGGATTTTTCTAAAGAGGTTAAATCAAAAGTTCTCTTCATTTAGTTGATATACTTCAAATTCAGCCATCCGATATACCCTTATGTCAGAAGAATGTCACCCAGGAATTTTCAAAAAAAATATCTGAACAGAGTTCAAACGGGGTGCGTTACAGACAGGACAAGGCAAAAAGTTACGGACACTTTTGTCATAAATATCAATTAATTACCACGAAAACTTGTATTAATCAATATTATGGACACAGTTGCTTTGCGAGAGAGATGGCTACCTATCTTTAAATAAGCAATATGTCATTTTAATTTCAAATGTCAAGACTTACAGCCTCATATCTATAAGCATGGAAAATATTGTTATGCAACATAAATGCACGCGTCTAAGTACAATACCTGGCATGACTAACTTGAAAAATGTAAATTTAAACAAAATTCCACGAGTTTATGCCAGTCGCAGTCAGAAAATCGACAGCGGTACATAATTGCCATGAGTGCAATGATCCATGAAGCCAAAATGCATTTTTCAGAAACTTTTGGATGTCAGCTAACACATCCACCAGGCATTTCAGAACAATTCTGAAAAAAAAATTTCTACAGCCATGCCACAAATACCCAGAATGCCCTGAAACGAAGAGACTCCGAAGTATACAACAGGCTTCCCACAAATACAAGAGGACTCACAAGTACACAGGAAGCCAATCGTCTGTCTCCCTCATTTGCTTACCATGCGTAAAGTGTCTTAGTGACAGGCTTGCCATGAGAAAGCGCTGTACTCATCATGCTACCGTGACACTCAGAGAAACGGTTGGAGAACGCACACTGTCCTAAGCTCGGCTGTGACACAACTCAGGCCATGCCTCCTCGCTGTCACTCACCACTGTCCTCTGCTTGTTGGGCAGGAAAACTCGAACAATGGGCTTCTGGGGCGACTTTGGGTTCCCTCGGGCAGGATCTGTGGGGGTCGGCAATACGGCCAAGGATGAGGTGGCCCCGTGAGACCCTCCGAGCTTCACTTCCAGGAGGCAGGGGGCAGGGACAGGGGCGGGGTCGGGGGCAGGATCAGGGGCAGGGGTACTGCAGAATTCAGTTCCGTTCCCAATGGCCTCCAGGAGCTGCTGCTCTCGCTGCTGGAGCGCATCAAGCTTACTGGTGTACTCTTCATACGCCTACAGATACACACACACACACACACGGGTTACTGGTGTACTCTTCATACGCCTACAGATACACACACACACGGGTTAGTGGTGTACTCTTCATACGCCTACAGATACACACACACGGGTTACTGGTGTACTCTTCATACGCCTACAGATACACACACACACACACACACACACACACACACACACACACACACGGGTTACTGGTGTACTCTTCATACGCCTGCAGATAAACACACACACACACACGGGTTACTGGTGTACTCTTCATACGCCTGCAGATACACACACACACACGGGTTACTGGTGTACTCTTCATACGCCTGCAGATACACACACACACGGGTTACTGGTGTACTCTTCATACGCCTACAGATACACACGCAAACACACACACGGGTTACTGGTGTACTCTTCAAACGCCTACAGATACACACACACACGGGTTACTGGTGTACTCTTCATACGCCTACAGATACACACACACACGGGTTACTGGTGTACTCTTCATACGCCTACAGATACACACACACACGGGTTACTGGTGTACTCTTCATACGCCTACAGATACACACACACACGGGTTACTGGTGTACTCTTCATACGCCTACAGATACACACACACACGGGTTACTGGTATACTCTTCATTCGCCTGCAGATACACACACACACGGGTTACTGGTGTACTCTTCATACGCCTACAGATACACACGCAAACACACACACGGGTTACTGGTGTACTCTTCATACGCCTACAGATACACACACACACGGGTTACTGGTGTACTCTTCATACGCCTACAGATACACACACACACGGGTTACTGGTGTACTCTTCATACGCCTACAGATACACACACACACGGGTTACTGGTGTACTCTTCATACGCCTACAGATGCACACACACACGGGTTACTGGGGTACTCTTCATACGCCTACAGATACACACACACACGCGTTACTGGTGTACTCTTCATACGCCTACAGATACACACACACACGGGTTACTGGTGTACTCTTCATACGCCTACAGATACACACACACACGGGTTACTGGTGTATTCTTCATACGCCTACAGATACACACACACACGGGTTACTGGTATACTCTTCATTCGCCTGCAGATACACACACACACACACACGTGTTACTGGTGTACTCTTCATACGCCTACAGATACACACACACACGGGTTACTGGTATACTCTTCATTCGCCTACAGATACACACACACACAGGTTACTGGTATACTCTTCATTCGCCTACAGATACACACACACACACGGGTTACTGGTGTACTCTTCATACGCCTACAGATACACACACACACACGGGTTACTGGTATACTCTTCATTCGCCTACAGATACACACACACACGGGTTACTGGTGTACTCTTCATACGCCTACAGATACACACACACACACGGGTTACTGGTGTACTCTTCATACGCCTACAGATACACACACGCACGGGTTACTGGTATACTCTTCATTCGCCTGCAGATACACACACACGGGTTACTGGTGTACTCTTCATACGCCTACAGATACACACGCAAACACACACACGGGTTACTGGTGTACTCTTCATACGCCTACAGATACACACACACACACGGGTTACTGGTATACTCTTCATTCGCCTGCAGATACACACACACACGGGTTACTGGTGTACGCTTCATACGCCTACAGATACACACGCAAACACACACACGGGTTACTGGTGTACTCTTCATACGCCTACAGATACACACACACACGGGTTACTGGTATACTCTTCATTCGCCTACAGATACACACACACACGGGTTACTGGTGTACTCTTCATACGCCTACAGATACACACACACACACGGGTTACTGGTGTACTCTTCATACGCCTACAGATACACACACGCACGGGTTACTGGTATACTCTTCATTCGCCTGCAGATACACACACACGGGTTACTGGTGTACTCTTCATACGCCTACAGATACACACGCAAACACACACACGGGTTACTGGTGTACTCTTCATACGCCTACAGATACACACACACACGGGTTACTGGTATACTCTTCATTCGCCTGCAGATACACACATACACGGGTTACTGGTGTACTCTTCATACGCCTACAGATACACACGCAAACACACACACGGGTTACTGGTGTACTCTTCATACGCCTACAGATACACACACACACGGGTTACTGGTGTACTCTTCATTCACCTGCAGATACACACACACACGGGTTACTGGTGTACTCTTCATACGCCTACAGATACACACTCAAACACACACACGGGTTACTGGTGTACTCTTCATACGCCTACAGATACACACACACACGGGTTACTGGTATACTCTTCATTCGCCTACAGATACACACACACACGGGTTACTGGTGTACTCTTCATTCGCCTGCAGATACACACACACACGGGTTACTGGTGTACTCTTCATACGCCTACAGATACACACTCAAACACACACACGGGTACTGGTGTACTCTTCATACGCCTACAGATACACACACACACGGGTTACTGGTATACTCTTCATTCGCCTACAGATACACACACACACGGGTTACTGGTGTACTCTTCATACGCCTACAGATACACACACACACACGGGTTACTGGTGTACTCTTCATACGCCTACAGATACACACACGCACGGGTTACTGGTATACTCTTCATTCGCCTGCAGATACACACACACGGGTTACTGGTGTACTCTTCATACGCCTACAGATACACACGCAAACACACACACGGGTTACTGGTGTACTCTTCATACGCCTACAGATACACACACACATAAGTTACTGGTATACTCTTCATTCGCCTGCAGATACACACACACACGGGTTACTGGTGTACTCTTCATACGCCTACAGATACACACGCAAACACACACACGGGTTACTGGTGTACTCTTCATACGCCTACAGATACACACACACACGGGTTACTGGTGTACTCTTCATACGCCTGCAGATACACACACACACGGGTTACTGGTGTACTCTTCATACGCCTACAGATACACACGCAAACACACACACGGGTTACTGGTGTACTCTTCATACGCCTACAGATACACACACACACGGGTTACTGGTGTACTCTTCATACGCCTGCAGATAAACACGCAAACACACACACACACACACACACACGGGTTACTGGTGTACTCTTCATTCGCCAGCAGATATAATACACACACACACACACGGGTTACTGGTGTACTCTTCATACGCCTGCAGATAAACACACACACACACACACACACACAGGTTACTGGTGTACTCTTCATACGCCTGCAGATATAATACACACACGGGTTACTGGTGTACTCTTCATACGCCTGCAGATAATCACGCAAACACACACACACGGGCTACTGGTGTTCTCTTCATACGCCTGCAGAGAAACACACACACACACACACACACACAGGTTACTGGTGTACTCTTCATACGCCTGCAGATATAATACACACACGGGTTACTGGTGTACTCTTCATACGCCTGCAGATAAACACGCAAACACACACACACACGGGTTACTGGTGTACTCTTCATACGCCTGCAGATATAATACACACACACACACGGGTTACTGGTGTACTCTTCATACGCCTGCAGATATAACACACACACAGGTTACTGGTGTACTCTTAATACGCCTGCAGATGTAACACACACACACAGAGGTTACTGGTTTACTCTTCATACGCCTGCAGATATAACACACACACACACACACACACACACACACACGGGTTACTGGTGTACACTTGATGTGCCTGCAGATATAATACACACACACACACACACACACACACACACACACAGGTTACTGGTGTACTCTTCATACGCCTGCACATATAATACACACACACACGGGTTACTGGTGTACACTTGCTGTGCCTGCAGATATAATACCCACACACACACACACACACACAGGTTACTGGTGTACTCTTCATACGCCTGCAGATATAATACATACACACACGGGTTACTGGTGTACACTTGATGTGCCTGCAGATATAATACACACACACACACACACGGGTTACTGGTGTACTCTTCATACGCCTGCAGATAAACATGCAAACACACACACACATACACACGGGTTACTGGTGTACTCTTCATACGCCTGCAGATATAACACACACACAGGTTACTGGTGTACTCTTCATACGCCTGCAGATATAACACACACACAGGTTACTGGTGTACTCTTCATACGCCTGCAGATGTAACACACACACACACACACACACACACACACACACACACACACACACACACACACACACACACACAGAGGTTACTGGTGTACTCTTCATACGCCTGCAGATATAACACACACACACACACACACACACACACACACACACAGGTTACTGGTGTACTCTTCATACGCCTGCAGATATAATACATACACACACGGGTTACTGGTGTACACTTGATGTGCCTGCAGATATAATACACACACACACACACACACACACACACAGGTTACTGGTGTACTCTTCATACGCCTGCAGATATAATACATACACACACGGGTTACTAGTGTACATTTGATGTGCCTGCAGATATAATACACACACACACACACACACACACACACACACGTTACTGGGGTACTCTTCCTACAGCGACAGAGATAACATACACACGCGCACACACTAGAGGTGTAACAATACGGTGGGGTCACGATACCAATACACAAATCATTTTACTGTCTGCTGATTTTCTTTCTTACAAATAAGCAGCAACACACAGATTTCCCAAGACAAGGCTTTTGAAGTTTATTAAGTTAGTTTACCTTTAGGTACCACTGTGCGTTTACCGTTAAGGCCAAAGTCATCAACTTAAAACATAACGAGTTGCTGAATACCCCTCGGCCAGTGCACATCTATGGCTCACAGAGAGTTACCAGACCAAATTTGACGAAGCTATGACCAATAGTTACTTTGTACTTGGCGGGACAACATTTCCATGATGAAGGTCACAGCGCTAAGGTGAAAGGTCAAATCCAGCAAAAAAACCTGACCTTGTACATTTATGGGTCTTAGTGAGTTACCATTCCAAATTTGGTGAAGCTGCGATAATTAGTTGCCGAGTGCTGGCCCGGAAAAAGTCATGGACGACAGACAGACAGACAGACAATACCCCCCGGGTCGAAGTTGGCAGAGGGGTAAAAAACTGATAAAAGCTGAATAGGTCTCCAGTCCACAACTATTCATTAGAGCAGGCCTTTTTTTCCCCCCCATGCGAACGATCGTTCGGTTACGTAAAGGTTACACAAAAAAAAATTTGCGCGAATGGTGGCCATTTGTGCAAAATGAGGGGTGAATGTGTCTTAGCCAAAGTGATCAACAATTCATGAAAATTTTCTTTGTGTGCGTGAATAAACTACAATATGTTTACTGTGCAACCAAGTAATAATTGTCTTCATTTTTGTGCTTAACTGACGGTCGTATCCACACCACATGCGGCGCACGTGTTATACCGTAATACGTCAGTATCATCTCTATACAGGCCTATACCTGTATATACCAATACATGCTGCGGTTGCATAGATTAATCTTTTAATTAATGTCTTGATTTACTTCATTCTACTGAACGTGATGTGTCAGTAGGGGGGTTTGTTTTTGTTTTCTTTTTTTTCCAAACAATTGTCCTTCCCCGCCCGGTTTTGTTTTTGTCATCTTGGTGCGACATGAGTCGCATCAATAAAGAGATTCAGAAGGTCTAATTGGTCAAATTGTCTGAAGTGTTATGAAAGTAAGCAATGAGCGTTGCTTTTATATGCGACTCCTAGGATCCCACGAGGTGAGTTAGTTGTTTGACGTCAGCACTGAACAACGTTTCACATGCAGGTGTTTGCATACTAGTTACCGCCGCCAAGGAGGTTATGTTTTTGCCTGGGTTTGTTTGTTTGTTGGTTTCCAAAATAACTCAAAAAGTAATGAACGGATTTTGATGACATTTTCACAGAAGGTGGGTATTAAGTCAAGGAACAGGTGATTACATTTTGGCATATCTAGGCCAAAGTACTGCTGAGATATACGCCAAAGTTCAAGATTTCAAGTGTTTGCAATGGGTCGGAGTTCCAATCGCCGTGCTTTTGGGTTTTGCTGCCCCCTGGCGGAGTACTGCGCTCTCTGAGTGCTTTTCCAGTGTCGTCAATGACCTGGACTATACATTTCGATGTCGTTCTGCAAGTGTAAGTGATAAAAATGGTAGCCTGCTAAAGACTGAAATGCAGTTTCTCTAAACGGAGTATTGTCAGACAGTTAAATCATAACCCGTGTCACATACTGAAATTAAAGTGAGGGGGCTGTAGCTGGATTGGAATATCAGCGCTGACCGCTTGTCCTGTGACAGTGTTGCTGGCATTGTGATCCATTTATAGCACTGTTCAAGCTACCGTTGTTTGACAGGCTACAAAAAGGAGCTCTATGCTGTAGACAGTTCATGGAGACGTTATGACTGAAATTAATTTTTAGGTAAAGCACTTTTTTTCTTCAGAATCGGGAGGATGTCATTTAGACAAGCTATAACTTCACGCTGAATCAGGTTGTTGTCAATCGGGAAATCCGCGACATTACACTATTCACAGTTAGTCAATACATTTTTGGTATAATCTCGATCGGTTACGTCAAGTTTTTCTGCGTAACCGAATGGTCGGTTACGCTGGCGCATTTTGACGAGAACGGTGTGTCGTTCACGCCGTAGTTTGAAAAAAAAAAAAAAAGGCCTGCTAGAAGAAAGTAATATTGTAAACTACTTATCATTATTAGCCAACTTGAAGTCTGGAAACTTAACCTCAAACAAGCTGAAATGAAACTTCAACAAATTGCACTTGGAGCGATGCAACCACATGGAGTATGAGGCAGGTCACTACGTTTTCATTTAAAGCGAGAGAAAATGCTGCAATTTCTGGGTTGAAGAAAATATGTGGACTATTTTAAAAAGCCTCTTGTATCCCGATACACGTCCTCCGAATCGATGTAACGTATCGGAGGCTTTGTATCACGATACAATACTGTATCGGTATATTGTTACAGGTTGAGCCACCTGACATTTTTTGGCTGGTGAAATTGCAAATACAGTCTAAAACTGAATAAAACCCTGTAAATGTTGTGCAACCATTATACGCCTTATACCCGACACGGGTGTTAACAAATTATGTATGTAAGCATGTAACCATTAGGACTTGTTTAAACACACTCTTCCAACTTCAAATAAATGTATTCTGTACATTTTTAAAGATTTAAAAAAAAAAAAACATTTTTAAAAGGCTTATTTGTCATTGACCCACACACACACACATGCGCGCGCGCGCACACACACACACACACACAGACACACACACACACACACACACACTTTCCTGGAGTCCCTCTCTCACAGACTATATCCAAGCAGCAATATTCAAAAATGAATCGACAAAGTTCACCACAACTCTTAATGATAAAGTCAGCGCGCACACACACACAAACACACATACACACACACACAGCTCAGGCCGAGGGCTGTGCATTAAACACGGGACAGCTTCTTCATCATTACTGAGGATAAAATTTAAATGCTTTTAACGTTACAGTACATCTACATTGCTTGAATATTTACTAATAATATTCCAGGTATATTTCAGCATCGCTGTGGGTTCAGTTAAGTAACCAACTGTAAACGTGACGAACCGGAACCGTGTTGCGTCCTCTCACCTCCAGGTATATGGCGGGGGGGTTATGTTCGCCCCCAAACTTCTCCAGTAGGGCCTCCAAGTGCTCCTGCGTCAGCTGTATCATCTGCTTTATGTTCCAGATCTGCAGAGTCACACACATCTCAGAGGACCGGAAAATCACCACACAGTCCCATCACAATTATGCTACCATTCTTCACTGGTACAACCAGAGTCGCATCTTTGAAATTAAATCCACTGTGAATAATACGGCCGATGAATCGCAAGTATTGTCAAGTTTTCAGGAAAATTAAATATTCTAAATCAACCGTTTAAAGTTATTGCCAACTACACAAACACAAAAAAATGGTGGATTTCAATCATCTGTACTTTCAGTGGTGGCATGACCACCGGCATAATCAGTCGGAGCACAAGGTTGGTACCACAGAAGACCACGAGGCCACGGCATCTGTATACAAGGTATGTGATCAAACTTTGCAGCATTTGGGCAGGTAGCGCAAATCATGCCATCTTTCACTCACAATTTTAATTTTCAATGAAGTCTCTTCAGACACATCCTGCCACTTTGGGTTCAGTGATAAACACCACTATTTTCAACAGTCAAACACCACTGATTTGCCCAGATTCCCATTCTTAAATTGTGGCTGGACAAACACCAGAGGCTATCAGAAGGGTGGCTCTAACCCAGCAGCACTACGGGCGACTCCAGTCCTGCTATGAGTGAAGGGGACGCCTTAGGCCTGCTGAACATGGCTATATCATTGCACCACAATAAATATTCAGTTCTCTATTGATTCTGTTGAACGGACTCTGTTACGACCAGTTTTTTGCAGTTTTCACCCAAAATAAATCAAATGAACAAAATTGGCTATTTCGTTTTTTGAAGTACTTGGGAAGAGTACTTCCCAAGAGAAGCCATTTAAATTGTAACTTTACCTTACTTAGTTTTGGAGCCATGATAGAAAATACCCTAATTTTGTAACTCCATTACCGAGTGACCTGGTCCATCTGTGAAGGCGTCAATGCTGAGAGGTACACACAGGTTTTGGAGCAACATATGCTGCCATCCAAGCGAGGTATTTTTCAGGGACAGCCCTGCTTATTTCAGCAAAACAGTGCCAAGCCAAATTCTGCATGCATTACAACAGTGAGGATTCATAGTAAAAGAGTGTGGGTAACAGACCGGCCTGCCTGCAATCCAGACCTGTATCCCATTAAAAATGTGTGGCATATTATGAAGCACAAAATATGACAATGGAGACCCCCGATGGTTCAGCAACTGAAGCCGTACATGAAGCAAGAATGGGAAAGAATTCCGCCTACAAAGCTTCTACAATTAGTGTGCTCAGTTCTGAAACGCTTTTTGGGTGCTGTAAAAAGGAAAGGTGATGTAACACAGTGGTAAACATGCCCCTGTCCCAGCTTTTTGGAACATGATGCAGGCATCAAATTCAAAATAAGTGAATATTTCCAAAAAAATTTAAAAAGTTTCTCAGTTTGAACATTAAATATCTTGTCTTTGCAGTGTATTTAATTGAACATCGGTCAAAAGGGATTTGAAAATCATTCTATTGTTTTAATTCACATCTTACACAACATCCCAACTTAATTGGAATTGGGGTTTGTACTATACTTTTCAAAATGGCCAAAAAAGAGCATCAGCTGCATCTCAAGAATCCTCTCTTTGGTGGTGATGACAGAAAGGTCTCTGAGTCTCCTGGCTTCCTTTGCATACAGTTTAAGAGCCAGTTTTATAAGAGTCAGGCAGATTTCTATTAGAGGGTGATTCATGACCCTTTCGGACTTGTCCGAAATTTTTTCTATTGATGGATGTATGTTAGAAAAGAAAAAAAAAAAAATCATCACATTTTCTATCCTGAATAGGGTCCGCTTCTTTTTTTAGGGGGTCCTGGAATATCAGGGTAAAAATCAGCCAAAATGGCAAAATCACTAAAATTAGGTTATTGAATGCGTGTATTTCTGTGCGCCCTGAGTAAGCCAAATTTATTTCCATCTGTGTAAGTCTATCGGGTATGGACTCTCCTAAAATGTGAAAATTTTGGCGGCTGACTTAGGTCACAGCCCATAGGTGGCGCTGCAAATCACTACTTTTTGTAATTATGCACACTTTCCCAGGGGTTGTGTGGCTTGCGCCCCAAGTCAGCCAAGGTATTTTATGCATGTCATGATAGATCAGCACCTTAAAATTACGGCAGCTGACTTAGGGCGCACAAGAATAGGGGGCACTTTTTGCCGCCGAAAGTTGAAATTACCGCATTTTTGCACAACGTTTTCTCCATGCGCCCTAAGACCAAATTAATTAAATTTGGCTCACATTGTCAGTCAGTATCTCTAATATCACTGGTATAGAGAGTTCCGTGGCTGGTTTCGGTATTAACCCTTTTGGCAACATTTTTGTTAGGCCACTTCAGGGGGCCGCCAAGCCAATGTTGACATGGAGAATAAAAAAAAAATTGAAGTATGTGTTATGATTGGTCATTATAAGTGGAAAACTCATTGTAATATATTGCTTAACTGTAAAAATGTAAATAATTATGTATATACAGTATGTATAATATATTGAAATAAGTACATTGAAACTAATTGATACTATTGCTGCCATTCCGTGACAATTTGCCTCTTGAAATTCCGTGACATTGACTTTTTGAAATTTCTTGCCCATAAAGCAGGGTTAAAGTCAATATTTGTTTCTATAACTTACAGTATTAACAAAAAACACCTTAAATATGAACATATTGAAGTTTCATAACTTAACTATGACAGGAACATCATTTTCTGAATAGTTAAACACAACATTAAAAAACCACGTCAATTTTGTGTAATTCCGTGACGGAGTAGTTTTTGCTTGTTTCTTCTATGAAAATTTCTCAAAAAATATATTTTCACTTAATAATATTAAAGAACAAGTTAATACCTTCAATATGACACATCATACTTGATTTTATCTTATTTAGTTGTAGAGTTACAACCCAAAATGTAGTAGGACTGTAATTCCGTGACAGCTTGGCAGCCCCCTTCACGAAAAAGCCAAATGTGGTAAACCGGGAACTTTCTCCAATTTTCGGAGAAAACTGGGAACTTTCTCCCATGTCACACACGTCACAGCAGCCGGTAAGCGGCTCCTGGGACCCTTGGCCTTTACTCATCTCACCTAATGTAAAGGACACCCCCGTCTAGCGCCGGCCAAAGGACACCTACTAGTGTTCGCCAACACCAACGTTGATTTCATCATACAAATCTTAGAACTGACTTTTGATTTGATTGGAAAACCCCTTGAATACATGGCAAAAAAAAAAAAAAAACTAAAGCCAGGTTTAGCTTCATGGGTTCTTGTGAAAAATGTACAACAAATTCAATGAAAATCAAATAAACGGTTTTAAGAGATATAAGGTTATTTGAAAATGCTACTATTTGCAGTTTAGTTCCAATTTTGCCACCAAGTGGCAGCCTATAAACAAAGTGGCTTGCCACACTGCACTGAAACTTACAGAACACCTTACTCCCAGGTAAGGAAGCAAACCCTGCAAGTTTCATGAAAATCGGAGAAAGTTCCCAGTTTACCATATTCAGCTTTTTCATGAAGAGGCCCAAGAAAAACTGCAAAAAGGGTTAGTACCAAACCAGCCATGAAACTCTCTTTACCACTGACACTGGAGATGCGGAGTGTCAACATGAGCCATATTTCATCACTTTGACTAAGGGCGCATGGAGAAATCGCAGTGTACAAATGCAGTAATTTCACCTCTTGGCAGCAAAAAGCGCCCCCAATACTGGTGCGCCCCAAGTCCGCCACCATAATTTCCATCCAAATCAAAGTAAGAGATCCTAACCTATAATGACAAGCATAAACTGCCTTGGCTGACTTAGGGCGCAAGCCACACAACCCCTGGGAAAGTGTGCATAAATACAAAAAGTAGTGATTTGCAGCGCCACCTATGGGCTGCACCCCAAGTCAGCTGCCAAAATTTTCACATTTTTGGAGTGTCCATACCTTGCACAAATGAAAATCAATTTGGCTCACTCAGGGCGCACAGAAATATAAGCATTCATAAACCTAATTTTGGTGATTTTGCCATTTTGGCCGATTTTGACCCCAATATTCCAGGACCCCCTAAAAAAAGTGGTCCCCATTAAGGATAGAAAATGTGATTCATGTTCGTTTCTAACATACATCAATAAAAAAAAATTCGGACAAATCCGATGGGGTCATGCAGACTTTTTAAAACTGGCTCTTTAACAAAATATATTTATACAAAAAATGCATATAACACGCTATTTCAAGTTGAATAAAACAAGTCCAGAAGAGTCCGGAACAAAACAGACACCTATATTTTATCAAACCACAGTTGATTCTTAATTACTTGCGTTAAATAAGGTTACTACAAAATCTTATTCTTCGTCGTCATCTCCAAATAGTAGTAGTAGTAATAATAATAATAATAATAATGCATTACCCAGTATAGGCAACTTCACATTCATATTCCGAGAATTACATGAAATAGTTGTAAAACTAAGTAAAATTTATAAATTAAATGTTCCCATGTAGAAGTAACATTTTGTCACAGCGCAGGAAAGGCCGAAGACCCCACGATGATCAGAATAATAATGCGGTCGAGTCTATCGTGCATCATGGGCCGAGTGGAAAATATCCGAAACGACAAAACATAAATCAAGCACACACAAATTAAATACACACATGTATTCTGTTTCACATAAGAACGCAACAACCACAGCCGGACGTGCGGCAGTACACGAGATCTCAGCAACATCAGACCCAACTTCAATATTATTAAACAGTGTGACATTTCAGGTACGTCCCTGCGTCAGGTAACCAGCAGCGATCTGGGGCGGCACTAGTAACCCAATAACCTGACGCGAATCCCTGTAAACATGGCGAGCGAGCATGTTAACTGATGCCGACGCAAATCGCCCGTTTCGGCTACAGCAGCTCACTCACTAGGCCGTGGTCAGAAATACTGGGTTGCGAGTGACAGCGAAAATCCACCATCAAACACGCATTTGCGCAATCCTGAGCGAAATTAATGCGCACGTTCAGCCGCGTAACACATAAGACATTACAAACCATGAAGAATGTACTGCATCATCTGACGCCCCTGCATGCATCCCCGGGACGCGACAGCAGGACAGCGCGCTCGCTCGCTGTGCAGCCGGTGTTTCCTGAGGGTTTGCATCCAGCCACGTCCGCTCAGTACCCGACCACTTCTCCACTTTAACAGCCGCCTTCACCGCCGGACGCGAAACGAATTTTTCGCACGACAGATTACATTCAAAGTCAATGCGAAGACGCGAATGCACGCGTTACTTTGAATGTAATCTGTCGTGCAAAAAAAAATCGTTTCGCGTCCAGTGTGAAAGCGGCTTTACACCCCGTTCTCCGCAGCATACCTCCTCGGGAATGTCCTGCTGGCCCTCGGGAATCCCTCCGGAACAGATGGGGTCGAGCCCCGCTCCCAAATCGGTCAGTCCCCTCTCCCGCTCGGGATCACGATCCATGGCGTCTCCGTTGAACACGGGCGGTGGGGACTCGGCGCTGCTCAACGCCGCCATTTTACACTGCGAGAGGCTGAGTGGGAAATAATAGCGGATAGACCTAAAGACGGAGACTGAGGGGGGAGACAGAGATACTGCAGGAGACCACAGGGGTAGTCTTGGTGGCTAAAGCCGGGTACCAATTCATCAAGAATATTTGTAAAATTAATTAATAAAATCATAGAGCGTATCGTGCATATTCAACTTAAAAATATCTTCCCTGGTCACCTGACCAATTTTAATCACGTGGTGAACGACGTGGAAAAACTGAATTTCAACATAATGATTTTTTATTCGAATGTTACTTAAAACCAGAAATAAAATAATAATAATAATAATAATAGTAAAATGATGTGGAGGAAATTCAGGAATGTTAAGAAAGGAGAGGAAAAAGATGATGACGGTGATGATGATGATGATGATGATGATAGACTAGTTTTACTACAGTGCTTCATCGCTGAGGCCTTGCATCGCCCAATTAAACTTGCAAGCATGTTTCATCGATAAAATCTTTTTTCTTTTCTTTTTTTTCCCAGCACTTTCGGCCCAAATTCTACTTTAACGTCCACTTACTTGCTGCGTGTGTCAGAAAATAAATTGACTAACAAAATTTTCAAAAATATAAGCAAACAATCAACTGTATTTTGGCAGGTGATCGCCGTTTTATAGCCTAATACACAGTGGTCGCCAACATTAAAATCTTTCTGACCAACTTGACTGAAATCAGTGCTCTAGATTGAGCGGGTTGTTGGCGTCGATTGAATGCGTCCACTTGAGCAAGTAAGAGATCACTTTAAATGGCTAAGTTATTTTGATTATTATTATTATCAATAATAATAATAATGGCTTTTTACGTTACAAAGTCATTTTAATTCCTGGCTCCCAAAATTTCAGTCTATTACCTGTCAATCATGTACAGCTGAGGGAAGAAAATTATCAGAGATTACTTGTCAAATGAGATCCCAAGGAGCAAACCCTGCCATGCGGCTCTCCAACAGAAAAAAAGAAGAAAAAAAATGCCCTTAACTGAGGTTAGGCCTACCTCTGCCAAAGAGGTTATGTTTTCACCCCTGCGTGTGTGTGTGTGTGTGTGTGTGTGTTAACAGGATAACTCAAGAAGTTATGAAAGGTTTGGCACGAAATATGGCAGGATCAGAAGATCTTATTTAATTTGGGAAGTGATCCGCAGCATATTCTGTAACCAAAAGAGCAGATATATGGTGTGGCAGAGGTACTCGCTCTACTAAGTGCCCTCATCTTAAAAATGTCTTCTTGTGTTCTTGAAACTATTAAGTATTTCTTAAACTGTGGGTCGTGTATGAGTTCTGACCCGGATTGGGCTTATTGCTGAGGCTACCCTGGAATTATTATTTAATAGGATCCCTGTAAGATGGTTAATTTCTAATTTGGGTGCTATGAGTAGAGAAAATAGGCTGTGAGTCAGGAGGAGCAATGGTGTAGACACCCAGCACAAAACTAGTTGGCTGTGGGAATGTGGAAGATGATCTGCACTGATTAGAAAAAGGCCACTTTATAATGTGACACATCCAATGACATACTAAACATGTTCAAATCAGCTGTTTCCCCTCAAACAGACCAGTGCTGTAGATGATGTAGTAATGAGAACATAATTAAATGAACCATCATGGGCTGCATATTACCGTGTATAATATTTCGCCAAACAGTCTGCATTAGCTTGTATTTGTGCATATTATTCCTGAGATACATGAAGTGAAATAAGTGTTGATAAGTGTTCACTTATAAGATAAGTGAAAATATTGTTCATGCCATGATTTGCCTTGACCTCTAATGATTGCAGTGTAGCCAGGAGGTCACCAGTGGGATCACGAAAGATGGTGGAGTCCAGTGAACAGACCTCTTACTGGCCCCATCACGCACAAAAGAAAATAATAATAATAATAAATAATAATAATAATCATACATATAGTAATAATATATAATAATAAATAATATAAAATACTAATCAAATAATAATATATAATAATAATATAATAAAAATAATAATAATTGTATTTTGAAAGGCCTCTTCCTGTTAGGACCCTTCTCCATTTGAGGAAAAAAAAGATATATACATTTGGCGGTGTGTTTCTGGCATCTTTGAAATCAGAATAAGAAAATGAAAATAATTTTTCTATGACCTTTAATTTGCAATAACTTCTTACGGTATTTTGTTTGAGCTAAATATGACAGGGCATGTCCTTTATACGAATACTGCCTTCTGGTCTCTTATTGGTTAGGCAAAATGCATTCCTTTCGATTGGTTAAAATTCATTCATCGGCTTGAGCACTTTTCAAAAGTCTCAGTCCATTATGCTCGTCACTAGATGGCGCTAAGTGAATAGCAAACGTCTTCATTGATTCAAGAAGCATCTTAGTATTGCGAGCACGGCTCTCATTTCGAACAAGACAATGTGCCCATTTAAGCGATACAGAAGATGAAATGTAAAAAGGTGCTAGCATGTCTTCAAAATGTGAGAGACAAGTTAATGTAATTGTACCTCAATGCTGACTGATAGATCCGCAATAACCAAAGTAGCAATCAGCAACAAATTGCCCATTAAACCTCCCTCTGCCGGGAAATGAAGACACGATTTCCTGAACTTCTGCACGTCAGCGAAGCCGCAGAGAAAGTGAAATGCATTTCTGAACTAAAATGATATTGTATAAAATTTACAGCGAAGAAGAGGGACCTCACTGCTATTATTTATCATTTTAACACGAAACCAAAGAGAGAGTTAACAAAAAGATATGGATTTCATTTACACATTATCTCTCACACACACACACACACACACCCTAACCACCTAACCTCCTAAAACAAATGCATTAATTTTATTAAAAGCCTAACCTTATCTTGGAGTGTAATTCTTATGGCTAACCTTAAAAATAGACCTCGACCTAGATATAAACCCAGCAATAATCCCAGACCTGAATCTAAACCTGAAATTAAACCTTTTCCTCATCCCCATAGTGCAGTTTATTCAAACTCTTCAATACTTGTGGGGTCTTTTGATTCCCATTAGTATAGAAAACCCCACTCACACACACACACACACACACGCACGCACGCACGCATGCACACACACACTCGCGTGCGCGCGCATGCACACACACATGCATGCACACACACACACACACGCACGAATGCACACACACACACACACACGCACGCATGCACACACACACACACACACACACGCACGCACACACACACGCATGCACACACACGCACGCATACACACACACACGCGCGCGCGCTCATGCGAGGGCAAACTGTGGAGAACAGATTTAAGATCGCGAGGGGGCAACAGTGGCGACACTTTTCATGAGAGCAAGAAATTATATAAGAGCTGAAGAATGTGTGGAGACTGCAAATGCTAACAGGATTGGTGCTATTTTGTTGGAATCCACCTTTCAGTTCCTGGGTATGTACACTGCCCGGCTAAAGACAGTCACACTCTCGTATTTTGTCAGCTTTGATTACAGCGCACATTCACTGTGGCATTGTTTTGATAAGCTTATGCAATGTCTCATCATTTATTTCTGCCCAAAGTTGCATTAAGTTTTCACCTATATCTTGTATTGATGATGGGAGAGTAGGACTGCTGCGTAAAGTCTTCTCCAGCATATCCAAAAGATTCTCAAGGGGCTTAAGGTCTGGACTCTGTGGTGGCCAATCCATGAGTGAAAATGTCTCGTTCCTCCTAATCCACTCTTCCACAGTCCGAGCCTGATGAATCCTGGCATTGTCATCTTGGAATAAGCCCATGCCACTTGGGAATGAAAGAATCCATTAATGGAAAGACCTGCTCATTCAGTATATTCAGGTAATCAGCTGACCTCATTTTTTGGGCAGGTATCGTTGCTGAACCTAGACCTGAGCAACTTCAGTGACCCCACATCATAACACTGCCCCCACAGCCTTGTACAGAAGGCCCTGGGCATGATGGGAGCGTCACTTCATCCAGCTCTCCTCTTACCCGCATTCGCCCATCACTCTGGAACAGGGCAATAAGCAGCTCTGTTTCACTAACTCACTGCCAGATTGTTGTTGTTGCAGCAGCACTACTCTCCAGCGGTTACCTTCGGCCTGATTTCCTGGAATCGACTCTGCCTGCCCCGACGACATCCTCTCGATCCTGCCCCGGTAAACATGATCGCCTTCTGCCTGTGTGTTTCCTGGTTCCTGTCTGCCTTCTTCCAAGCCCCTGTCCAAACCTCCCGTCCTGCCGCTCCTCTGCTTGTCTGTGTGGATACGACCCAATCTGCTGAGCCTAAAGACAGCCTGCTCCGGTGGCCCAGTGGTAACTCTCCCGTCTGCGGTGTAGGTGACCCGGGTTCGCATTCCGCCATCAGCATGTGCTGCAAGTTGCCAGAATCAGCAAGTTGCCAGAAGAGCTCTGCTCAAGACTCACAAGATCCAGATCCTGTTCTGCATCAAGCTACTCAGCGCTGCTTTCTGTTAACCCTGCCTCAAAGTCATTAAAGATCTGTAAACGTCCCCTTGCTCTAATTGTGCTGCTTCTGGGTCCTGCCAAAGGAAGGGGTGTCAAACTGACCTGTAAACGGGCCAAGAGGCTGCAGGTCTTCAATCCTACCAAGCAGAAGCTCACCTGAAAGCACTGATTTAATCAACTGATCTAGGCCTGCACAACTGATTAGTTGTATCAGGTGCGCTTCTGCATTGTTGGATTGAAAACCTGCAGCCTCTTGGCCCGTTTACGGGTCAGTTTGACACCCCTGGTCTAACCCATCACTTTAGAGTCCAGTCTTAATGCTCCCGAATAAACTGAAGTCATTCTTCCTGATTAGCCTCGCTGATAAGTGATTTTCTTAAGGCTACACAACAGCTGAGTCCTAATCCCCCCTTGAGTTATCTTTGCACCGCGCACGTCAATTCTCCTGCTTTCACTATTAAACATAACCGTCAGTTCTACCGTTGATTTTTTTTTTTTTGATTTGATTTCACAAAAGGTATAAGTGGTCACCAATAACGATCATTCAAGGGTTTTTTTCCGACTCTATTTCTTCCTCGAAGATGATGGTTCACAGCTATCCTTCCAGGCTTTAATAATGCACTGGACAGTTCTTTGCTCAATTTTAGTAGTTTCAGCAATCTACTAAGTTGTTGTTTTTTTTTTTTTTGATTGATGCCGGCCAATAAGTTGACCCTTCAAAACAGAGTCACATCTTTTGCCAACCACAGGATCTGTCTTCAAACATGGTTGTTTAAGAAATTAGAAGCTGCTCACTGCAAAAGTTAAGATCAACAGCTAAAACATATAAATCACTGCAGTAATTACCCAGTGGAAGGCTCTGACCTCTTTGCTTAGTTAAATCCAGGTGGTGACCTTTTTTGGCCAGGCAGTGTACTACTGTTCATACCCTGGAGTGCCCTATTCAGGATAGTGGGGAACAGGTTTATATGGCGTTGGTTTGTGCTTGTTTGTGCTTTCTTAATAGCGCGTGTCCATCGCGCCCCTTACAAAACACATAGGCCTATCTCGTGACATTACATTCTCTTTGCACTGTTTCATAAGAAACTACATGTTCTTGGTCATCTCCCTAGCCTTGGATAGGTCAAGAAAAGCATAGCTCATTTGAAATAACGGCAATCACAAATAGCCGCAAATAAATATGCAAAATGCTGCCGCACAAGTACGATGCTTGACAGCACAGCTGGACGTGAAGCTATGACACCGTGTTGTAAATAATTCAGCAGCTCCACTTGAAACGGTGTCAGTCAAAGACACTCATGCGATGTACTCCCGGCTGTCATCTCACAGAGCGTTTTTGGTGATTCTGACGAGTTACATGTGGATGCAAATGCTGCCTTTCAAATAGGTATACGAGTGTGTGATAGACCACTTGAGCGCAATCAGGACGAGGCATCGGGGAGACACTGGCCTGCAGCCCAGCTGTCCCGTGGTCAGGGCTTTAAAGCGTTGATGACGGATGGTTGGTGACAGGATGACATGGCCGTTATCTTTCCTGGAGGGATCTGCATGGATGTGAGCATTTGTCCTGAATTCCTTGACTCTACATGACAGCAGTGTTTATTTCCCCCATTTATCACAGTTATTTTATATTTTGATTTTGTTTCTTTTCTAGATCTTGCTCTGTTCCACCTGGAGCAGTAGTGGAGTTACGAGCTCGGCATTTAACAGCATCCTCCCCAACAGACTGGTGACCGAGATGTCAGACCTGGGAATATCTCACTCCATCTGTCCCTGGATCAAGGACTTTTTGTCTGAGCACCGGCTCCCTTCAGAGCTGCATGCAGAGCCCACTACTCTACACCCTCTACACCCTCGACTGCACACCCACCCAATCCAGCAACAACATCATCAAGTTCACGGATGATACTGCAGTGGTGGGGCTCGTTTCTGGGGGGATGTGTCTGCCTGCTGGGACGAGGTGGAGCAGCTGTCAATGTGGTGCAGAGAGCATAACTTGGTCATAAACACCACCAAAACAAAGCAGATCATCATAGATCAAAGGAGTAAAAAAAACAGACATTCAGCTCCTGTTCATCAGTTGGGACTGTGTGGAGAGGGTTTCAAACGTCTGGTTTCAAGGCCTTAGAGGATGACTTGACCTAGAGGGTTAACATTGCCACTATCATCAACTGCACCTCCTGAGAGTACTCAGGAGCAACCACCTCACACTAAACCTGCTTGTGTCCTTCTATCGCTGCTCCAGAGAGAGCGTCCTGAGCCACTGCATCCGAGTGTGGTTCTCCAGCTGCACAGCTGCAGACAAGAAAGCGCTCCAGAGGGTCATCACCATGGCAAAAACGATTATCGGCTGCCCTCTCCACTCCCAGGAAGATCTGTACAGTTATGACTGCCTCAGGTCAGCAAGGACTATTCTCAGAAACCCATCTCACCCTGAAAATTCCCTCAAGAAAGCACAAAATATTCTCAGGGACCCGTCTCACCCTGAACATTCTTTCAGGAAAGCTCAGAATATTCTCAGGGACCCGTGTCACCCTGAAAATTCATTCAGAAAAGCACAGAATATTCTCAGGGACCCGTCTCACCCTGAAAATTCTCTCAGGAAAGCTCAGAATATTCTCAGGGACCCGTCTCACCCTGAACATTCTCTCAGGAAAGCTCAGAATATTCTCAGGGACCCGTCTCACCATGGTCATTCTCTCAGGAAGGCTCAGAATATTCTCAGGGACCCGTCTCACCCTGAACATTCTCTCAGGAAAACACAGAATATTCTCAGGGACCCATCTCACGCTGAACATTCTCTCAGGAAAACACAGAATATTCTCAGAGACTTATCTCACCCTGAACATTCTCTCAGGAAAACACAGAATATTCTCAGGGACCCATCTCACGCTGAACATTCTCTCAGGAAAACACAGAATATTCTCAGAGACCCATCTCACCCTGAACATTCTCTCAGGAAAACACAGAATATTCTCAGGGACCCATCTCACCCTGAACATTCTCTCAGGAAAGCACAGAATATTCTCAGGGACCCGTCTCACCCTGAACATTCTCTCAGGAAAACACAGAATATTCTCAGGGACCTGTCTCACCCTGAACATTCTGCAAGGAAAGAACACAATATTCTCAGGGACCCGTCTCAACCTGAACATTCTCTCAGGAAAGAACACAATATACTCAGGGACCCGTCTCACCCTGAACATTCTCTCAGGAAAGAACACAATATTCTCAGGGACCCGTCTCACCCTGAACATTCTCTCAGGAAAGCACAGAATATTCTCAGGGACCCGTCTCACCCTGAACATTCTCTCAGGAAAGCACAGAATATTCTCAGGGACCCGTCTCACCCTGAACATTCTCTCAGGAAAGCACAGAATATTCTCAGGGACCCATCTCACCCTGAACATTCTCTCGAAAAGCACAGAATATTCTCAGGGACCTGTCTCACCCTGAACATTCTGCAAGGAAAGAACACAATATTCTCAGGGACCCGTCTCACCCTGAACATTCTCTCAGGAAAGAACAGAATATTCTCATGGACCCGTCTCACCCTGAATATTCACTCAGGAAAGAACACAATATTCTCAGGGACCCGTCTCACCCTGAACATTCACTCAGGAATGAACACAATATTCTCAGGGACCCGTCTCACCCAGAACATTCTCTCAGGAAAACACAGAATATTCTCAGGGACCCGTCTCACCCTGAACATTTTCTCAGGAAAAAAAACACAGAATATTCTCAGGGACCCGTCTCACCCAGAACATTCTCTCAGGAAAGAACACAATATTCTCAGGGACCCGTCTCACCCAGAACATTCTCTCAGGAAAACACAGAATATTCTCAGGGACCCGTCTCACCCTGAACATTTTCTCAGGAAAAAAAACACAGAATATTCTCAGGGACCCGTCTCACCCTGAACATTCTCTCAGGAAAGAACACAATATTCTCAGAGACCCATCTCACCCTGAACATTCTCTCAGGAAAGAACACAATATTCTCAGGGACCCGTCTCACCCTGGACATTCTCTCAGGAAAGAACACAATATTCTCAGGGACCCGTCTCACCCTGGACATTCTCTCAGGAAAGAACACAATATTCTCAGGGACCCGTCTCACCCTGGACATTCTCTCAGGAAAGAACACAATATTCTCAGGGACCCGTCTCACCCTGAACATTCTCTCAGGAAAGAACACAAAATTCTCAGGGACCCGTCTCACCCTGAACATTCTCTCAGGAAAACACAGAATATTCTCAGGGACCCGTCTCACCCTGAACATTCTCTCAGGAAAGAACACAATATTCTCAGGGACCCGTCTCACCCTGAACATTCTCTCAGGAAAGCACAGAATATTCTCAGGGACCCGTCTCACCCTGAACATTCTCTCAGGAAAGCACAGAATATTCTCAGGGACCCGTCTCACCCTGAACATTCTCTCAGGAAAGCACAGAATATTCTCAGGGACCCATCTCACCCTGAACATTCTCTCGAAAAGCACAGAATATTCTCAGGGACCTGTCTCACCCAGAACATTCTCTCAGGAAAGAACACAATATTCTCAGGGACCCGTCTCACCCAGAACATTCTCTCAGGAAAACACAGAATATTCTCAGGGACCCGTCTCACCCTGAACATTTTCTCAGGAAAAAAAACACAGAATATTCTCAGGGACCCGTCTCACCCTGAACATTCTGCAAGGAAAGAACACAATATTCTAAGGGACCCGTCTCACCCTGAACATTCTCTCAGGAAAGAACAGAATATTCTCATGGACCCGTCTCACCCTGAATATTCACTCAGAAAAGAACACAATATTCTCAGGGACCCGTCTCACCCTGAACATTCACTCAGGAATGAACACAATATTCTCAGGGACCCGTCTCACCCAGAACATTCTCTCAGGAAAGAACACAATATTCTCAGGGACCCGTCTCACCCTGAACATTCACTCAGAAATGAACACAATATTCTCAGGGACCCGTCTCACCCAGAACATTCTCTCAGGAAAGAACACAATATTCTCAGGGACCCGTCTCACCCAGAACATTCTCTCAGGAAAACACAGAATATTCTCAGGGACCCGTCTCACCCTGAACATTTTCTCAGGAAAAAAAACACAGAATATTCTCAGGGACCCGTCTCACCCTGAACATTCTCTCAGGAAAGAACACAATATTCTCAGAGACCCATCTCACCCTGAACATTCTCTCAGGAAAGAACACAATATTCTCAGGGACCCGTCTCACCCTGAACATTCTCTCAGGAAAGAACACAATATTCTCAGGGACCCGTCTCACCCTGAATATTCTCTCAGGAAAGAACACAATATTCTCAGGGACCCGTCTCACCCTGGACATTCTCTCAGGAAAGAACACAATATTCTCAGGGACCCGTCTCACCCTGGACATTCTCTCAGGAAAGAACACAATATTCTCAGGGACCTGTCTCACCCTGAACATTCTCTCAGGAAAACACAGAATATTCTCAGGGACCTGTCTCACCCTGAACATTCTCTCAGGAAAGAACACAATATTCTCAGGGACTTGTCTCACCCTGAACATTCTCTCAGGAAAACACAGAATATTCTCAGGGACCCGTCTCACCCTGAACATTCTCTCAGGAAAGAACACAATATTCTCAGGGACCCGTCTCACCCTGAACATTCTCTCAGGAAAACACAGAATATTCTCAGGGACCCGTCTCACCCTGAACATTCTCTCAGGAAAGAACACAATATTCTCAGGGACCCGTCTCACCATGGACATTCTCTCAGGAAAACACAGAATATTCTCAGGGACCCGTCTCACCCTGAACATTCTCTCAGGGAAGAACGCAATATTCTCAGAGACCCGTCTCACCCTGAACATTCTCTCAGGAAAGAAGACAATATTCTCAGGGACCCGTCTCACCCTGAACATTCTCTCAGGAAAACACAGAATATTCTCAGGGACCCGTCTCACCCTGAACATTCTCTCAGGGAAGAACACAATATTCTCAGAGACCCGTCTCACCCTGAACATTCTCTCAGGAAAGCACAGAATATTCTCAGGGACCTGTCTCACCCTGAACATTCTCCAAGAAAAGAACACAATATTCTCAGGGACCCATCTCACCCTGAACATTCTCTGAGGAAAACACAGAATATTCTCAGGGACCCGTCTCACCCTGAACATTCTCTCAGGAAAGAAGACAATATTCTCAGGGACCCATCTCACCCTGAACATTCTCTGAGGAAAACACAGAATATTCTCAGGGACCCGTCTCACCCTGAACATTCTCTCAGGAAAGAACACAATATTCTCAGGGACCTGTCTCACCCTAAACATTCTCTCAGGAAAACACAGAATATTCTCAGGGACCTGTCTCACCCTGAACATTCTCTCAGGAAAGAACACAATATTCTCAGGGACTTGTCTCACCCTGAACATTCTCTCAGGAAAACACAGAATATTCTCAGGGACCCATCTCACCCTGAACATTCTCTGAGGAAAACACAGAATATTCTCAGGGACCCGTCTCACCCTGAACATTCTCTCAGGAAAGAAGACAATATTCTCAGGGACCCATCTCACCCTGAACATTCTCTCAGGAAAGAACACAATATTCTCAGAGACCCATCTCACCCTGAACATTCTCTCAGGAAAGAACACAATATTCTCAGGGACCCGTCTCACCCTGAACATTCTCTCAGGAAAGAACACAATATTCTCAGGGACCCGTCTCACCCTGAATATTCTCTCAGGAAAGAACACAATATTCTCAGGGACCCGTCTCACCCTGGACATTCTCTCAGGAAAGAACACAATATTCTCAGGGACCCGTCTCACCCTGGACATTCTCTCAGGAAAGAACACAATATTCTCAGGGACCTGTCTCACCCTGAATATTCTCTCAGGAAAACACAGAATATTCTCAGGGACCTGTCTCACCCTGAACATTCTCTCAGGAAAGAACACAATATTCTCAGGGACTTGTCTCACCCTGAACATTCTCTCAGGAAAACACAGAATATTCTCAGGGACCCGTCTCACCCTGAACATTCTCTCAGGAAAGAACACAATATTCTCAGGGACCCGTCTCACCCTGAACATTCTCTCAGGAAAACACAGAATATTCTCAGGGACCCGTCTCACCCTGAACATTCTCTCAGGAAAGAACACAATATTCTCAGGGACCCGTCTCACCATGGACATTCTCTCAGGAAAACACAGAATATTCTCAGGGACCCGTCTCACCCTGAACATTCTCTCAGGGAAGAACGCAATATTCTCAGAGACCCGTCTCACCCTGAACATTCTCTCAGGAAAGAAGACAATATTCTCAGGGACCCGTCTCACCCTGAACATTCTCTCAGGAAAACACAGAATATTCTCAGGGACCCGTCTCACCCTGAACATTCTCTCAGGGAAGAACACAATATTCTCAGAGACCCGTCTCACCCTGAACATTCTCTCAGGAAAGCACAGAATATTCTCAGGGACCTGTCTCACCCTGAACATTCTCCAAGGAAAGAACACAATATTCTTAGGGACCCATCTCACCCTGAACATTCTCTGAGGAAAACACAGAATATTCTCAGGGACCCGTCTCACCCTGAACATTCTCTCAGGAAAACACAGAATATTCTCAGGGACTCGTCTCACCCTGAACATTCTCTCAGGGAAGAACACAATATTCTCAGAGACCCGTCTCACCCTGAACATTCTCTCAGGAAAGAACACAATATTCTCAGGGACCTGTCTCACCCTAAACATTCTCTCAGGAAAACACAGAATATTCTCAGGGACCCGTCTCACCCTGAACATTCTCTCAGGGAAGAACACAATATTCTCAGGGACCCGTCTCACCCTGAACATTCTCCAAGGAAAGAACACAATATTCTTAGGGACCCATCTCACCCTGAACATTCTCTGAGGAAAACACAGAATATTCTCAGGGACCCGTCTCACCCTGAACATTCTCTCAGGAAAACACAGAATATTCTCAGGGACCCGTCTCACCCTGAACATTCTCTCAGGGAAGAACACAATATTCTCAGGGACCCGTCTCACCCCGAACATTCTCCAAGGAAAGAACACAATATTCTTAGGGACCCATCTCACCCTGAACATTCTCTGAGGAAAACACACAATATTCTCAGGGACCCGTCTCACCCTGAACATTCTCTCAGGGAAGAACACAATATTCTCAGGGACCCGTCTCACCCTGAACATTCTCCAAGGAAAGAACACAATATTCTCAGTGACCCGTCTCACCCTGAACATTCTCTCAGGAAAGCACAGAATATTCTCAGGGACCCGTCTCACCCTGAACATTCTCTCAGGAAAGAACACAATATTCTCAGGGACCCGTCTCACCCTGAACATTCTCTCAGGAAAGAACACAATATTCTCAGGGACCCGTCTCATCCTGAACATTCTCTCAGGAAAGAACACAATATTTTCAGGGACCCGTCTCACCCTGGACATTCTCTCAGGAAAGAACACAATATTCTCAGGGACCTGTCTCACCCTGAACATTCTCTCAGGAAAACACAGAATATTCTCAGGGACCCGTCTCACCCTGAACATTCTCTCAGGAAAGAACACAATATTCTCAGGGACCCGTCTCACCCTGAACATTCTCTCAGGAAAACACAGAATATTCTCAGGGACCCGTCTCACCCTGAACATTCTCTCAGGAAAGAACACAATATTCTCAGGGACCCGTCTCACCCTGAACATTCTCTCAGGAAAACACAGAATATTCTCAGGGACCCGTCTCACCCTGAACATTCTCTCAGGAAAGAACACAATATTCTCAGGGACCCGTCTCACCATGGACATTCTCTCAGGAAAACACAGAATATTCTCAGGGACCCGTCTCACCCTGAACATTCTCTCAGGGCAGAACGCAATATTCTCAGAGACCCGTCTCACCCTGAACATTCTCTCAGGAAAGAAGACAATATTCTCAGGGACCCGTCTCACCCTGAACATTCTCTCAGGAAAACACAGAATATTCTCAGGGACCCGTCTCACCCTGAACATTCTCTCAGGGAAGAACACAATATTCTCAGGGACCCGTCTCACCCTGAACATTCTCTCAGGAAAGCACAGAATATTCTCAGGGACCTGTCTCACCCTGAACATTCTCCAAGGAAAGAACACAATATTCTTCGGGACCCATCTCACCCTGAACATTCTCTGAGGAAAACACAGAATATTCTCAGGGACCCGTCTCACCCTGAACATTCTCTCAGGAAAACACAGAATATTCTCAGGGACTCGTCTCACCCTGAACATTCTCTCAGGGAAGAACACAATATTCTCAGAGACCCGTCTCACCCTGAACATTCTCTCAGGAAAGAACACAATATTCTCAGGGACCTGTCTCACCCTAAACATTCTCTCAGGAAAACACAGAATATTCTCAGGGACCCGTCTCACCCTGAACATTCTCTCAGGAAAGAACACAATATTCTCAGGGACCCGTCTCACCCTGAACATTCTCTCAGGAAAGAACACAATATTCTCAGGGACCCGTCTCACCCTGAACATTCTCTCAGGGAAGAACACAATATTCTCAGGGACCCGTCTCACCCTGAACATTCTCTCAGGAAAGAACACAATATTCTCAGGGACCTGTCTCACCCTAAACATTCTCTCAGGAAAACACAGAATATTCTCAGGGACCCGTCTCACCCTGAACATTCTCTCAGGAAAGAACACAATATTCTCAGAGACCCGTCTCACCCTGAACATTCTCTCATGAAAGAATACAATATTCTCAGGGACCCGTCTCACCCTGAACATTCTCTCAGGGAAGAACACAATATTCTCAGGGACCCGTCTCACCCTGAACATTCTCCAAGGAAAGAACACAATATTCTTAGGGACCCATCTCACCCTGAACATTCTCTGAGGAAAACACAGAATATTCTCAGGGACCCGTCTCACCCTGAACATTCTCTCAGGAAAACACAGAATAGTCTCAGGGACCTGTCTCACCCTGAACATTCTCTCAGGGAAGAACACAATATTCTCAGGTACCCGTCTCACCCCGAACATTCTCCAAGGAAAGAACACAATATTCTTAGGGACCCATCTCACCCTGAACATTCTCTGAGGAAAACACACAATATTCTCAGGGACCCGTCTCACCCTGAACATTCTCTCAGGGAAGAACACAATATTCTCAGGGACCCGTCTCACCCTGAACATTCTCCAAGGAAAGAACACAATATTCTCAGGGACCCGTCTCACCCTGAACATTCTCTCAGGAAAGCACAGAATATTCTCAGGGACCCGTCTCACCCTGAACATTCTCTCAGGAAAACACAGAATATTCTCAGGGACCCGTCTCACCCGGAACATTCTCTCAGGGAAGAACACAATATTCTCAGGGACCCATCTCACCCTGAACATTCTCCAAGGAAAGAACACAATATTCTCAGGGACCCGTCTCACCCTGAACATTCTCTCAGGAAAGCACAGAATATTCTCAGGGACCCGTCTCACCCTGAACATTCTCTCAGGAAAACACAGAATATTCTCAGGGACCCGTCTCACCCTGAACATTCTCTCAGGAAAACACAGAATATTCTCAGGGACCCGTCTCACCCTGAACATTCTCTCAGGAAAACACAGAATATTCTCAGGGACCCGTCTCACCCTGAACATTCTCTCAGGAAAGCACAGAATATTCTCAGGGACCCGTCTCACCCTGAACATTCTCTCAGGAAAACACAGAATATTCTCAGGGACCCGTCTCACCCTGAACATTCTCTCAGGAAAACACAGAATATTCTCAGGGACCCGTCTCACCCTGAACATTCTCTCAGGAAAACACAGAATATTCTCAGAGACCCATCTCACCCGGAACATTCTCTCTCTCTGATCTGTTGCCCTCAGGTGGACATTTCAGGACATTGAGAACACAGACCAACAGTCTAAATAGCAGCTTTTGTGCTCGAGCCACAACTGCACTAAACACAGAAAAAGCTTGAATTTTGTTAATTTTCACTGTGCAATACTCAATTGAATCATGCAGTTCCAGCAGACTGTGAACATAATGTGGTATGTGTGGTCTTACTGCTTATTTATTTTCATACATTTACAATTATTTATTTTCAATTATTTCATTTTTTGTGTAGTATATTGCTGCACTATAAGGATCGCATTTTCAATTTTGTTGTCCTCATACAATGACAATAAAGACACTTATTCATATTCATACTGTCGCCTAAGGTGATAGTCCGTCTTAGATGAACAGGATACTAGAATCTTTCCTTGCGAGGAAATCTGCGTGCATGTAGGCTGTTGAAGAGTGGCACAACAGAAAGGTGTAGATGAATATGAAATTGCTGGTTCTCTCTCACACAACTGCCCTTACAGAGATTAAGGGAGTGGCACTGCTTACAAGAGTCTGAGGAAGCGACAAAGGCCGATGTGATTTAACGACCGAAAGCATATAGGCTAATGAACATGCAGATAAATTGTGTTATGAATTCTAAACTGTCCTATGTCTTGAAGATTAAATAAATGTAAGACTCGCAGTTTCAGTAGCCTGTTTCAGATTGAGGTGCAGCACTTCTGTGTTGCAGTGGAATTTTAGCCCTTTTGACGCTTTAAGAGTGTTCAAGATTGATTTAAAATAAAGAGAAAAATACAGTAAAAGGGCCATTCAGAAGTGAACCAAAATGTCACACCCATGTTCAGATGTCATCAAAAAAATACTTTGAAAATTAATGTAAGGAATCAAATTTATTCCCTGCTATTTTCAATACTCCAAAGCTATGAACATGGTCCGCTGGAAAATTACCCCCAGGCATGTGTGGGACTAATATGGGCTTATTTGAGATACAAAATACAAATAGCCAGCCCAAGATCAAGCCTATTGATTCAGAAATAACCTGCTATTTGTAAAGATGCAGGACACATGCATTTTATTCCAGATGCCTAAAATATGAGTGACAATAATATGATTGGAGTAGATCTCCGTGGTGCCTGCAAATGAACTGCGGTGGGTCCCAGTACAACCCCAATTCCGAAATAGTTGGGACAAAGTGTAAATTGTGAATAAAATCAAGTCCCAGTGACTTTCAAATCACACCAGCCAGTATTTTATTCACAACAGAACAGAGGTAACATAGCAAATGTTGAAACTGAGAAATTGTACAATTTTATTCACAAAATGAGCTCATTTCAAATTTCATGGCTGCTTCAGGTCTCAAAAAAGTTGGGACAGTGGCCTGTTTACCATAGTGTGGCATCCCCTCTTCTTTTAAACACAGAGTGGAGGTGTCTGGGCATTGAGGAGACAAGTTTCTTGAGTTTAGCCATTGGAATTGGATCCCACTCTTGTTTAATACAGGCTTCCAGCTGCTGGAAAGTTTTGGGTCTCCTTTGATGGACTTTTTGTGTAATTATGCGCCAAATGTCCTCAATCGGTGAAATATCAGGACTGCAGGCAGGCCAGTTCAGCACACGGACTCTTCTACTACGAAGCCATGCTGTTGTCATTGTTGCAGTATGTGGTTATGCATTGTCCTGCTGAAATAAACAAGGCCTTCCCTGGAATAGATTTCATCAGAAGGGGAAAATATGTTGCTCTAAAACCTTTATATACCTTTCAGCATTCATGGTGCTTTTTAAACATACAAGTGTCCCACACCATATGCACTAATGAATACCCATACCATCAGAGATGCGGGCTTTTGAACTGAACACTGAGAAAAGGAGGGGTGGTCTTTCTCCTCTTTAGCCCGCAGGGCACGACGCCCATGATTTCCGACAAGAATGTCAAATTTGGACTCGTCTGACCACAGGACACTTTACCACTTTGCTACAGTCCATTTTATAGGAGCCTTGGCCCACAGAACACAGCAGTGTGTCTGGATCATTCTCAACAATGGCTTCCTTTATGCATGATAGAGTTTTAGGCGGCATCTGTGGATGGCACGGTGGACTGTGTTTACTTGAAGTATTCCTGGGCCCATTAAGTAATTTCAATGACAGAATCATGCCGGTGAGTGATGCAGTGGCGTCTGAGGGCCACAAGATCACGGGCATCCAGTCAAGGTCTTCGGTCTTGTCCCTTATGCAGAGAGATTTTTCCAGTTTCTCTGAATCTTTTGAAGATGTTATGCACTGTCGATGATGAGACCTTCAAAGCCTTTGCAATTTGTTGTTGAGGAACATTGTTTTTAAAGTATTCCACAATTTTTTTATGCAAGCCTTCACAGGTTGGAGAGCCTCTGGCCATCTTTACTTCTGAGAGACTCAGCCTCTCTAAGACATCCCTTTTATAGCCAATCATGTTACACACCTGATGTCAGTTAACTTAATTACTTGCTAAATGTTTTTTCAGCTGATTTTCTTATATATTAATAGCTTTTTCAGCCCTTTTTTTGCCCGTGTCCCAACTTCATTGAGACCTGTTGCAGCCAGAAAATTTGAAATAAGCTCATTTTGTGGATAAAAATGAAAAATGTCTCGCTTTCAACATTTGAAATGTTATCTACGTTCTATTGTAAATAACATCTTGGCTCATGTGATCTGAAAGTCATTGCATTTTGATTTTATTCACAATTTACATTTTGTCCCAACTATTTCGGAATTGGGGTTGTAACTGAGAAGCCGTAAAGGCCAAATTTAAAATAAGAAAAAAGTTGGAGTCAGCAAGGTCATGTCAACATAACTAACATGTTTTTATACAGTGCCACAGTCCATTTTGTATTGTATTGTATTGTCATGTGTTTATTGCCTAGCATAGGCTACTTCAAAATAGCGAAATTAATTACGGAACGATAACAATGAATTGTGTACACTGATTGCTTTTTGTATCGACATTTAAAAGGATGAGAGCTTCATGTTAAACCTGGCGAGCATAAACATCCATCAAAACAGTGGCCCGTATATTTTGACCGAAAACCGAATTTTTTTTCCTTTTGCTCTCTGGGCAATTAAAGAGACATTTTACGTCTGTTTTTCTGCCTCCACACATTCAGGCGGATTGCGAGACTGACGGGGAGCGACTGAGCAGATGAGCGTCTCTCCACTCAACCGCGCAGCTGCTGCGTCTCTCTCTCTCTCTCTCTCTCTCTCTCTCTCTCTCACACACACACACACACACACACACACACATTAACGCACGCACACGCACCACGCAGAACGCTACGAAACACGAAACTCAATCCCATTCCTTCGACGCTGGAATTTTTGCGGGCGCCTTCCATAAATGCTCACCTCACGTAGATGCTGACAGGGTTTGTGCTACAATGGCTTTGCTGTTCCGCCGCAGAACGGAATAATTCGATGCGGATTTTCGACCAGGCGCTGTCCGCGGTAGCGAAGGTGCTGATGCGCGTCTGCTTTGAAAGACGACGCTAGCATGGCTGCCGGGAGACTACTGCTGTACGCCGGCCTCTTTCTTTCGCTCTGCGCCCTTGGGATGTTGGCTGTGGCTATCTGCTCGGATCACTGGTACGAGACGGACGCCCGACGGTACAGGGAGCGGTGCCGGAGCTTTTCCAGCCGCAGGAACGACCCAGGCTTTATTTACATACCCAACAACAGCCTCCCGTTGCGCGCCAGCAGGTCCAGGCTGGACCGCTCGGACGAGAGGTCGCCGCTCGCTCGGATTCGGCGGCAGCTCTTCGCCATGAGCACCGCGGATGAGTGTAGCAGACGGTATAACTCCACCAACATGGGGCTGTGGAGCTCATGCCATCGAAAAGGATTCGACCAGGACATCGAAGACCTCATTCGCAAAGGTACGCGCGGAGAGGTTCCATGTTTGGTCTGTCAAACCAGCGGTGCGCTATCAGTCACCGGTTGTTGTGCTCAGGATAGGCAGGGATAGCGCGGAGGGGATTTTTGTGTTCGAGTGATGTCGAGTCCTGGCTTTCGGGTAGATGGTGTTAGTTCTAGGCACGGGATTAAATTTAAAATTAGGCTATTTTACGACAATGGGGCGTCCGGCCTAATTTTGTGGTTTGCCGTTGATTCAGACGAGCAGAAAACAAGGAAGGTTGCGGCCGAAAATGGAATTTGGCTACAGCCAGACGAGAGGAGCAATGGCAGGGGAATCCAATCGCTTGTCGCCGTTAGAAGCAGAATAGTCGCCTCACAGACAGACTACACCGCACAGCATTCCGCTGGACAGATGTTAAAATATTTTCGTGAGAAATGGGTCGTCATGGCAATTCCGACTTTTTACTGTGAGCTTGAACCGAGACTTTTGGATCCCAAATGGAATTTCGATCAATGGGATTTCCATTTTTCTCCAAAATAAAAACATATTGGCGATAGGTTCGCCAGTGATCTGAGTTATTTTTGGCTGTTGTAAGCCAGATTTTGAGTTGATCGATTGAATCTCAGTCAACGCAAAATTCTTATGACCAAAATTGCTTGGTTTTGCATTGAATTTGTATGATAAACACTTTGAGTGAAAGTTATAACAGGATTATAGGACGCGTGTTGGTACATCAAGAAATATGAGTTTTATATTCACACTAGTAAACTGGCGGCCTGCGAATGCTCTCCCTGCTATGAGGAACTGTCGCCCTCTCGAGGTTCTAAAATCGCACACCAGGAGGACACAGAGAGGTCTTCCGTTCTTACGACTCAGAGTTTAACCTCCTGGAGGAATTGACAGGGTCCCATTAATTAATTCATCGCAGTTTTCCGCTGGGATTCGTCTCTGCTTTTCTTCTGGGGACATGCCGGCATTTTCATAGTCCTTTTGTCGATATTACTCAGTGCAATTTGGAATTTACACGAAGCGGGCCATGGCTGTTTCGCTGGTTGCTTGCAGCTAAAAAGGAATTATGAGCCAGTTAGAATCAGGCAGAGGATGATATATGATGGTCTCTGATTTGCCTTAATTTTTTGTTGGTGAAAGATAGTTTGTTCAGTAGAAAAACTGCATATTTTATGTGTTAGTATCCTTCGTTTTCTTTGAGGCATACCAGAAGGGCCAAAGATTCCTAGATGAGAAATGAGTGCTGGAAAAAAAAAGGGCACAGTCTGGAAATGTCCCTGATATTACAGCTCAAATGGCCAAAAGTAGCACCTCACGGCACCCCCACAGGATGCACCCTCGACAGCCCACAAAAATTTTCAGATCACTGCGAGCCCCACACAGAGGAGATTGACATATGTGAAAATGAATATGGGCTGTTGTAGGCGCAATGATATAATTGCACTTCAAAACTGATTTTTTTTTCGGCGCTTCTCATCGCAGAATCCTTGGCCTTTATGGTAAACCTAAAAAGAAACTGAAGGGTACTGGCACCTAAAAATGAGCATGTTTTCAACTGAACCTTCCATTTTTCACCAAAAAAACTTAAGGCAAATCTGAGATCATGATATATCACCCCCTGCCTGAAAAACTGGCTGTTAACTGCTGATTTGAAAGATAGCCACACAAAGGTAATACCCCTACATGGCAGCCTTGTAGATGACGTTATTTGACTAAATTTTTTTCTAATTATCTCCAAAATCAATCAGGTTAATCTCCATTTCACCATTGACCCACAAAACAATAATGAAAAGAATACAACAGAACTGTATTAGGAGTGAGAACTGTGGACAGACCGACGGTTGGACCGAGGCGATCCCATTTTTCGGGCTATGTGGTGGAGCGGGGTTATACAAATGTGTAGCCTGTTTCCATTTCCCCCAAAGAAAGTTTCTTAAACCTTTAGGATTTACCTTTTGCTTGTGATGTGCCAGTTGGGAACACGACTGACATGGCATTAACTCATATCTGTCTCCAACCAGATTCTCCAGGCTTCAGCTCTGCTGGCTGGTATTATTATCAAATAGAGATACTGAACTCCACTCATATAATTTATATTTGTAATCCAGTCAAGTTCTTGGTATTTGTATTTATTTTCTGACTGCTATTTTTCAATTTATATAACTTGTCATTTTTAAGCAGTCACTCAGCTGGATGGAATGAAAGGTGCTAATTTTATTGAAATAAGCGTGGTGCTCTGCCTTAATAACTCATTGTAACTCATTGTCCCAAAAAAAAAGCCATTGAAGGAATAATCACCTGAACTTAATGATTTAATTTAGATGTCCTATAATAAAGAATGATGTGATAACTTAAATTTTGTCTTGTAACTGACATGACGAATAGAGATGATGATGCATTTTAGTTTGACTTCTCCTGGGCATATCTAATGGCATATTCGCATTATGATGCATTATGATTATCTTTGATACAATTACATGCACATGATTGTCCATACTGCGTTGGCTTGATTGAGGATGACAGTGAATAGTGCCTGAATGATAGCAGTATTGGTCGTTGGCGAAGGCATTTCATTCAGATGACATGGAGTGCTAATTTAAATTAGCAACGGCATGATTGGTTGCCAGAAGATCGAAGCCTGCTGTGGTCATACGGGCTTGTAATGACACAATTATAAACCCAAATTGCGTAAAGTGTGTTAAATTTGCCATATAATCACTGATGACTCATTGGTAACATTGTGCAGTCTGTCTGTTCAAGAGTGTGCAGTGATGCGTTTTGGGAATTGAGGGCTGCTATTTGATATAGATTTCTCATTTGAATCTGCAAAGACTAGACTGACCACACCATTCCATTCAATGGTGCGTGGCAATTGTACTTTCACTGTTGGTGGTAGAATTGCAGACAGTCGTAATTTTAGCATTTTTTTTATTTGCATTAAAGTGGTAAAGTTTGAATGCAGTGCATCTATGTCAGCAGAACTAACTAGAGCTGCACTCTGAGAGTGTAAGTATCTCCGCCAACAATTTCCAGGAATTTTCTTGTGACCTTGACCTTTGATCTGCGAAGGTGAAATTCAATAGGCTTCTGGGGCGAGGCCTGGCGAATGTAAAATTTTGGTGATAATGAGATCAAAACTGTATCCTGCAGGTTGTTCACAAATAAACAGACAAACAGACGGCAGTGAGCACAAAACCTCCTGCCAACTTCGTTGGGCGGAGCTAATTATCAGTTTTAAAGTCAGCGTTGCTTTCTTTTGGTTTGCAATGTAACGCGTCTAATTTGGCAGTAATTTGTCGCTCTATTTTATTTTCAAAGGCAGGGGAAACTCGTTACAGAACCCAGGTCACAGTCCTGTCATTTCCAAAGGCCCAAATCCCAATGACCAACTGTATTCTCCGACTATATTCAATGAAACAAAGTCAAAATCAATGCAGGGCCATGTGCAGGTTGCATAGACAGATGAAGATGAGGCAGCTACAGCCTTGCCTGTCTGCAGTATTTTAGATGTTATTGTACAAAACCCAAAACCAGTGAAGTTGGAACGATATGTAAATCGTAGATAAAAACAGAATACAATGATTTGCAAATCCTTTTCAACTTATATTCAATTGAATACACTGCAAAGACAAGATGTTTAATGTTCAAACTGAGAAACTTTATCTTTTTTTGCAAATAATCATTAACTTAGAATTTAAAGGCAGCAACACATTGCAAAAAAGTTGGCACAGGGGCCTTTTTACCACTGCGTTACATCGCCTTTCCTTTTAACGACACTCAGTAAACGTTTGGGAACTGAGGAGACCAATTTTTGAAGCTTTTCAGGTGGAACTCTTTCCCATTCTTGCTTGATGTACAGCTTAAGTTGTTCAACAGTCCGGGGTCTCCGTTGTCGTATTTTACGCTTCATAATGCGCCGCACATTTTCAATGGGAGACAGGTCTGGACTGCAGGCAGGCCAGTCTAGTACCCGTACTCTTTTACTACGGAGCCATGCTGTTGTAACACGTGCAGAATGTGGCTTGGCATTGTCTTGCTGAAATAAGCAGGGGCGTCCATGAAAAAGACGTTGCTTGGATGGCAACATGTGTTGCTCCAAAACCTGTATGTACCTTTCAGCATTAATGGTGCCTTCACATATGTGTAAGTTGCCCATGCCTTGGGCACTAATACACCCCCATACCATCACAGATGCTGGCTTTTGAACTTTTCGCCTATAACAGTCCAGATGATTCTTTTCCTCTTTGGTCCGAAGGACACGACGTCCACAGTTTCCAAAAACAATTTGAAATGTGGACTCGTCAGACCACAGAACACTTTTCCACTTTGCATCAGTCCATCTGAGATGATCTTGGGCCCAGCGAAGCCGGCGGAGTTTCCGGGTGCTGTTGATAAATGGCTTTCGCTTTGCATTGTAGAGTTTTAACTTGCACTTGCAGATGTAGCGACGAACTGCAGTTACTGACAGTGGTTTTCTGAAGTGTTCCAAAGCCCATATTGTGATGTCCTTTACACACTGATGTCGGGTTTGATGCAGTACCGCCTGAGGGATCGAAGGTCACGGGCATTCAATGTTGGTTTTCGGCCTTGTCGCTTACGTGCAGTGATTTCTCCAGATTCTCTGAACCTTTTGACGATATTACGGACCGTTGATGATGAAATCCCTAAATTTCTTGCAATAGCTCGTTGAGGAATGTTGTTTTTAAATTGTTTGACAATCAGCTCACGCATTTGCTCACTATGTGGTGACCATCGCCCCATCCTTGTTTGTGAATGACTGAGCATTTCAGGCAAGCTGCTTTTATACCCAATCATGGCACCCACCTGTTCCCAATTAGCTCGTTCACCAGTGGGATGTTCCAAATAAGTGTTTGATGAGCATTCCTCAACTCTCTCAGTCTTTTTTGCCACTTGTGCCAGCTTTTTTGAAACATGTTGCAGGCATCAAATTCCAAATGAGCTAATATTTGCAAAAAATCACAAAGTTTACCTGTTCGAACATTAACTTGTCTTTGCTGTGTATTCAATTGAATATAGGATGAAAAGGATTTGCAAATCATTGTATTCTGTTTTTATTTACGATTTAAACAACGCGCCAACTTCACTGGTTTTGGGTTTTGTACATTCATATTTGTATATTATCGGTTCTCAGGTCATCATTATAAAACACACAACTAAGAGTTTGCATTTAGCACAAACGTACCATGTTTCTCACCGAAAGGTTATTCATTTATCAGTGTTAAATTGTCAGTTCATTGCAGTTGTTTGGCCATTGGTTTCATCAAAAAAGGACTTACAGTTGACTATACAGCGCTGAATCAGTCTAACTGGAGTAATGTGGAGTTTAGAACCCTGCTCAGAGCCTCGACCTCTGCTGCGCTGAGGCTTCAGCCTTCAGCGTGTTAAATCCCATTCAGACACGCTGACCTTTGGGCAAGAGCCGACCCCATATAGCCTGCATGAGAAACTCAGATGGCTGCTCTCATTTATGCTGAATGTTCATGAAGTGGGTGTCGCAGGAAAGGAACTCATAAAGCTTATTGTTCCTGCTTTCACCCTATTATGTCCCAGGATGACGGATATTTTTGAGCACAAGAGAAAGAACACGAGAGCAGGAATGAACAGTGGAAATGAGCTGCTAAGGACAGGAAAGAGGATGAACAGAAATAACGTTCATCTCTGGAGGCGAGAATGAACTGCACAGCCAACTGTCCATATTTACCTCTGTTTCTCAGAAGAAAAACTATGGTTTTCTGAAGATACACCTTTATCACCATCCTCGCAATGTAACATCAACTCATTTGTTTTCTGTCCAAGACATCGCACAGTGTATTAAAATTTATTCGATGGTGCTGACCTCCAAAGCAGTTTACTCTGATTGGACAAAAAGATTGGACAACCTCACCTCAGCCATGTTAGAAACAAAACCTGGTCAGTTCGTATCGTAGCTTTAGGAGCAGATTCAGTCATCAGGCACCTTAAACCCCAGGCTGTAGGTCACCCCCAGTGCGCATTACAGACCCTACTAAAGTTAGCCATGGAGGCTCGTTATCATCAGTACATTCGAGCCTACAAGGCCAGGAGTGTAGGGGCAAACCGGCGAGTCTGCAGGAAACCCAGGAGAACATGGCGAGAACATGAGAACTCAGCCAGGAGGATCCAGGCCAGCAGGGACTTGAGGTCAGAACCTCCCGTCTGTGAGCTCCGCCCAACTGCTCTGACATGTGGATTAGCGAGGCGCGGGTTTTGAGCAGTGCTCAGGGAAGACGGGGCTCGTGCCTGCTCTGTTCCCCGGGGACTGCGCGGGGACATGTCAGTCGCCGAGGAGAGAATACTGCGCTCAGGTGCCAATGGAAGCAGACGGTAACGTGACAGCATCCATCTCTTCCGCTGACTGAATTACCTCAATGCTGTGCCATTCTGAAGGATCCAGTACCAAATCCATCATTTCGGTTCTCTGGTTGAACTCATTTCGGCATTTTCACAGCACTTCAATGCAAAGGTGGTCCATTCTATGGGCAATCTAGGAGTTAAAACCCCTGAACCACTGTGTGCACTGCAGTTTTCGCCAAGTCAGAACAACTTCTAATTCTGACTCATCCATCTGCCAGAAAGGCTGTTTGCATGTTCTCTCACTCCCCCTTGTACATGATACTCATTATCAGCCACTAAACAATTTTACTGCCCCCTAAGTGAATTTCCAGAGAAGAAAGTCATCTTGGTAATGACAGGCATATGAATGAATTGGCCACTTAGCATTGCAATATGCGGCCAGTGCCAAGCAAAAGAGTTTTTTTTTTTCTATGCATACCATACAAGAGTTTTTTTGATCACACTTGCATTCAAGACAATAAAAAAAACAAAAAAAACAAAACAAAAAAAAAACTACTACACTTTCAATACACCCTGGTTGCAGCTAAGCTAATTTGACCATTATATGGCAACAAGTGAATTCTACCAGATTTTCATTGCTTTTTTATTTTTGTGGCAACTTATCATGCTTTCCATCAAAATTATTTTGTGCTGCATTGTACTTTGTTTAGACTAAATCAAAGCTTTGAAATTTGTGCTACAACCCCAAATCAGAAAAAGTTGGGACAGTGTGGAAAATGTGAATGTCAATGTCAAAATGTCAAATGTCAAAAAGAAAGCAGTAATTTTTATGTTTTAAATAATTAAATTAAATTATTTAGTATTTGTGACCCCGCCTGTGAAAACCCGGCTAAACTCGCCTGATCTAATTTTGCGATAAAGACCGTCAAGTAGCCCTAGTCCCTGTGGAAATGCGTATTGTGGTCAGATGAATCGGTTTTTGAAGTCTTTTTTGGAAGAAATGGACGCCGTGTGCTGCGGACCAAAGAGGAAAAGGACCATCCAGACTGTTACCAGCTACAAGCCCAAAAGCCGGGGTCTGTGATGGTATGGAGTCGTGTCACTGCCTTCAGCAAAGGTAACTTGCCCTTCTGCGATGGCACCATTAATCATTAATGCTGAGATGTACATCTCGATTTTGGAGGAACAAATGCTGCCTTCAAGGCAAAATCGTTTCCAGGGACACCCATGCTTATCTCAGCAAGACAATGCCAAACCACATACTGCGCGCATAACAAAGGCATGGCTGCGTAAGAAGAGGGTGCGGGTGCTTGACTGGCCTGCCTGCAGCCCTGATTTATCTCCTATAGAGAATGTTTGTTGCATTTTGAAACGCAAAATGCATCAACGAAGACCCCGTACTGTTGTACTCCTAAAAAGTTGTTCTTGGGAAGAGTGGGACGAACTAACACCTGCAACACTTACTCATTTGGTTACTTCAGTCCCTAAATGTGTTTTCAGTGTTGTTTAAAGGAATGGGAACGGTAAAAAGTGGTAAATGATGTACTGTACCAACTTTTTTTGAAATGTGTTGCAAGAGGTGAAGTCTTTATTTTGGAAAAACAATAAAATTCCTGAGTTAAAACATCAAATAATGTACTGTTGAATTGTTTTCAATGTAATACAAGTCAAAGATAATTTACAAATCACTGATTTCAGTATTAATTTGAATTTAACATACTGTCCCAACTTTTTCTGATTTAGGGTTGTATATTATGTAGTACTTTACTTTGACGGAATTGCAAAACAGTACATTGCAATACAGTAAAATATCATGCTGAGTACTCACGATTGCCGCAAATGCTGTTGTAAAACTGCATTATAAGTGCAGTAATGCAACAATTTTTATAAAAACACACAATCAAAATATAGTTCAATACCACAGTAACATTGCAGATAGTAATCATTACTACTGCATTTGTAAGTGTTCAGATTTCAGTTTTAAGAAGCAATCAGAGGCAAAATAGGTGGTTTTGTTGGGCCAGTAGGGGCCAGTCACTCTGCTGGTGAAATAGTCCTCAATTCTCCTCTGCAGCACTGTGCTGTAGGAGACACTGTGTTTTAGATGAGATGTTAAATCGAGGTCCTGACTCACTGTGGCCATCTAAGATCCCATGACACGCTGACTAGAGTGCGGGGTTCCCCGGTGTCCTGGCTAAATTCCCAACCTGGCTCTTGAAGTCAGTCGTCTAATCATCTCTTGAATTAGTTGGCTATGCAAATTGTCCTCTCCCTCTCCACCTCAAGCTGATGTGTGGTGAGCCTTCTGGCACAAAATGGCTGCCATCGCATCACCCAGGTCTCACATCGGTGGTGTTGAGGTCAGATTCCTCCAACCATTGTAAAGCACTTTGAGTTCCAATATGAAGAGTGCAACATAAATGCAATGCTCATTCATTCATTCATTCATTCATTTGTTAATTAATTCATTCAGTGAACAAATTTGTTAATTCGTCCATTCAATGAACAGTATACTTTTTACCCAATCGCAGGGAATACACAATGTAAACTGCTCATCATAGTGCAGCTGAGGGGTGTCAAATAAAGCTGGACAGAGCGAATACAGAACATTGCAGCCTTTTTCAACACTCTTTATTCATTTGTACTGTACTTGTGATGTAGCCTTGGCAGCAAAGGGCCGCTATCCTCAGAAAACGCATGAAAGGGACTCACAAAAGTAAAGTAAGTTTTCCGTTTTATGCTCACGTGCTTGCAGTACAAGACAAACTTACCAAGCACCGAAATGCCTGATGAGGATGATAGAGAAAACAGAACAGGCTGCTGTTTACTCTAAACACGAGTGAAATCCGAGATTCTCAACGCAGATGCGCTCAATCAGAGTTACCTTTGAGCACCACTCAATTATCTGGAAAGAAACAGATGGCTTTCCTCGGCGCAAAAATCTGAAAAATTCACGAGCACACCAGAGAAGTCAGGTGCGGATCACAGAATTATGAGCCTGCGCTTAAATTAATCCCTTGAAGAGAAAATACCTTTTGCAGTCAACAATTGGTTTTTGTTTTACGATTTTTTTTTTTCTTCTTATGGTTGTTTTTCTAACTCTGAAAATTGTGCGTCTTCATGTGAACGCAAGATATTGTATTAAATATGAGATATACGGTATAAAGTTTATTAGATGTATTAGTTCATTTGCTGATGACTTAGTTGCCAACCACCAACTTAAAGGTCCCCTTTTATGCTACCAGGTGCACAGCTACTTAGCGATTATGAGCCGGTTCAAAATCTCTTCTTCCTGACATCACAAGGGGGAGTGACCACCCAGAATAATGAAATCTGATTGAGTGCTTGGCTGAAGGTGATCAGTTCTTCTTGCCTCTGGTTGGTTCCTTCCCCATGTGATGTCAAGAGGAGACCAGCCTTCTGGGTCTAATTCAGACAGCGTAGCCTCAACACAACAGCCCACCCCCGTCAGTATCCCTGTATGTTAATATTACTACGGCTTTTTCCAGCGATCGCCTCAATAGGCCAATCTCAAGCAGAGAAGATTCGTTTAAACTGCGCGTGAACGTTCTCACTCATCATGCATTGAATTAGCCGTGTTTTTTTTGTTTTTTTTTTTCTGGTCTATAAAGAGTAGGGTAATGGCCCGCCGATGGAAAGCCAGGCTGCTTGCGTCTGCAGTATCGTTTTGCTCACACGAGGAAAGGAAGACGCGCACGACTCGTTCCTGACTGTCTTTATGCAGATTTATGCCCGCACGAGATGTTTTTAATTAAACTCTCTGTATGCGCGGAGGCCAGCCGATTACCAAGCGCATCCATCTTTCCCACAAATAATCCCACACACACGCACGCACACACACACACACACACACACACACACGCACACACACACACACACACACGCACACACTCATGCACACACGCACACACACACACACACACACACACACACGCACACACCACACACACACACACACTCACGCACGCACGCACACACATACACGCACACACATACACGCATGCACACACACACACACGCACACACACGCATGCTCACACACACACAATAGACATGCACACACTGGGACTCACTTCACCTTTATGCTGGTTTACTAGTCATTGGTTCTTCAGTGGGCAGTGAAATAAAGGGAAATTGCGCTGAATGAGCCATATTGACTGCTTTCCAACTCAGAGAAGAAAAGTTAAACAAATAAGGTTATTTTCGGCAAGCACATGTCATTCATGAGGGATAATGCTTAGTATTTGCTACACAGTTATGTAAAAAAAACCATGTATTAAACATTGTATGTTAATATACAGAATATTATCAGAAAGTGTAAAAACAGAAATGAAATAACGTGTTTTGCCTGCAATTTAAAATCAATAGTGCATTTGGGACCCCTGGCCTAAGTGTACTGTCGAGTCAGGTAGTGATGTGCTCTCAAAGATTTTTTGGAAACTGACTTCCAAAAAATTGTGTAAGCCGCCTTAAATGCTTTGTGTGGGCGGTACTTCAAAAATTGCAAGAAGTATTTTGGAAAGTTATTTTACTGTTATGATCCAGACCAGGAATGAAGCGCAGAGGCAGAGTACAATGCAACAGTTGTGTTTCCTGACAGTAACACGGTGGACGACGGGACAGAGCACAGAGGAGAATGGCACAGTTCAGATGTAACTGGCGGGGCTGTGTGGGCCTGTTCTGTGCCCTGCCACTGGCTTCTTGGGTCATGTGTCCGATGGAGTGCACACTTCCCCAGAGTCGAACCATCAGACCGCGGGATGGAGAAGTTTAGCGGGAACATGGTCCCAATCCTGATGACCGTAGTAGATTCAGAAGCTTGTTCCTAATAAACTGAGCAGAGGAACAAACTGGGAGAGAATTAACATAAACACAGTCCCCAATCCTGGAGACCGTGAGAAAGGCTTTGGCGCTTATTCGTATTCGTAACACGGATGAGTACTTCCGGATATTACGATAATTAAAGATGACGACTTCATTTTCGAAGATGATAAACTTATAGAATGAAGAGCTGACTGGATGCTGACGGCCACACAGCCAAAGCAACCAACCAGAATCTGGCGGCACACGTGAGGGAAGGGAGCCCAACAGCACTCAGCTGGTGAGGAAGGCACGCCGGACATAAACGAATCAAACGCAGCAGTGCTTCTAATAGACATGCAAGCTGCAAGATGGGAGAAGACACAAAGGGCATTCAACCCAGGGTTGTGATATTTTACCGCGTTTTTGAGTATAATGAATACAAGATCATTAAGTTGGCCAAGACAATTTTTTGAGGTAATCGGTCCACACAAAACGTTTGAGTGCGTTACAGTGTGTGGGTATAGAGTGTGTATGAACTGTGGGAAGAGTCTTGCCGGCAATTTTCAATATATTGAAGATTCATTTGCTGATAATAAGTAACTAGTTTGGCTCATGAAACCCACTTCCTTAATTTATGAAATACTTTAGCACACCAACACTGAAAGTTGTGCCAAAATACAAGCAAGGAATGTTAGATTTTAAGCAGTAATTACAGTCAGCATTGTGGTTCGTCATGACCAGGGTCTGGCAGGGGCTGCGATCAGTTTGTACACATTTACAGTAAATAGCAGTAATGCGTGCCAAAGAGTAATATTTTACAGTACTTTACAGCTACCCGGAGAAGAGCTCACTAACATCTGCTGAAGATTGCCTGCTTGGCACGAGTTGTGTTTTGACAGCGTTTGAGACGAAACAGGCCCATATGGGAGATTTATCAAAGCTGGACATCGTCCACATACTGTGAGAACTTACTGCAGCGAGGGATTGTGGGAAACAATAAATTGTCATACGGTCAGGAGCGGAGGAACAGCGGAGACAGATGAAACTCATACCAGCGATGTTTCAATCAGACATGCAGACTTCTGGAGCTCAGCCAAAAGTGTTAATCCACTCGTTAAATTTGTTCGTAAACGGCTTAAATTTTGGGAAAATGTAAAAAAAAATCAGATTTTCCGGTCCTTGCCTCTGACAATGTTCAATGCCCATGTGCAGTTTACTTTCTGTCACAAACTGGGCAGCGAGGGAACCAATCACAGGATCGACGATGAGCCGCTCGGGCGCGTTTATAATGAGATGGAAGCGGAGAAAATCGGCTGCACCTGACAATTTGCTCTTCAATAAATTTGCTCCCTGGAAAAGACTGAAGGGAGGAACCCTAAAATTTTAATCAGGGGTTAGAGTGACCTCTTATAGTACGATGATCCAGCCCCGAATGAGATAAAACCAGCGATCTACATACGCAGCACATGCGGAGCGGCAACAACGGATCACTCTACGAGAATAACGAGCCAATCAACTAATAAACCGTTACAATCCGCTAGAGGAAGAGCCAATTTAGCAGAGACGCAGGTTATGATAGTACACTCTCCCCCGAGGATCAATTTTGAGTTTTTAGAAGTTGCTTAGTTGTTCGTGTCTCATCAGAAAACATAAGAAGACGTTTAAATCAGGTAATCTTAACACTGCTGGTATATTTGAACAAAAGCGCAACGATGACCTTTCCACATTACCCCTCATACTGCGTTAATGGAAGGTCAGAGATCCGGGTGAGACTGACGCCTGTCCCAGCATGCAACGGGTGAGGGGCAGGAACATCCCCTGAACATGGATTCCCTCATTTAAAGTTCCCGCCTCACTAATGCAGATGTCTTAATTGTGACAGAAATCCACAGACTGTGATGGGTACTGGCAACACTCACAGCGTGCTGAGAGACTAAAAGCAGATAAAAATAACTAGACTCGCGCTACCAACGGACCTGTCGCCGTCCGTGGTAGAAAACAGGTGAGCTCGAGGAAAGACAAAAGAAAATGGAAACAAACCGAAGATTCCCTTACTCACTCACACTATTCCTGATAAGCATCTAAGTTCCTGACAATATCTCTCTAGAGACCTTACTGGCTAAAGCGCCAAAGAAGCACCGACACTCTAGCAACAGGAGCGAGGCGAAATAGGAACTTAAATAGAGTCCGGGCCACGCCCCCCAATCAATGCCAGCTGGCCCAGGCATCTGATAGGGAGCAAAACGATATCGTCGCGAACGAGAGCAACAAACAGCTCTCACAGCTCCCAAACCATGACACAGACCTTACGGAATTAAAACAATTCTGCCTTTTTTCAGAATACGCTTAATAATGCTTTTGATCATTGATGTCCTCTGGGATATGAAGAAGAAAGAAATGCTTTCTTGAAGGAAAATTTTTAAGTTACTTAGATAAAACATTTCCTACGAGACACCTCTGCTTGTAGCTCTGGAATAATTAAGTACTGAAGACAGATAACATTTCTGTCTAGTTTATGTACATAATTACCGTATTTCAATTGTGTCACATTATTATTTTTAATATTACTATTGTGATAGATTTGGTAGCTGCGTGGGCTGTCCTGTGTCTCTTGCTGGGATTGGCTCTTGCTTGCCCCCTTGACCCTGAACAGAAGTACTCGGGTTAGGTAATGGATGTATGGATGTTTGTGTGCATCGCTGCTATGATCGTACACCGATTTCTCTGTGATTGATTCTCCCTCCATCGCCGCCATCTGAGGGCAGCTCCACGTTTGAGTTCCCTGCCGCCTTCGCTCTCTACGCTGATGATGTAAAACAGTAAATCAGAAAAGAAAATTTACTTTCAGTAAAGGGCCCAAGAGGCCCCTCCCCCTCCCAGGCGCGATGCTAACACACCTGTGTATTAGCACATACTGTAAATCCACAGGCTGCATTTTCATTTTTGGAGGGTGAATCACTAATATGAGGCCCACGGCAATAAGCTGATTGCAAAGTGCAATAAAGCATTCAGATTTTAGTCTGGTCAGATGCGGATTCAGCCTCTGTTTTTCACATTTTTGTGGAATTTTGCTCTCAGACTAAAAGGGCTCTCCATGCTCAAGATCAGGGGTTCGAGTGAGAGCCCGCGAGTTCTTGCCTCTCAAATGATTAAACTCTATGGTCTTGCAAAGACATGCGAGCACATACGCAAAGTCTCGCCCTGCTTTTTAAGATGGCATCCAGTATTGTTCAATGGAATTTCATGCAGACCTTAGCCGGCAGCCATGTTGGAAAACACACAGGAACTCACGTGTTGTTCAAAACTTTGCTAGACCTCGGCATGAGACCCTTCAATCTTGAACATGCCTCAATTTACACCTCTGTGAGCTCCTGCAAGGGCGTTGTGCCGTGCGATTGGCATGCCATACTATTTTACTTGCCGAGTTTGTCGATATCTCCATTCATAAAGGTCAAATATGGGCTTACACAGTTGGGGACCAGTAGACAAAAGTCCCTGGGCCCCGATAAGCAGATCATATTGGGCCCGCCCGGGACACAGTGAGGATTTCTGACTGGGTTAATTCTGTTATGATTTTGTGCTCGGCATTATAGGATGTTGAGTAACGCAGAATCCTTCTGAACAGAGAAAAGGCCATGAGTTTTCCTGCATGCTGCTCAGATTTCCCTTGGTAAGTGCGATGCGATGGATTGCCATCACAAATCTCACTGGCGTCCCAAGGTCTCTTTTTCTTTCGTAGATGACACCAGCTGTCGGCTGCTCTCCGGTTCGTTCCGAACGCCAGGGAGTATATGAGAACTTTCTTCAAGTGAACGTGATCACATGTCCTATCTGCTGTCCGTATAAATCATGAAGTAGATTATTTTCTGCAAAATGGGTCAATATATATTCTGACGGGCAGCTTCATTTTTATTTTTTTTCTGAAGCTGCGCTCAGTGATCTGTAGTTCAAGATTATGGGTGTTGGACGAAACAGGTGCATGAATTGTATTTTTCTCTTATTTTTATCATTTTCATCCTCGTAACTGGGCCTTAATGAGCGAGAATGAAACCTGATGAAACAAAAAGTAGCTCCTTAAGATGGGCGGAACAAAAATAATCTCGGAGGTAAGAGCCCGGCTCTCGTAAGTTGGCTCTTGAATAATTTAAAGAAAATCATTTCTGGTGTCAGATGACCCTGCAGGGGGAATAGAAAACGTCGCTAACATGACGTTTTGCAGCAGCCACAGACCAGTAACCTTTCAGCATGTGGAAGAAAAGGCGAGGGTGAAACTCTCTACGCGCTGCACAAGTCAACAGGAAATGGGATGGAGGCACAGCTGGAATCATCCGTGGGATTCTATAACTACACAACCAGATGCAGTTAATGAGGTTTTCCCTCAGCATATTGGAGCAGAACAGAAGGGAAAACTGGCTTTTGTAATCAGGTTATGTGGAGCTGGTGACTGGTCTCTCCAGATGGCCGGATGTGTTTGCAGATACAGTATAAAAGCCATATTCTCAGTATTCTAGCAGGTTCGTTTCTGGAACGAAAACAGTCTGTTTAATCATGTCAACACTGGATTCTGAAAGACAAAGCCAGGGCTTAGAGGTGTTGAGCTCCCCCAAACATTCAGTGAAATTGTACAAGGATGTGCAACACATGAAAACTCTTTTATTTATTTATTTTTTACTTACGGTATGGAAAATGCAATTAAAAAGAAGGTAGCGGCTTGTAAATCATTTTTTGACCAGCATTAACCAAAAACAGCTGAAGACAAAATATTTCTTATCATACTTTATTACTTTTCCTTTTCGGACATATACCCGTTTTGAATTTGATGCCTTACTTTCGAAACAAGTCGGTACAGGAGCAAAATAAAACTGGGACAGTCTTGGAATGTGTCATGAACGTGCCCCCTCCGGCCTCCACACTCAACTCCGGTCCAAGTTTTTTGTTTTTCTCTCCCAATTTAATCACATGCACCTGATCCTCGTTCAGACTTCCCTTTCAGCTGCTCACTCCCTCACTCATTGCCTGGTTTGTGCATTTGTGTTGGAGCAGATCGCAGTTCACTGAGTCCTTTGTCTGTTTCCTTTGTTATTGTCCCCCATCGCCCCGCGGAACGGGGGACATAGAAATGCTGTCCGTCTGTCCGTCCGTCCATGCGTCCGTCCGTCCGGGAACATTGTACTCGCAATAACTTTTCACAGCTTTGATAGAGGATCACCAAATTCACACCACATATGCCTCTCATGAAGGCCTTGCTCAAGTTCAATGATGATTGACCTTCACCTAGTTTTCAAGGTCACTGAGCAAAAAGATGTGAAGAACACTGTACTCGCAATAACGTTTGACAGCTTTGATGGAGGCTCATCAAATTCATATGACATTCTTATTGGCTTGTTAGGTTGATCCCAGCCATGGACACAAAACTATGCCTTGGCGATGCGCCCATCATCCACAAGTCATGAAAATTGTAATCTCTCTCATGACCCATGGTTATATTTAGCTCATATCACAATGATCCATCCCTCATCCATCTCTCTGTTCAACCAAAGACCAATGAGCTACTGTGTCATTGTACTTCACATTATTAGTGGTACAGTGCACCACATTATTTTCAGCCATCAAAACAGTTTTTGCCACATGTTTCTGGTCACTTCTGCAACGGGGGACACAAGGCCTTCAGGCCAGCAGGCCATTTTTTTATTATTAAACGCATTTTGGGATTTATAGTTTTCAACCCGTGATCCGTTCATCAAGTGCCTTCCCAGAGACGAGACAGAATGTTTAAAGAAGGGTGCAGTATAGGTGTTGAACAGGAGATGCTATCCTGCTTGGATATAAAAGTATCCAGCAAAGGACCACTGGATTACAAGGCTGGCCACTTTGTTAATTAAAAAACTGGCTGAATTTCCCAACAGTTTTAAATCGCCATAGTTAAACGTGCTGTTTTCAGGATTTCTTTTTCGACTGAGCTTAAAGGTTCAGGGAACCTGAAGAAATTTCTTTGAAAACAACGCAAGGGTGCAGACCATTAATCCTTCAGATGGCAGTGCACTAAAATATAACCAAATGGGTTGGGACTGCTTTGGAAAATATTGGCAAATAAATGCCATTCATGAACAAACCCACCAATGCAACTGAGAACTTTACAAATCACCAAAGAAGCCTCATGCCAAAAATGTCTAAAAATGCTGCCGTCTTCTCTGGGCTTCAGGCCCTCAGATATGGACTGATGCACTGCGGAAAAGTGCTGTTGTCTGAACAATCCACCTTTTAATTTTTTTTTTACAGTAATGATGGATGTTGTTTTCTCCAGGCCAAAGCAGAAACAGACCGTCCTAGTTGTTACCAAGAGACAGTTAAAGCCAGCATCCGTCACGGTATGATGGTACCTGAGTGCTAATGGCAGGGTTAACTGTGACATCGGTGTGTAAGGACCATTGATGCTGATGGAAATTCATGCTTATTGGTTCAACAAGTGCCGTCTAATAGATGAAGTCTTCTCTGGATTATCCCTGTTCATTTGTACAAACTCTAATTCCAATGAAGTTGGGACATTGTGTAAAACGTGAATAAAAACAGGATACAATAATTTGCAAATCCTTTTTGACCTATATTCAATTGAGTACACTACAAAGACAAGATATTCAATGTTCAAACTAATAAATTTTGTTTCTTTGGAAGTATTCACTCATTGTGAATATGCTGCCATCCAAGTGATGTGTTTTTCATGGACGTCCCTGCGTATTTCAGCAAGATGATCCCAAGCCACATTCTGCACGTATTACAACAGCGTGGATTCGTAATAACGGAGTGCAGGTAATAGACTGGCCTACCTGCTGTCCAGACCTGTCTCCCATTGAACACATGAGTCGCATTATGAAGCGCAAAATTCTACAACGGACACCCCAGACTGTTGAGCAGTTAAAGTCGTAAATCAAGCAAGAATGGGAAAGAATTCCACCCACAAAGCTTCTACAATTAGTGTCCTCAGTTCCTAAATGCTTACTGAGTTTTGTTAAAAGGGAAGGTGATGTAACAGTGGTAAGCATGCCCCTGTCCCAGCTTTTTTGGAACGTGTTGCTGGCATCAAATTCAAAATGAGTGAATATTTCCTGAAAAACAATTAAGTTTATCGAACATTGAATATCTTGTCTTTGTGGTGTACTGAAATCAAGGTGCAAATCATTGTATTCCGTTTTTTTCACATTTTACGCAACATCCCAGCTTCCTCCAGCACGCATTACAACGTCCCACCCTCCTGACTGGAGAGTCCAGCTGCAGGACTGGCTCTCTCTAGACCTGTCAGCCCTAGAAAATATGCGGTGCTTTCAGAAGCACAAAACGCAGCAGTGCAGATCCGAGAGGTCTGAGCAGCTGAAGCCGTATATCAAGGGGGAAAAATCCTTCAAAACTGGAACAACTGGCTTCCCCAAAGATTACTTAAAAGGCTGTTAAAAAGGGAAGGCAAACATGGCCCTGTTCCAGGCTTTCTGGAACGTGTTTCACACATAAAACTTGGAATGCGTTTGTATTTCCAAAAAAGCAATAAAGCTCTGCGGGGAAAAAAAATAAAACATTTCTAAAAAGTCATGTCTTTGCACTGTTTTCAGTTTAATTCTAGTACAGGATTATTACAAATCTCAGCTTTGCTGTTGAATGTGCATTTCCATGTCGGGCCAAAGCCAGGAATGGGAGGGACAAAGCAAGACTCTGTGTCACTGTCGCTTACATTCTAGTGTATTCAATGTGGATCTTATATCCATATCCGTATACATGCATTTAAGGTGATATAACAATGAGGAATTCAAATATGAACTCCAAGATTGAATCAGAGCCAAAATGGAGGTAAATCATGCAGATGTAAATGGTTGGTGCCCTGGGGACCTCAGTCTCAGAACAGTCTGAGGTCTGGTCTCCATGTTGGGATTAATCGACCAGCCGAGATCTCTGATCCTGAAAATTTGCTGGGTAGGTCGATGAATTAGGCCTGCCCCCCACGGGGAAGCCGGCGTCAGGTGGGGTCAATGAAGATGCCATTGTCTCGTCTCCTCTCTTCGTACTGCCTGTCTGCTAACGCAACTACCCCCCACCCCCCTGAAAAGGTGAAGTGAGATATCTGGTTCTGGGCCACATTTAAGACATGGCCCCTTGTCGGTTACTGGACTCTTCAGGCTCTATCTTTCATACTGCCCGACCCGTTGCCACTACCCGCTACCCGTGAATTACACATTTAGCAGCTTCCACTATCCCTAAACGGTATCTTGCGGCCACACTACCCGGTATACATTATGCCGAATCCTTTATTGGCGCCTGGAGGTGGGTCCATGGGCGTGTTTATGCGCCTTCCCTACAATTGCCACCTTGACCACACACGTTAGGGAGAGCGTACAGCGGGTCCTCAAACCACCCGCTACCCATTTGGGCTTTTACAAGGGCGCACCCTGGCGGCTTCAGTGCGCGTCCACTTGGACACGTGGACGTTCACATGCGGCTCCTCTTCCCGAATTAACTTGCCTAAAAAAAGCCACCTTGCTTTAGCCTCAGTTGAACCCCTGAGAAAATGGCTAAATGGCCTTGATCGCCAGTTAAATAATAGAAGACGCCCAGAACGCGTGTACCGCCAGCGCACCAGCTACCTGGGCCTTATGTTGTTTGTATTTTGTATCAATCATTTTTTTCCGCTTTTATAATAGTTTAAATTATTATATAAAATATATATTAATGATATACAGGGTGTATGAGAAAAAATTATACTCTCGGAAAAATTATCATAAAATGAACATAGATAATAGTTCTGTAGATGTGGGTGTAAACCTTGGTAGAGGCGGTCATTCTGCTTCGAATGATACCAGTATCTTGGTTTACGCTTCATGCTCCAGTGAGCACGGACGCTTTGAATTTAGCAAAAGTCAAGTCTTTTGCGCTTGGGAATGAGAGGGTCAAAGTTGGATTTGTCACATTAAATTAAAAGTTTAGACAGGGTATTACCAGTATGCCAAGGCTTTATTTAAATAATTAACCCTTTCACCCCCTAACCTCGGCACAAAATGATCTCTTTTATGAGTGGATGGTAACCAAAGGGTTGCGTCGGCCTGACCTCCCTTTGTCGAGATTGTGGCTGGTGCAAGAGGCACGGTACTTGTTGACATCCCTGAAGACAGTGAGACCACTCGGAACCCTTACATTTGGACATTGATGTTGGAACCGCTGAAGGACAGTGCGAACACTTTTCGTTTGGAGGTATTCCGTTACCAGAAAAGACCTCTGCTGAGCGGTGAACTGTGGTCTGACCATTTTACACCACACAGTTACAAGGCAAAAAGTGGGGCCAATGCACAGGTGCTCACCGATTTTATGTCCATGAATTAAATTGCCTGCATAACATAACGCTTTCGTGATCATTGGCTGCGTGATGAAAGGAAGAACCTGACAGGACATGATGTGATTATGGAATAATTCAATGACACACCCACTGAATGATCCTTGTTAGCCTGATTCACATGTTCACGGCCACTTCAGTTGCATGTGTTAACCCTTTGGTTACGATCCACTCATAATAGACATTATTTTGTACTGAGGTTAGGGGGTGAAAGGGTTAATTATTTAAATAAAGCCTTGGCATACGGGTAATACCCTGTCTAAACTTTAATTTAATGTGACGAATCCAGACAACACAAAACCTTCTTGCAACGTTGCTGCAGTACGGTGACAATGTTTCAGTCCACTTCAGCAACATTATGAGAGCATTTTGTGTGTGATACGAATGAATGAATGGATTAATTTCATCTTGTGACATCTAAGCATCTGTAACAGAACTATGAGTATCAGGAGTTAGTTATCGCAGTCGCATGGGAATTGTTTCCATAAAGTTATGAAAAAGCAAAGCCAACATTAAATACTTTTGAGTTTGTGCAGTGGCCCAAAGTAGATTCCCATTGCGCAGTGAGCTGAGAGGCACCTCTCTGGAGGGGAGATTCAGCCAATCACAGGACGGCCGTGGGTCTGTTCAATCAGGACCGAGCCTCACCTCTTTTTGCAAATACGCCTTTCTTACATTCGGCTCAAAGTCCCAACCCTCGAGGAAATTACTCTGCGTGAAAATTTATTGAATGAACGTCATTAGTTTCGGACCAGATCTTCCATTTGGAAGCCTGCAGCTGCCTGTCATTAGCTGGCGGCCTGACCTTTCGATTACATTAGATTTTTATCACAGATTGATGCAGTGAATTGACTCGCTTAAATGTAGGGAGCAGAGATGCATCTTTATGAGAAAGAACGGGCAGATTAATCTTTGCTATGCCTCCTCTTGAAGCAGGATCTCTTCCCAGAAAAAAGGCAGAATGGAATGGGCAGCATATGTAAATGAGTCTGAGTTAGCCTGAAAATGACAGAGCCCAACCCCTGGTGTTGGACAAATGTATAAACAAGATAAGCTAAATCCTCTTATTTCAGCCAGGCTTTGTGGAGGGACGTGATTTTGGAGGCCAACATGCAGATGATTAGTCACACTGGGAAACCATCACACTGGGTCCACCCCAGCGGTCACGCTGCAGGATGGTAGTGTCAGTATAACGTTCCCGTCGCCTACGCCATACACACAGTCTTCCGTCAGACACACTCAACTTGAACCTCGATTCATCGGAAAAGAGCACCCTGTTCCACCTGAGGGCATTCCAGCCCAAATGTGCCCTTGATCATTGCAGACAGACGCGGCGACGTGCAGGAGTCAACACCAAACCACGGTGGGGACTTCGGTTGTGCAAGTCGGCTTCACGCAGGCGGTTGCGTACAGTTTGGTCGCCAATCCAGTTCTGGGGACGACCTCTGGTCTGAGCAGCAGTGACTGTATCTGGCAGGAAGCGATTGCGCAGGTGCTGGAGGTGAATATGGCGATCCTGCTGAGGGGTGGTGACACGTGGTCTGGGGGCACGTGGTTGATCACCGGTGCTCCCTGTTTCATTATACCGGCTCCAGAGATGTGATATGGTCGACACGTGGACGCCCAGGTTCCTTGCAACCCGTCTTTGCGGCATTCCACCAGTGAGCATACTAACGGCTCGCTCTCGCTGATTTTAGCCTAAGCACGGCATGGTCACACGTTGACCCAGGATAATGCAAAGGAATATTTAAGTTGCCCATTGCTACGGCTATTTATCGACCAAATTCTCGAAGGATTGGTCAATGAGTTCTACTCAACCTGACGGGATGGGCAAAATTCTAAACAATGTGCAATCAAGCGGAACAAGCTGCCTACACGACAAAATCAAACAATTTTTTGAGCTTTTAAGTTGTAGTTGATGTACCATGGGCTCAAAACCAATATCCCATTTTATGTACACCACATATTTCAAAATTGTTTGTGTTGCGTTGGAAGTTTTGGTCAGTATATTTTAATTTGAAACCAGTAACTAAGTTGCCAGTGTCAAAGTAACGAAGTGAAAGTATACTTTTTATCTTTTAAATGTAGGAGAGTAACGGGATAACTCCCAGTTAAAAAAAAAATCTTAAGTAAAGTACAAATCCTCAAAAAGACTACTTAAATACTGAAACGAAGTATATGTACATCGTTACAATGCTCCTTTGAAAATGGGAGTATCATGACCCCCCCTAAGAAAATCTCACTCTCGTCTGCATTCAAAACTTGAGAGCCCTGCTGTATGTTTGTCCACCGTTATGTCTCAATGGAAACGTGCTGTTTGAAATGTTACGCATCGCCTCGCCAAAGGCTTGCTGTTTGTTGCCATTATATGCGTTTTCCAAGTATCATTCAAAATGATGTCTGTCATAATTTCATTGATAAAATATAGCCTATAATTGCTGTGCAGCAGGCCTGTCTATCGATGCCAAGTATTTGCTTATAGCCTCCCCACTGTTAATAATATTTTGGGGGTGGGGCCTCGGGGAGGTGTCAGCCCCGGGCCTCGAAGAAGGTTAACGCGGCCCTGGGAATCCATGGTAGGTTTTATTGTTTTTGAGAAGGCTGGTAATGCCTCATTTACTGAGTCATTGTGAAGAATTTAGGCTGAGGATCAAAGTGCTGTATTAGCTCCTGTTTCGTCAAGTTGAAGATGGGGGAGATTCTAAGTGGCGTTTGACGTCTCCGTGGCTGTATAACTCTTGAGTTCGCCAGAGGGAAAAGTCCACCCTACTATCTTGTTTCTTTCTCCTGGATTTTTGTCCTCGAGACGAGGGACCAAAAACGTACTCAGTTTCTTCTTGGTGTGGTCACTAACTTTGAAGCGCCACCCCTCCGTTATCACTGATCATACCATCCTGAAACTTGAAAAGCGCATTCTCCATGTCAGTGTGCAGGTATTAACTGAGCCAGATTTTGTAAAAAGAGCTGGGGAAGCATGTATATCCGCCCTTCACAAACGCTCACTATTTACACGCCATCGTCCCAAGGGCGTAGCTCATTTGAAATTGTTGCCAATTGCTCCTTCAGCTTGAAGGTGGAACTAATCAGTAATATTATCCTTCTGATGTGCATGGGCGGAGGAAAACCGGGCCAGGACTTTAACTTTTGAAGCTCCCAACTTTCCTTCCTCGTGAATTTGCACCCAATGTGTCACATCCACCAAAAGAGATTTCCACCTCCTCCGAACGCCCCGCTCTCCGCTTTGACGTCTCAGTTCCCGAGTGCGGACGTGCCCACGTGTGTCTTTGGCATGGGGAGCACGCTCCGTGGAGTGGGCTGGTACTGATGGAACTTGTCATCCGGGGTGACTCAGGGTGAAGTCATGCAGGGAACTTCAGTTTCTACTGCGTTGTGCTCCTCAGCCACAGTCCGTGAGCATACCGCCTCATCGGGGAGAGACGCATGTCAGGCTGGCTGATATATTGTTAAAAACTATATACTTACTGTACATAAATGTGTACATACATTTTTACAGTAGATTGTCGATAGCCAGCAGGGTAAAATATTTTGGTCAGAGAGGAAGTGCCCTAGGGTCCAGGACCACCTTGAGATTGATTGGATTGGTCTGTCACCCGGCCAATCAGGAAGCTTGTCTGATTCTTGTATTCCTATTGAATCATGCTTTCTTGAAGTCATGAGGACTAGTAAAATACCTTTGACTTCTGGAATTTTGAATATGTTGTCATTTGAATTTGGGACTATATGGCCCAGCTGTTGAAGTGTCTGTGCAGATGTGGGTTTAAACTCTGATACTGTAGCTCACAGTGTCATGACCTCAGTGCACAATGTGTTAGCAGCCAAGGGACAAACAGGAGGTGGCCTAATGGTGCCTTGAAGGCCGCAATTTGCGAATTCAAAACTAAAATGAGAGCAAAACAACAATTAAAATGACATGAGTCATCCGCCAGTTGAGATAGTGATGCCCGAAATAACTACTTCAGATTACCCCTGGTTACATGTACACAGCAACCTTTGTGAATTATCTGTAAACATGTGGCAGAGTACACTGACATTTGCGATACATAAAAAATGAAGTATGAATATCTAGCCCATGGGTCTGCCATCCTGTCACACACAAAATAGCCAGCAGTGGATGTTGGTGACTAGTGCAACAATACAGTCCTCGTAGTGTATGAGCAGTGTAAGAGGCAGTGCCAACACATGTGGCGATAATCCAGTCTCTTTAAGAGCAGATGATTTGAATTATGTCTGCTTGGAGAAAATGGTTTTTACAATTCTGTAACAAAATTAAGGCTGCAGTGATTGGAGAGTTTAAAATTCCACTCACAGCTTTTCGTTTATTTATTTTTTATTTATATTTTATCGCACTGATACATTCTGTCTAGTTTGTTTTGATTATTCCGGCTGCTTTGCAATGACCTCTTTGGACTGTAAGCCCTTTTTAAATATCGTATTGGCTAAATGTGCCTTTTGGAAACACGGTTCCAAGTTACAATTCATTCAGTGTGGGATCCTCTTGTGTGCTTCATTATTCTGATAATAAAACCATGAAAAATATAAATGGTTTGCTTTAATAATTAAATGCTTGGTAATTTGCTGTCATTAAAATGAGTCACTTGTGATTTGCATATAGAAACACAGAAGTCATTTGCATTAAAATCACTACCACCTAAAATGTAACTATTTACAAAGAAAGACCTGGAGCTTGTTTTTCTCAGAGTATATATTCATAAAACATTTATTATTCTGAACAGGCTGCTGAGGAGGTCCATATCTGGTGCAGTTAGTCATCATAAACACTTCTGTGCTTATTAATTAAAAAGTCTAACTTTTCACTTAATTTCTCCCTTAGTTTTTTGTTTTTACTTAAGTTTTCCTTTAGTTAGAAAAAAAAAAACACTTTTCTTCATACTGAAAGACAATGTAACCCACACATTCTGCATCACTGGTTCTAGCGTTTCACTGAAGCCACATCATACTTATATTGAGAGAAGTATTCAAGCCCAGAACCCCATGTTTTTACAGCATTACATCAAATGGAATACATATAGATTTATGGATAGATTTCCCTGTAATTCAGCGGGACAAATTTCAGATCATAGGAAACTTTGTGATCTCCGTTTAAATTTAAAATAGGCCTGAAGTTTCACAGGTTTGAATACAGCATCTGCATTTGACAAACTCATATATTAGTCCGTAGGTTTCATGGGTTTAATTAAAAAGCTGAGATTTTACTGAGAAAAATCTTTTATCTGCTTAAAGTTTTATTTTGGACTCAATTAGGCATATTTAATTATAAATTTAATTATGAGTATTTAAAAGGATTGTTCCAGAAAGATTGGAGCCCCAGGCACTATTCAAGTAAAATAATTGTCTCGAGAAAACTTAATAAAATCAATCTGAAATTAAAATATTAAAAGGCTTCAGCACATTGCTCACCAAAGCCAAAATGCTAAATTAATTAGTCAAACCTTCAGTATCAGAGATTATATTTTATTACCATTACTTTCTGAAAGCAAGAAGTGACTTGAAAGGACGCGGAGAAACCTTCTCCGACGCATCTCAACAGCCCCCTGGAGCCCGGGCAAATTAGGGAACGGAATGGTGGAGCTCCGGCAAATTAGGAACGGAATGGTGGAGCTCGGGCAAATTAGGGAACGGAATGGTGGAGCCCGGGCAAATTAGGGAACGGAATGGTGGAGCCCGGGCAAATTAGGGAACGGAATGGTGGAGCCCGGGCAAATTAGGGAACGGAATGGTGGAGCCCGGGCAAATTAGGGAACGGAATGCCGTTTTCTATTTTATACTTCGCTCCCTTCTCGAAAAAATGAGTGTGCTTCACAGCAGGTGTTAGTGTGCTCTCAGGAGTGCTTAAGTATGCACAATAGTATGGACCTTATGCTAATAATAGTAGATTCACAAGCATTTATTTGTATTCCATAAATGAAATTGCCACTGTGTAGGGCTGGTGGGGTATTTAGTGTTTAGATTATGGTCTTAAAGGGGAAAACAATATGCTTGCACAGGTCAGACTGATTCATAGCCCAGGGAATGTTATGGTACCCTCTGAAGTACTGCGTGTTACTTCAAAGACTAATATGGAAGTAATGCTGATACCCTAATCGGGGCCTGGATCTCTATGGGTTCCACTGCCTGCAGAGTTCGACCATAAATCGGCAAAAAAGTGTCACTGCCTGCAAATCCCAGAATTCACCACATGGCCAAGGGTTTTTTTTTTTTTTTTTGTATCAGTTTAAGTTGAATGTTCACATTGTATTCAGCTGAGATAATCTGTGGTCCTACATAGAACAAGTTGCCTAAGATTTCCCATTTGGATTTTCATCACTAAAAAGCTGGTGTACATTTTGTCATGTAGATTTATTCATTCGGAATTTACTCCAGATGTATTCACGTTTGGTCTGATCAGGAGGAGTCTAGGCATATGAATCTGCTGATAAATTAATTGCGTTTTGCTCTTTTTAACAACATATTTTCTCTTCAATGTGTACATTGTCATCTTGAGTCAGCTGGTTCTTGTCATTAAAGAGAATGAATCTCATAACAACTGGTGCCAATTTCTTGGTCTACACAGTCAGTCGTGGGGTTTGCTGGATTCTTGACCCTTTAGGAATTATTTAGGCTCTTCACATTTCACTCAGAATTGACCGGTGCAGCTGATTGGCTGAAGTAAGAGCATGGTGTGATCAGAATAAAGTCGCTTTCGTAACTGGCTGAAGAAGAATCGGGAGGGGAAAAGGCTGTTATTTGTGGTCAGAGTTGCGCATCTTGTTCCACGGTGTGTGGAAAATGTCCGAGTGAATACAGGTGGTAGCAGGTAAAACACAAGGCGCATGAAAAGCAAGTCCGCTGCTGTCGAATCAATGCTCGTGCATTAGCCAATGCCATAAAAAAACAACACGTTATGGATTAAAATCTGTTGTAATTTTTGTCTGTTTAGGAGTGATTTCTTTGAGAGTGCCAAAATGTAGAAGCGAAGCAATCATTTTCTTTGGGAGATGCAAATAAAAAGTGAATATCTTTCTATTCATAGAAGGTTGTTTTTATCTATTCAAAGATTTACGAGACAAAAATCCCATCATAAATGCTTGGGAGCCAAATGATAGCGCAGGCAAACATTCCAGCCCTGCTGCAGGATACATATCCGCTTCTGTGAGGGGCTGTCCGGCAGTAAACTCAGCTCCTCAGAGATCATGATGACACGGGGCATCTCGCCATCATAGTTCTCTTTTAAGTGACGGTTGTCTCGCATTAAGAGTGGCAGAAGGAGGCCAGCGCTTTCCCTGTTACACTGGATGCCTTGTCGTAGACGGCTAATAACATGACCAAGGCTGCCCTTACAAAAAACCACTGTAGGAATACTGTAAAAATTACCACCAAAAAAACTATCTGTTGTAGTGTCTGGTTTTTTTTTGTAGCGCACCATAGAGAGCTTCGTAGCGCAATTGAAATATTGTTGGGCTGCCCTAGCTAATAAAATAACACTAGGCCTACAGAAAAAAAAACTGTGGAAATACCATTGCTGGTTAAACGTATTACAAAGCACAACATCCGCACTATAGACCACTATACAATTCTTAAACTGCTTTTCACACCGGACGCGAAATGAATTTTTCAAAGTCAATGCAAAGATGCCAATACACGCGTTCGCGTCTTTGCATTGAATTAAATCTGTCGTGCGAAAAATCCGTCTCGCGTCCGGTGTGAAAAGGGGCTGTACTGTATGCCATATTGTAGTCCCATTTATACTTTGGCAATCTACACTTTCGACAAGCAGGAGAGAAACATAGCCTATCATTACATTATGTGTTCATACTTTGGCAAAGGGCTGCAGAGAGGATACGACTCGGAATGATAACGCAATGCCAAGTGGCTAATGTGTGCTTTTGAGGAAAATAGCACCGTCCGGTGAAATTAACAAAAGCATTTTGAGTATTCCATAACCTAAGCGTCCAATTAACATTGGCAATTCATAATATTGTTTGTGACACATGGTGCCATGACAAACTATTGCTGCCCTCGAAACATCCTCCATTTTTGCATATTTGTCACGCTAAAATTTTTTTCCCAAATTTTCATTCAAAATGTAGCATAGGAAAAGGAGCTTACGAGAAAAAACCAGAAAACTTTTTCGTGTATTATCCGAATTTATTAAAGATTATCTAACGCCTATCTCGCCCATGTGGACAAGAAATTGCGAAGAATCGCTGGCTCTTGCTTTTAGATCAGAGGGTTTTTGAAAATCACCTGATCTTCCAAGGTTATATAACAGCATTTCAATGGAATTTAAGTCTTTAAGCACTTTGACTACGACGCTCAAAAATCTTATATATTCATTTCTTTGGAGCCATTCAGCGGGTAACTTCTTGAAGAAAATAATTACATTTTTTTGTGAAATAATCATTTAAAAACTGTAATTTATGTTTACTCAGGTTTTCTATGTCTTGCCTGAAGATCTGAAACAATGAAGTGCGACAAATTTGCAAAAACAAAAGAAGGGCGTGAATACTTTTTCATGGCACAGGGACAAAAAGCTGAGAGCATCACATTTTTATAGATGAAAATTCATTGGGCAAAATGTGTCAAAAGACACCAACTTTGGTATAAATCCAGCTTTTGGCTGAACCAGTGTTTGTGATGACTGGCAATCGTCTCCTGTCATGCCACCAGAAGCACAGCCAATCAGCCATTACAAAATGTGTCCTTCGTGACATAACATGGGGGAGGGACCATCCAAATAAATGAAAGAGCTGATTGGCTGAAGTCAATCAGTCCTTTGTGGCTCTGGGCAGTCACTTTGCCATGTGATGTCACAAAAAAACAAATTTTGACATAGTTTGTTTTGGCTAATTGGCTGCGCACCTGGTGACGTGAAAGGGGACCCTTGAGCTACTCCATAACACTGCTTCTGTGAGTGCTTCCTTGCTGTTCAGGGAAAGAAGTGAGGGAGATGTGTTACAGCAGAGGATGACGGCACCGGTATAAATAATCCTTGTGTTTTATCAGCTCTATGCTATCGCTAATGACTCCTGTTAGCCTGGCACCCAATCTCTTTGCTCCTGGTGACATGTCTCGTTCCGTCTACATCTCTGGCTCAGCAGTGATTGTTACATCAGAACTAGAATGTTCCGCTCAGAACATTCTTTCTCGTTACGTATTTCGGACCTCATTGCTAAAAGTGGTGAATATTGGCCAACTCCAGTGTTTGTCGGCCATCTGTTTTGGCTTATCCTAGTCCAAGTCCTCATATAACATGTTGTGCAATGCTCTGGGGGAATGTGCAGGAGCCACTGTTGTTGGTACTGACATACTCAAAATTAAAGTTTTTTTCCTTGCAAAATAAGACAGGAGTGTATTTCAGAAGAGAGACACCTTAAGTTAAGACACCGATAAAACAAATGACTCAGACGGTCTCATCCATCCATCCGTAATCTTAATGCGTCATCCTCACGAGGGTCACAGGGGAGCTGTAGCCTATCCCAGCTGACTCTGGGCGAAAGGCAGGGACCCACCCTAGACACCTCACCAATCCATCGCAGGGCACAAACACCATTCACACACCATTCACTCACGCTTATGTGCAATTTAAAGTCTCCGATCAGCCTGACATGCATGTGTTTGGACTGCGGGAGGAAACTGGAGTTCCCAGAGGAAACCCACGCGAACACGGGGAGAACATGCAAACTCCGCACAGAAAGGCCCCGCGCCGGATTCGAACCCACAACCTTACTCAGAACATGGGAGTATTCTAATGCATCATCTCTGTTCTCTTGATTGCAAACAAAAGGACAAACCACATAAACAATGGAAGACTGAGGCGCTGAGATAGCATTAAAATCCAATCTAAACTATCATACTGGTGCAAACCATCATGGGATTGGAGAAGATTTAGTTGTGATGGAGAGATGGTGAGAGAGTGTGAAACTGAGAGAGAGCGAGAGAGAGAGAGGGGAGAGAGAGAGAGCGGAGGAACAGATTATGTTTCAGCTCATTGGCCCTGTGCCAACACTTACAAAGCCACTCAAAAAAAATGAGTAAATCTTTGCGCTCCCAGAGCTGTGAGAAACAGATCTCTCCTCTTCAGCTCTGCTCTGAGACTCTAACAGTCTGCAGGGCAAAATGTTCAGTTTGTCATTTCTAACAGCATGTTCTGATCATGACGTTCACTGAATTTCAGTTAATCTGCTTATGTTGTAAATGACCTCACACCTGTCATCCTGTCCTATTATCCCAAAGCTAATTTGCTGATAAAAATATTTGCATATGATTAAAGCTTTTTACATGAGTTATTCTGCGTGAATATTTGTTTTTAATCTGTAATAAGGTTGGATTATAGAGCGATGTGCTTCAAAGCAGGATAACTGGGTTAGCAGGGTAACTGTGAGCAGGGAATCTTGGAGAGCTGGGGTTGGCCCAAACATGCAAATTCCAGAGAAGAAGAAAGTAATTAAAAGTTGGAATCTGCATCTCCAAGGGGTAGTGATCCTGCACAAGAGATGATCTGACCTGTGCAGATTAACTCCAGCAGGATTTACACAGGAATCCCCGTCTGTGTCACAACCCATTAGGAAATGTTAACTTTTCAACCGAACACAGTCAGGTTTCCATCATCTCACACGTGTTGGGCCCACTGGGCACTTCCAGTGACGCCCGCAGCATCTTCTCTGTGTGCCAGGCTGTGACAGTGACAGGCTGATGGAGTGACCTCAACATTGGAGCAGTTAGAATAGCTTTGGTTACATATTTGTACATGCGCATCATTCATTCATTTATTCATTCTTTCTTTTTTCTGTCTGTCTGTCTGTTCATCCATCTAACCTTCGTTGGATAAGAGCAGGAGACATACCTGACCCTGCGGACACGTCGGGGTAAACCCTTGTCAGGGGACAATAATACAGGCTGTCAGGCAGCCAATAAGACCCTTTAAACTCCGCCCTGAGGTATAGAGCGACTTCGGACACAGTGACAGAAGCAGGTGTTTACTAAAAGGATACGGAAAAACTATAGTGAAGTTAAATTTCCAAATAAAATACATTCTTTGCTATACAAAACAATGAGATTTTCTGTCTGCACTATGTAAACTGCGCTTAAATCTTGGGTATAAGACGACACAAGAAAGCCGCCACATTCTGGAAGAAGATGCGTACATCGTCCCCCGGCAGGGAGCGCTTTTGTTTTAAAGATAAAATGGAGAAAGGTTACATCAGTCAAGTTCGCATCGCCCGTGTCAGAACACCCAACAGGCGTGCGTCAGCATCGTCGAGGATTAAATATAAATTTTCAGCAAACGATCAATCATAATTCGAACAACTGGTCTCAACATCATCAACGCAATTTTCCATGCTTATACTGTGACTCCATACGCTCGAAATACATGTCCAGCCCTTATGACGTCAAGCACTAGTCTGGGCAGAATATATCCTGTTGTTTGATTGGTTGGTTATTTTCTATGGTGGCAATAGCAGATTCTGAAGTTTCTTGGATTATGCAATGTTTGAATGCAGATAACAGGGTGTAAAAAAAAAAAAAATTGAAATAAAAATGGCTTTTAATTTTGGGCTGCAGACAACCAAGGCTTGTCACTGGGGCGGTACCTTCAAAGGTCCCGCTGTTGTACCTTAGAAATGGGTTTTTATTTGTTTTGGAACTTAAAAGTACCTTTTAGACCCTTAAAAGGTTCAAACAGGTACCTTGAGGTCCTATAATTAGCCCTAAAGGGTACATAATACCTTGGGGAACAGAAATGGACTCCTGCTGTACCCCTATTTCTGAGAGTGTACTTTATTTGACAATGTAAAGTTACCATAGGTTTTCTTATTCTTGAACTTTGACTCCTAGCAATTTTGTCTAACAGTAAAAATATGGAGATGTATGACGCCAGTATAGACATTTTACACTGTTGTTCAAATGTTACGGGGATCGAGATTGCGTCGTTTGTGTGAAAACAGCAATACACCTTTTAGTGCCAGTTGTTGCAAAAAACTCCAGAACACATGATCTGACTGGATCCAGGCTGTATGTGGGTTTGCCTTCATAGCTCACAGGCTCAGATTGTTTAATGCTTCACCTGGCAAAGAGATGTGGGGTTTCAATCCCAGTCTGGGCCTCTGTGTGGGGATGCAGGTTCTCCTCATGTTCTCTGGGGGTTTCATGAGTGCTCCCAGGGGGTTTCATGAGTGCTCTCTGGGGGTTTCATGAGTGCTCCCGGGGGGTTTCATGAGAGCTCTCTGGGGGTTTCATGAGAGCTCTCTGGAGGTTTCATGAGAGCTCTCTGGGGGTTTCATGAGTGCTCCCGGGGGGTTTCATGAGAGCTCTCTGGGGGTTTCATGAGTGCTCCTGGGGGGTTTCATGAGAGCTCTCTGGGGGTTTCATGAGAGCTCTCTGGAGGTTTCATGAGAGCTCTCTGGGGGTTTCATGAGTGCTTCCGGGGGGTTTCATGAGAGCTCTCTGGGGGTTTCATGAGCGCTCTCTGGGGTTTCATGAAAGCTCTCTGGAGGTTTCATGAGCGCTCTCTGGGGGTTTCATGAGCACTCTCTGGGGGTTTCATGAGAGCTCTCTGAGGGTTTCATGAGAGCTCTCTGGAGGTTTCATGAGCGCTCTCTGGGGGTTTCATGAGCGCTCTCTGGGGGTTTCAAGAGCGCTCTCTGGTGGTTTCATGAGAGCTCTCTGCGGGTTTCTTGAGTGCTCTCTGGTGGTTTCATGAGTGCTCTCTGAGGGTTTCATGAGCGTTCTCTGGGGGTTTCATGAGCGCTCTCTGGGGGTTTCATGAGAGCTCTCTGGAGGTTTCATGAGCGCTCTCTGGGGGTTTCATGAGCACTCTGTGGGGGTTTCATGAGAGCTCTCTGAGGGTTTCATGAGAGCTCTCTGGAGGTTTCATGAGCGCTCTCTGGGGGTTTCATGAGCGCTCTCTGGGGGTTTCATGAGCGCTCTCTGGGGGTTTCATGAGCGTTCTCTGGGGGTTTCATGAGCGCTCTCTGGGGGTTTCATGAGCGTTCTGCGGGGGTTTCATGAGCGTTCTCTGGGGGTTTCAAGAGCGCTCTCTGGGGGTTTCATGAGTGCTCTTGGGGGTTTCATGAGCGCTCTCTGGGGGTTTCATGAGTGCTCTTGGGGGTTTCATGAGCGGTCTCTGGGGGTTTCATGAGAGCTCTCTGAGGGTTTCATGAGAGCTCTCTGGAGGTTTCATGAGCGCTCTCTGGGGGTTTCATGAGCGCTCTCTGGTGGTTTCATGAGTGCTCTCTGAGGGTTTCATGAGCGTTCTCTGGGGGTTTCATGAGCGCTCTCTGGGGGTTTCATGAGCGTTCTGCGGGGGTTTCATGAGCGTTCTCTGGGGGTTTCAAGAGCGCTCTCTGGGGGTTTCATGAGTGCTCTTGGGGGTTTCATGAGCGCTCTCTGGGGGTTTCATGAGTGCTCTTGGGGGTTTCATGAGCGCTCTCTGGGGGTTTCATGAGAGCTTTCTGGGGGTTTCATGAGCACTCTCTGGGTGTTTCATTAGCGCTCTCTGGGGGTTTAATGAGCGCTCTCTGGGGGTTTCATGAGCACTCCATGGGGGTTTCATGAGAGCTCTCTGGGAGTTTCATGAGCGCTCTCTGGGGGTTTCATGAGTGTTCTCTGGGGGTTTCATGAGCGCTGGTTTCCTCCCACAGAAAAATCATGCATCTTAAGATCACCAGAAGAAAATTAGCCTTCCTGGCTAACTGGAGGAAAACATTCATTAGTGAAATCTGATCTCATGAATTAAACTAATAAATTAAATTCAAACAGCAGTTTGTTTCTGTATTTAAATCCCTTTTCCAACATTTTTTTCCCTGTGTGAAAACTGCATGTCTCTGTTCTAGTGTGATTAGTGTTCCACCAGCAGGTGGTGCTACAGAGCGACTACATTAGTACACTCTCCCCTTACTCTTGTTTTAGGGAGGGAAAATATTTAAAATTCTGCTTTTTAAGATCAAAGACAATAGAGCCCAGATGAAATAAACATGAGACCGCGGGAGATGAGGCCGCAAAATTAAATTAAAATTAAATAACGGCAAGTTTTTGGCTAATTCACTCAAAAATAAGAAAAAAACACTTCATGAGGGAAATCTGTAGGGCTTGTGAAGCATTGCCCTGTGGGATCACGGTTGCCAGGCAACAGCGGAGTGGGGGTGAGGTGTTGTTGCCGATGTCAGGAGGCTGACGGGGGTAGGGGGTGGGGGCTCTTACCTAACGCTGACTAATGCAGTCAGAGACCCACGCTGGGTCGGGGGTACTGGGGGGGGGGGTCAGCTGTGGTGTCCCCAAAGGAACCAAGAACCTCAGTTTTATTCACTTTTATCAGTTTGGCGGATAGATCAGCACCAGTTGTGGTTGACTTTGGGTGGGAATCAGCGCAGATCCAGCCCAGATTCACCCGGCTCTTGTTTACAGGAGGGTTTGTGAGGACTCATGTTTTTGTTTACAATTATTGTGCTGACTAAATTAGCTAATTGAACCCTAAATGCAAACAGGACTTTATTCACGGATTAGATCAAAGTAAAATGTTTCATTCGGAGATGCAGGAATAGTCTTGGATGGTCACTCATGAGCTTCTCAAGATCTGCTGCGAAAATGCTAATCCCTGTCAATGTTGTGGTTCTTGAGTCATTAGACGCTTTCATAGAGCGTTCCCACGAATGTCCCGCTATATTGCCATGAAGATCTGTGCCGGCTTTTCACCTTGGCGGATTCATAGTGATTCTGGGAAGGCATGATATTCGGGACGTTTCATAGTGCAGCCCGGCGTCGCGGAACGAGAGGGGACTGAAGAACTGAACTTTGTGCTGTTTCTCGCTGTGCAGATACTGCATATTCAGGCAAAGATGTTCTGCATTTTGATTAACATGAAACTGAAAAAGTGATGAGGGAAATAGCATATTGTAGCTGAAGAGATAAATATTAACCACTACCATGTCATAGTTCACTGTTCCAGCTTATCACCAGGTATCGCCTGTTCACGTCCTTGTCACTCTGGCACAAAACTGCCGAGAGGAAGTGACACTCATGGTGTACATTGCTTTCTGTACCAGAGTCCCGTGCCCCGGCCGGTCCACTTCCATTCTGCATTCGGTGTAAATTGGACCAAATAGTTACTTTCATACTGTAACTGGTCTACACTGGAACTACGAGTGGGACAGCGAGTCTTGCATTGATGCGGGTGCAAACCCCACCCTGCATGGAGTCGTCTCAGCACAGGGTATATTTCATATCAGCAAGGCCTTTTGTGCCTTTTTCTCGTCGATTGTCTGAGATTAAGATAAACTTGAGTGGTTTAACAAAAAAGATTGCTTCGTTGGCATTTTTTTCTACCAGCTTCTGTATTTTAAAGCTTAATTCAAATAAATGTGAGATAATTTATCATCCTTTATCAGTATCTCGACTTTTGCTGACTGCACCGTTTCAAACTGCCTTTTTGTCCAACAAACTTGATAAATGAGATCTAATTTAATATACTGAATTCATTGTAGCTCATTGTTAATGAGATGCGATTCAGGCTAAATCAGTGTGAAACATTTATCATGCTTGACGGAGCAAAAGCATTCGTAGGTCCGCAATCTCAGAACTCTCTGGAGTCAGTTAGAGAGTCCTTATAACAGTTAACGGAGATTCACTGTCTTTTCTAAAATGGCAGCTGGTGAAGGGAGATTAATGTACAAACTGTCAGTATATTTCCAGATCAGCTGTGTCATAGTTCCCCATCAGTTTCTGAGATATACACTGTCTTGCAGTGATCTTGCAGTTGCGGTGTTGTGTACAGGGCGTACACTTATACATTTTTACATTGTAATGTTTACAGGGTATACACTTTTACATTGTAATGTTTGCAGGATATACACTTTTACATTGTAATGTTCTCATGGTGCACATTTTTGAATTGTAATGTTTTTTGTTTTTTTCACGCAGGTTCCATCACGAGGTGCTCCTTCATCAAGTACCATTACTCGTCAGCCGTGATACCGAAGAACCTCTCCTACAACATCACGAAGACCATCCGTCAGGACGAGTGGCACTCTCTCCGTGAGTTGAATCTTCGTTTATAGAGATGAGAAGATGCACCAGATCCTGTCCTCTCTCAGAGAAAAATCCCTCTTTGGCTCGTCTCCACAGAGGAAATCTCTTGTTCTTTATGGAATCCCTCTATGGTTAGAGCAGAATGTGCAAAAGCCCTCGTATTGTTCTTGACAGAGAAGCCTTGACCTATGTTGGTCGGGCTCTCCTCTGAACACACCGAGTAGCCCACAAGGCCTTTAAATTTCTCAGAGTGAAGTTGAGGAGGACATCTTTTTTCAGTCTGAGGAAAACTTATCTATTTATTTATTTATTTTTCTAGTTAGTTAGTTAGTTAGTTGTTTTAATATAAGTGAGTAAAATCTGTGAGCTCAGGCCACAGGATTTCTTGTGACAGCCAGTGGTTCACTGTCTCCATTGCTGAATTTAAGATAATCAAACAGCACTTATCGTCTTACTCAAACCTACCAGAACAGCTATCCAGGCACAGCTGCCCTGAAAAATGGCCGCTGGAATGTTGCAACATCATGGCAAAATAGCCGTAGAAAATATGGCTGACAACTCATCAAGCAGAAAATATTTTGCTCGACAGTGTTTGAGGACGGTCTTTAATTGATGGTTGTACTACATTGCAGTACATAGCGCACAGCACACAATCATGGAAGTGTTGTGTGTGTATGTATGTGGGTGCATGTGTGATTGTGTGAGTGCGTCTGCAGGTGCGGGTCGTGTATGTGCGTGCATGTGTGCGCAAGTGAGTGTGTGTGTCTCTGTGCGTGCGCATGTGTGTTTGTATGTGTGTGCGTCTGCATGCGGGTGTGCATGCTTGCCTGTGTGCTTGTGTGTGTGTATGCGTGTCTGTGTGCGCGCATGCACATTTTTGAGTGTGTGTCTGTGCGCATGTGTGTACGTGTGTGTTTGTATGTGTGTCTGTGCACATATGTATGTGCATCTGTGTGTGCGTGCATGTGTACGTGGTTGTGTGTGTGTGTTATCGTGTGTGTGTGTGCATGTACAGTATGTGTAAAGCACACTCTACAGAAGTGGCCTCTCATACATGAAAGAGGATGTAAATGTAACAGGGTTTATTATTTTTCAGACGTTTGTGGATCTGGATGTTTTCCACTTTGCCTGACAAACTTAAGGAAATTCCTCCTTACAATCCGAGAAAATAGTTTCCCTATAGACCCTACACGTGATCTGCCCATATATTTTAATAGATAATTACCAAACTTTGCCAAAAATGTCCGATAGTATTATTATGGTAGAGTAGAAATACGTTTTTGTTTTGCTGTTTCAATTTGAAACTTCAGATCCAATAGGATGACTGTTGAATTGTATTGTAACATGACCTTCACGGAGACACACGCTCAGAAACATAGTCACAGCAAAGAAAGATGTGGACAATACACCAGCAGGAGCACTGCGAGGTTTCCTCCGAGCTCCTGATGACGAGCAGAGGAATAATTATGGGCTGGGATTTTAGTATAAACACCTCGATCCTTATGTGCATCTTATGCAATAAATCCACCCAAAGCCCCGCCTCTCACCGCCCACGTCTAATGGGAAAAAGTATGGGTCAGCAGAAATAAAAATTTTGCATTGCCAACTCAGATATATATATATGTATATACTGTATATATGTACAGCACCCTCCATAATTATTGGCACCCCTGGTTAAGATGTGTTAAAAGCCTTAAAATAAATCCAATTTTTATTGCAGAAGCATACTCTCACACTGAAAATTGTAGAAAAATGTAACCTTCAACTCAAGTGAATTTTAAGGGAAAAAAATTATTATTTTTCATCAAATCACCTGTTTCACAACTATTGACAACCCTAACAATTCCTAGGAAATAAATGTAATTGAAGTATTTATGTAATTTCTTCAGTAGTTAACAAAGTTGATCAGAGTATCTAGGAACATTTAATTAGTAATTCATCACTTCCTATTTTCCTGGGGTATAAATATGGTGTGACACAGAGGCCATTTCTCTTATCCTCGCTTCAACATGGGAAAGACAAAGGAACACACCATTCAAGTAAGGTAGATGTGTGTCGACCTTCACAAGTCAGGCAATGGCTACAAGAAAATAGCCACTCGCCTGCACCTGCCCATATCTACTGTCAGAGGAATCATTAAGAAGTTTATAACAATTGGAAAAGTAGTAAACAAGCCCAGATGAGGATGCAAGGATATTTTGCTACCACGCACAGTGAGGAGGATGGTAAGAGAAATAAGAAGTTCTCCGAAGCTCACTGTTAAAGAATTGCAACAATTGGTAGCATCTTGGGGTCACAAAGTCTCCAAAACAACCATCAGGCGCTATCTACATGCCAACAAGCTGTTTGGGAGGCATGCATGGAAAAAACCTTTTCTCGCTGACAATCATAAACGCAAACGTCTGGAGTTCGCTAAGCAGCACTGGGACTTCAACTGGGACCGTGTGCTTTGGTCAGATAAGACCAAGATAGAGCACAAAAGATGAGTATGCAGAAAAGTACCTCATGCCCACTGTGAAGTATGGGAGAGGATCGATGATGCTGTGGGCCTGTTTCCCTCCCAGAGACCCTGGGAACCTTGTTAGGGTGCATGGCAACATAAACGCTTTGAAATACCAGGACATTTTAAATCAAAATCTGGTGGCCTCTGCCCGAAAGCTGAAGATGGGTCGTCACTGAGTCTTTCAGCAAGATAATGACCCTAAACATGTGGCCAAATCTACACAGAAATGGTTCACCAGACACAGAATCAAGCTCCTCCCATGGCCATCTCAGTTCCCAGACATCAACCCCATTGAAAACCTGTGGAGTGAGCTGAAGAGGAGAGAGCAGAGGAGAGGACCCAGGTCACTGGATGATTTAGAGAGATTGTGCAAAGAGGAATGGGCGAAGATCCCTCTTTCTGTATTCTCCCATCTTGTGAAACATTATAGGAGAAGATCAGGTGCCGTTTTATTGGCAAAAGGGGGATGTATAAAGTATTAACATCAGGGGTGCTAATAATTGTGTGTTATATATATATATTCACACACACATTTGCCTGCATATTTGTCCATGCTTTATCAACTAACTTAAACTAAAGTAATTAAATAACTAACTGACTAAATAAATAAAAAGAGGGGCCATAATTGGATGCGGTTTAATGTGTTTGTATCACAGTTTCCATGAGAAATCTCCTGTTCGGTGGCGTTTTAGCCCAGGAGACGTTAGTATTTACTATCCTCTGTTTCTCAGTGCATTGCTCCGCTCAGACGTGTCCTCTAACCCGCTCTCACCTCCATCGACTTTATGTCACAAAGTGATTGCTGCTCCGTTAGGCCCAAAGCAAGCTGCGAGACACTATTTCAGCTGTCACTCCGTCCTCGCTGTGGATAAATGGCGTTATATAATCGGGGTTGCGCACAGGCAGTTATCCCCCAGGAGAACATCACAAAATCTCATTTCTCAACGACTTCCGCTCGCGTTCTGTCGGTGTGAACAACAGAACGCGATAAGGCTGTCTAGTCTTATGTTGCGTTGGAGATGTCCTGGGAACTGGGTGTACTCCCAAGTGTTTTCTGACATTTCTGCTGCTGGGAATTTCCACTGGGGAGCTCCAGTATGATGTCTGAACTCCCAGTTCACTGAGAGAATGCATGTGACGTCAAAACGCTAAGGCTGACAAAACCATACAAGACAGTTTTTTTTTTTTTTAGTAAATATTGTGTTAACTATACAGAATGAAGTGAGTTTTACAGTTTTGGGACCACAGTTAAAGCGTGGCGACAGTAAATATGAAGTAATGGTGATTACATTGTTAAATATAATGCTCTCATGATCCATATGACTTGCTGTTCACAAAGGTTTGGTTACATTAATGTCAGCTAGCTATCAGATAAACACCGTCTCAATGTTTGTTGAATTTGGAGAACGATTAACGTTAATATGTAACATCAGGTATGAAAACTGGTACAAACAAACCCCATTTTAGTAGTATTTCCCTGGTTCGGCTCTCACACAGGCAATGTCGGGAACTGGAGAGTTTAAATTGGGAACTTTGGACTAGTTTGATCTGCAATTCAAGTTCAGGTGAGAGTTTTAAGGCAGCTTGAATGCTAACTTTTTTGAAGTTGAAAAGTTGAAGCTTTATCTCAGTCTTGGTATCTCAGGAATATCCGCGTATTATAAGGTGCTTCAGTCTGGGAAATATGCAAGTCATTATTTCTGCAGAGCTAATAGATAAGAAGTAATAAAATAATCCAATTTCCCATGACCAGCTTATTTTTCAATACAAGTGGAGTCAGATAATGAAAGTTAAAGTGAGAATAGTATTGTTGCAGTGCGGAGTGCGGTAATGAGCCTCCTGAGTGTGGGCTGCAGGTCTGGGATCAGTTCTAGGACTTTCATGTTTTTGGACTCACAGTGGAGGGGTAACGCAGGCCGGCACCCATAAGAGGTTAAAAGCAGGAAAGAGAGGACTGGAGAGAGAAGAGATTGAGAGAGGATAAAAACAGAGGGAGGGAGAGAGAGAGGGGAGGGGAAAGAAAAGAATGGTGGAGGAGAGAGGATAAAAACAGAGGGAGGGGGAGAGCGAGGGGAGGGGAAAGGAAAGAATGGTGGAGGAGAGATGAGGAAAGCAAGAGTAGGAGAGTGAAAAGATGATGTCCAGTAAATAACGGATCATCCAGACCTGTCTGCTCCGAGGAGGCCACACCCACCCACGGATGAGGGTGATTGGAGGAGGGTTGTGGAGGGTTTGTCCTCAGCTTTCCTGATAACGCCCAGAGAACATTAACTTTAGATGGTGCTACTCGCAACCTGACCTAAGATGATTGATGAACTTTAAAAGACTCTAAACTGAAAAAAAGAGAAAATTCTCACTCACTCTACCTCGAGCGACATAAAGAGGTGAGGTTTAAATGAAGCATAAAGTCTTTTATAAACTTTCACTCGGGCGACTTGGGGGAAATTCGACATGCCTGGCCTAGCAGATGGTCCCGGGATGTTGAATGGAGAGCTGTTTTGCCTGCTGGGTTTTATTACTTTGACAAAATTTGCAGTGCAGAGAAATTGATTGAATTTCTATGGGTTCACTGATGAAAATCACAGAGGTGAAATGATATTAATGCTGGCCACTGTAATTATCTGCAGCGGTAACACCATATACACCGGTGTGAGTGCTTTAAGCAACATAATGAGCGATGCATATTGAAATAAATACTGAATGCTCAGCTAAACGCGCCTGCGATTGCCACAGTTTTTCACGATAGACTCGTTAGTGTAGCGGATGCAGCCATCATGCAGAAGCGCTTGTTTCCGGATCTTTCCCTCCATGGGAGCTCACCCTGACATTTTCTCTCATCGGAGGCTGTTAAAGAGCCCACGTCACCAGTGAATGAGACACAATCGTTGGTCCATAAATTCATTTCCAAAGGACCGCAAATGTCCAAAAGTGTTTCTTTCCCTGAGGTTCTGCCGTACAAAGTTCATGCTTTTTAAACTGATAACTAATAAGCCTCATTCAAATCAATAACTTTCTATTACAGAGGTCATGCATAATATAATATAATATAATATAATATAACATAATATAATATATTATAATAGTTGTATGGCTTGAGAATAATATTACATCCAGATTGAAGGCAAAGCTGCTGATAGATGCCTCAAAGTAATATATAAACCAGCCCCTCCCATCCTGAAACCAATCAATATCTCTCCTCGTTAACATCAGGTAATATACACATGGAAACATGTCAGTTGATTGTGCCAGGAGTCGGATATGTAGGATGACTGCAGCACTTCTAATCAAAATAAAGACTTATACAATAAATACAGCCCCAGAGCCAATAAAGCTCCTGCAAGTTTATGAACTTCCAGGCCGCGTCCAATTAATAATAAGCTTTTTTAGACATCAGCTAACATACACCAAAGCTGTCTATTCAAGAGGACCTTGAATGGGAATCTAATGAATTGCTCAATTGCCCTCAGACAATAAAGAATGTAACCATAATTATCCAGTTCAAATGATTTTTGGGTGCTAAGTTAGAAAAACTATTTTTCCCTTATTGCAGGACAATGTATCTTATGTATTCTGTGTCTGCTGAGGCTACATTGGACTAAATTACGAGAAATTTTCAAACCCAAGACGCCATGTTTTTATGGCTACAGCATTATAACAACAGGAAATGTCTAAATCTTATCCATTACAATTTTATAGACATTTCCCAGTAATTCAAGTGGACATATTTGATATCTTTGAAATCCATGCGATCTCCATTAGAATATGAAATAGAACATAAGTTCTACAGGTTTGACATGAAGGATTGCAGGGTTGAATAAGTTAAATCGGTATGACTTATGCATTATTCCAATATTTTCAGATTGTCTATATCGGTATCTCATTATGTACTGTCAACATTGTGAAAAGCGAACTATTTTCGCAGTTAACCTGAGCAGCAGAACTGAAAAAGCATTTGCCCCCTACTTGATTTTTCCATTGTTGCAAATTTATCTCACTACAATGTCTCTGATCATCAAACTAATCTTGATATTAGACAAAGGTAACCCGAGTAAACAAAAAAATGCAGATTTTGAATAATGATTTTGTTGATTGAAGGAAAAGAGCTATCCGACCCTACCTGACCTTATGTGAAACAGTACTTGCCCCCTTAGATACTAACTCAACCAATTAAATAAATTTACATGATTAATGGGTTTAATTTCACTGGACACACCCAGGCATGATTACAGGCAGCCCTGCTGAATTGAAACATCACTTAATTATAACCTGGCAAAGTGAAAGACGCAAAAGCAGCACTTGATGCCGCAATCTAAAGAAATCCAAGAACAGATAAGAAACATACTCTTACAAAAACTTGATGATATTCCACAATAATAAAGGGATTGGGAAATATTGGCATCCATGGGAGAGCTACAAGACAAAAACCACTGCTGACCAAAACCGCTCGTGTCATGGTTGCCAGAGACAGCTTAATGACCCCCAAAATTTTTGGCATAACGTTCTGCAGATCAATGAGTCAAAAGTAGAACTTTTTGAATGACCTGGGCCGTGTTATATCTGGCATTGAGTTAACGGAGCATTCCTCAATAAGATCACCATATAAGCAGACAAATACTGTGGTGGTGTTGTGATGGTCTGGGGCTGCTTTGCTGCTTCAGGCCCTGGGCGATTGGCCATAGTTGATAAAACCATGAATTCAGCTCTATCAGAAAATCCTGAGGGAGAAGGTCTGGCCATCTGTTTGTGACCCAAGTGCAGTTGGGTTATGCAGCAGGATCCAAAACACACAAGCAAGTCCACCTCTCAATAGCTCAAAATGAACAAATGTAGGGTTTGTAGGGCTCTAATCAAAGTCCTGACTTCAATTCATTTGAGAAGCTGTGGCGTGACAAACAGGCACTTCATTCTTGAAAGCACTTCAATGTGACCAAATTAAAATAATTTAGCAAAGAAGAGCAGGCCAAAATTCCCCCAAACGATGTAAGCGACTCATCGGCAGTTCTAGCAAACATATGATTGCCGATGCTGCTGCCAAGGGTGGCACAACCAGTTATTGAGTTTAAGGGGGGCAGGTCTGCATGGATGATATAGGTTTTGAATAGTTTTTTTTTTAGTACCTTCAGCAAATGAAATGGTCATTTAAAAGTTGCATTTTGTGTTTTCTCGACTTGTCTTTGACTTATGAATAACTTAGTTTGATGATCTGAAGTGGACTATTTAAAGATCCTACTGCTGCTAGCTAATATAAGCTAGCCAGCCACCAGGCTAGCTAAGTATTTTTACAGCGATTAAATGTCACTAACGATAGCTGGTCGTTACCAACTTCGCTTGTTCTCTTGTCTTAGCAAGCCAAGTATTCGTAAAGACGATGAAGCCTTTTTGATCCGTTTTTGTGTTTTAATTTATTAACATGAAGGTAACCGTGGGTTTTGAAGAATGTCTGATGGATTTGCCTCGCTTCCAGTAGGATATTCATTATTTAGCTATTTGTCCATAACAACGTCCGCGAAGGAGCAGAAGAAGCAGTCCACCGCCGAGCGGCGATTCAAAGAACAGGAGGATAATCAGACTTCGACCGATAAGCAGGTTATTTTAAACGAACTATTGAGCTTTGCCTTCTACAAAATGGATGTCATGGTCCAGGATTCACTTGTGAAGGTGCTATCTGACTTTTACGAATCTGCTGAGATTGAAGAAGCGAAGCGTCTACTGTTCTCACTATCTGCTGTTACACAGACTGGAACCAGATACATCAAGAGAACTGGTCCCAGTAAGGATAAGAACAATGTGGAAGACATGCTCAATGTGTAAACCTGATGATCTGCCGATGTTTGTAACCGGTAACCTAGGCCGGCTCCCCCCGGCAGATCTCCAGAACATCGACCTGACGCTCATGCTGAAGGAGTTCCAGTCGATGAGGAAGGAGATAGTGTCCTTATGAGGCGAGGTGCAGGCTCTGCGAGATGAACCCCAGCCCGCTGTTGCCGCTACCCCCACCGTTAAAGGCGATACCCCTGCCCTTGCACTCGCCCTCACCCCAAGGTGACCCGCAAGCCGCTCCACCAATCGGCCTACGTGAGGCTGCCTGAAGAGCCGGCCGCTGTCCCCAGTCGTCCGACCTTCAGCGACAAGGTGAAGCAGCATCGCCCAGCTCGTGTGAAGGCCCCCCTCTTCAGTCCCCCCTCATCCGACGTCCCCACATCCTCAACCCCACTGAGACCCGGTCGACACAGCATCCGGTCACAGACGAGGAGGGCTACGAGACGGTTAACCGGAAGAAGAAGAGGAAGTCCGCGGCTGTCGTTGGCAGAGCTTCCGGTGATGCGGGCCTGCGCATCGTGATCAACTGCCGGACCAGCATTTTCGTGTCGCGACTGGACCCCAGCACCACTGCAGAGGAGATGGACAATTACACCAAGCGGGTGTTCTCTATGGACATTAAGTGTGAGAAGCTGCAGACCAAGCATGACGGTTATGCTTCCTTTAGGATAGATGCTGTAGGTGATAAGATTAGCACTTTGTATAATGCTGATAGCTGGCCTGCAGAGGCTCTCATTCGTAAATTTTATAATAAGCATTAAGTATGCGTATTAGGACATTTACTTTTAATTGTAATGGCTTCAAAGGCCATCTCTCTTCTATAAGAGATTTACTTCTTAACTGTGATATTTTATGTTTGCAGGATCCGGTTTGCTTATGATATTGAAACAGGAATGTATTTTATTGAATACTGTTGATGATGATTCTCATGGATATGGTGTATCCCCTGTTGATGATTCCTCTGGTGTAATCTCAGGTCGCCCTTATGGTGGAGTAGGCTGTATCTGGAGGAAATCTATTGATAAATATGTATCTGTTGTTCAATGTGAATATGATTGGTTAGTGTGTCTCTAAATCAACAGCTGTAACAAAACTTGTTATCTTATCAATGTTTACCTACCATATGACAGTGATGATAATGTTGACAAATATAATGATTGTCTGGGTAAGCTATCCGCATTTATATCAAGTCTTCCAAGTACCAGTATCATGGCGGTGGGAGACTTAAATGCTGATTTATCAAAGCGTTCATTATACTCACCTATTTTACAATCTTACTGTACCGACAATAATTTATTCATTGTCAATCATGTTTTTCTACCTAGGGATAGTTATACTTATGTTAGCCCATCCTGGGGTACTACCTCCTGGTTAGATCATATTCTATGTACTGCTGATACCAATGATTGTGTCAGTAATATATGTATACATTATGATATCATTTTGTCAGATCACCGCCCTATGTCTTGTTGTGTAGATCTTGATGTTATCCCTAAGAGTAACTTGGGGAATACTAATGAAACAAAAACTATCAAGTGGGATAGGTTATCAACCAATCAAGTTGAGCAATATAGGTGCCTCACCAATTCCTGTCTTATAAAATAAATGTTAGTGAGGGTATCAATTGTCTGGATCCTAATTGTAAGGATGAAGGACACTTACGTGATATCAATACTTTTTATGAGTCATTATGTAACGCTCTCCGCCATAGTGGGGACGCAGTGACTAGTGGTAGGGGAGGTGCCCGGGCGTGCCGGGTGCCTGGCTGGAAGGATGTGGTGGAGTCATGACGCCGCTCGGGACGCCTACCTGCTTTGGCGGGAGGCGGGTAAACCTCGGCACGGCTTGTGCTATATCATGCGCACCTCCAGGGCACAATTTAAGCGTATTCTTAAGAGTTGCAGACATAAGGAGAACTCCATTGTTGCCGACAAAATTGCCAGTAAATGTATAATAAGTTTGATAGAGACTTCTGGAGAGATATTAAGGTTCAAATGAACAGCAAAGTTAGCCTACCCACTAATGTTGATGATGTACAAGGTGATAAGAATATTATTGACATGTGGAAGTCCCATTATCAGGATATTTTTAACTCTGTACCCAACAGTAGATGTGATTCTTTTTGTGATGAGGTGTCTTCTGTCAACATTGATTTTAGTGATAACATGTTAGTCAGGTCATCTGAAGTGGTTGATATTATCAAAGCTTTACCCAATGGTAAATCACCTGGTCCTGATAAACTCACTGCGGAGCATCTTAAATACGCTGGTCCCAATTTACCAATATTGTTATCTCTCTTTGTGTCATCTGTATTTATCCATGGTGTTTTACCTTCTTGTTTAATGGATTTGTGTATTGTTCCTATTATCAAAGATAAGAACAAGCGTATAAATGATAAAAATAATTATAGGCCAATATGTTTGTCCAATATGTGTACCAAACTTGTGGAGAAGGTATTACTCACTCGAATGGACAGCTACATGAACTCTGTTAGCAACCAATTTGGGTTTAAGCGTGACCATGGTACTGAGATGTGTGTTTACCCACTGAATGAGGTTCTTAGGTATTCTGTTTCACATGGCTCACACATGTTTGTTGCTTTTCTAGATGCCTCTAAGGCATTTGACCGTGTAAATCATATAAAGCTTTTCATTAAACTCAACTCTGTAAATGTACCAATATATTTACTCAGATTATTGTTATACTGGTACTGTCATCAGAACTTATTTGTTTGCTGGGGGTCTTGCACCTCAGATTAATTTTTTGTCAGCAATGGGGTGAGACAAGGAGGAATTTTGTCTCCTCTACTCTTTAATTTTTTCACAAGGGACCTCAGCGCACTGCTTAATATGATACATGCAGGATGTTATTGTGGCAATTTGTTACTTAATCATCTCATGTATGCTGATGACCTGGTGGTATCTGCTCCCTCTGTGAAGGGTATACAAAAGTTAGTAGACATGTGTTATAGCTTTGGCATTGATGATGATATATTGTACAACCCTCTTAAATCTAAACTCATGATGTTGAACGGATTTGCTGGAAGGGAACCTGATGTTAATCTTGGTCAATCCTGCATGTCTTATGTTGACCCTTATAAATACTTAGGGCACATTATTTGTAACAACTTATCAGATGAGGCAGGTATCATCTCCAAGAAACGCCTACTGTATGCTAGAAGCAACCTATTATTGCGTAAATTTTACTTTTGTTCACGAGCTGTTAAATGCAAACTTTTCATGTCATATTTATCGAGTGTATACTTGTGTTTCTTTAGATTTACCATTCCCAGCAGGTACTATGTAGTCTTATTGTTGCTTATAATAATGCTTTTAGAATACTTCTGAAACTTAACATGCAGTGTACTGCGAGTGAGATGTTTGTTCGGGCTCACGTCAATAATTTTAGCTCTATGTACAGAAAATGTGTAAATAGTCTTATTGTACGTTTAACCCGTTCGAATAATGAATTTATACATGGCATTTTGAACTGTGATATTTATGTGCAATCACCTTTATCTGTTTTATGGAGCGAGAGCCTTTACTCTCTCCGCTAGCTTATTTATTTTATTTTATTATTACTCTATTATAGGTATATGGACATGTATAATGTCTGAAATAAAGATATCAATCAATCAATCAATGTAAATGAGACAATTTAGCCGAATTAGAAGAAGTGTGTGTGTGTGTGGGTGGGTGGGGGCAAATACTTTTTCACGGCACTGCATATACCATAAAGTCTGTGTAGTGCTCGTCTTGTCAGGAAATTATCAGCAGTGGGAATAATTCCGTCATTATTCCATCCTACACATGTGCTGACGTGCACTGAAAGCTCTGTGACTAATTGCACCTGGTTTTACAAAAATAATTAAAGAATAATGTCTGCTTTATGCTGGATGTTTCAAGCTACGCAGTGCCTTTATTTGTCATGCTCAAATAAATATAGATATGTAAATTAAGTTAACTAGATTGAATATTGTGCATAATTTTGCATGTTGATGTAAAAACACACAAGCATACAATGAATCATATTTCGCATTCTTTGCATGTTCACCAATGAACCTGTGAATGTGCTGTGAGGATGTTTCACAATATAGCACGGCCTTGGAGTGATTTATCTGACAAAGAGAGAGAGGGGGAGTGAGAGAGGGAGAGAGAGAGAGGGAGGGAGAGAGAGAGATGGAGAAAGAAAGAGAACGAGGGAGAGAGAGAGAGAGAGAGAAAGCGAGAGAGAGATAGAGGGAGGGAGAGAGAGAGAGAGAGAGAGAGGTGATAATGAGAGGTTAAGCCTTGGGAGGTTATTCCCTGCCACACAGCTCAGCAGCAGGGAATCAGTGTACATTAATGAGACTGTGGTGTCTATAGGGGAAATGAGCAATCAGCTGAGGCAGGACATACAGACCGCCTGTGCTGACCTCCTGTGTTTGGTGGGGAAGAACATACAGACCGCCTGTGCTGACCTCCTGTGTTTGGTGAGGCAGGACATACAGATCGCCTGTGCTGACCTCCTGTGTTTGGTGAGGCAGGACATACAGACCACCTGTGCTGACCTCCTGTGTTTGGTGAGGAAGGACATACCGGCCGCCTGTGCTGAGCTCCTGTGTTTGGTGAGGCAGGACATACCGGCCGCCTGTGCTGACCTCCTGTGTTTGGTGAGGCAGGGCATACAGACCGCCTGTGCTGAGCTCCTGTGTTTGGTGAGGCAGGACCTACAGACCGCCTGTGCTGACCTCCTGTGTTTGGTGAGGAAGGACATACAGACCGCCTGTGCTGACCTCCTGTGTTTGGTGAGGCAGGACATACAGACCGCCTGTGCTGACCTCCTGTGTTTGGTGAGGCAGGACATACAGACCGCCTGTGCTGACCTCCTGTGTTTGGTGAGGAAGAACATACAGACCGCCTGTGCTGACCTCCTGTGTTTCGTGAGGCAGGACATACAGATCACCTGTGCTGACCTCCTGTGTTTGGTGAGGCAGGACATACAGACCGCCTGTGCTGACCTCCTGTGTTTGGTGAGGCAGGACATACAGACCGCCTGTGCTGACCTCCTGTGTTTGGTGAGGAAGGACATACCGGCCGCCTGTGCTGACCTCCTGTGTTTGGTGAGGCAGGACATACAGATCGCCCGTGCTGACCTCCTGTGTTTGGTGAGGCAGGGCATACAGACCACCTGTGCTGACCTCTTGTGTTTGGTGAGGAAGGACATACCGGCCGCCTGTGCTGACCTCCTGTGTTTGGTGAGGAAAAACATACCGGCCGCCTGTGCTGACCTCCTGTGTTTGGTGAGGAAGGGCATACAGACCGCCTGTGCTGACCTCCTGTGTTTGGAGAGGCAGGACATACAGACCGCCTGTGCTGACCTCCTGTGTTTGGTGAGGCAGGACATACAGACCGCCTGTGCTGACCTCCTGTGTTTGGCGAGGAAGGACATACCGGCCGCCTGTGCTGACCTCCTGTGTTTGCTGAGGCAGGACATACAGATCGCCTGTGCTGACCTTCTGTGTTTGGTGAGGCAGGGCATACAGACCGCCTGTGCTGACCTCCTGTGTTTGGTGAGGAAGGACATACCGGCCGCCTGTGCTGACCTCCTGTAGTTGGTGAGGAAAAACATACCGGCCGCCTGTGCTGACCTCCTGTGTTTGGTGAGGAAGAACATACAGGCCCCCTGTGCTGACCTCCTTTGTTTGGTGAGGAAGAACATACAGGCCGCCTGTGCTGACCTCCTGTGTTTGGTGAGGAAGGACATACCGGCCGCCTGTGTTGACCTCCTGTGTTTGGTGAGGATGAACATATCGGCCGCCTGTGCTGACCTCCTGTGTTTGGTGAGGAAGGACATACCGGCCACCTGTGCTGACCTCCTGTCTTTGGTGAGGAAGGACATACAGACCGCCTGTGCTGACCTCCTGTGTTTGGTGAGAAAGGACATACCGGCCGCCTGTGCTGACCTCCTGTGTTTGGTGAGGCAGGACATACAGACCGCCTGTGCTGACCTCCTGTGTTTGGTGAGGAACAACATACAGGCCGTCTGTGCTGACCTCCTGTGTTTGGTGAGGCAGGACATACAGGCCGTCTGTGCTGACCTCCTGTGTTTGGTGAGGCAGGACATACAGACCGCCTGTGCTGACCTCCTGTGTTTGGTGAGGCAGGGCATACAGACCGCCTGTGCTGACCTCTTGTGTTTGGTGAGGAAGGACATACCGGCCGCCTGTGCTGACCTCCTGTGTTTGGTGAGGAAAAACATACCGGCCGCCTGTGCTGACCTCCTGTGTTTGGTGAGGAAGGGCATACCGGCCGCCTGTGCTGACCTCCTGTGTTTGGTGAGGAAAAACATACCGGCCGCCTGTGCTGACCTCCTGTGTTTGGTGAGGAAGAACATACAGGCCCCCTGTGCTGACCTCCTTTGTTTGGTGAGGAAGGACATACCGGCCGCCTGTGCTGACCTCCTGTGTTTGGTGAGGATGAACATACTGACCGCCTGTGCTGACCTCCTGTGTTTGGTGAGGAAGAACATACAGGCCACCTGTGCTGACCTCCTGTGTTTGGTGAGGAAGAACATACAGGCCGCCTGTGCTGACCTCCTGTGTTTGGTGAGGAAAAACATACAGGCCGCCTGTGCTGACCTCCTGTGTTTGGTGAGGAAGGACATACCGGCCGCCTGTGTTGACCTCCTGTGTTTGGTGAGGATGAACATACCGGCCGCCTGTGCTGACCTCCTGTGTTTGGTGAGGAAGAACATACAGACCGCCTGTGCTGACCTCCTGTGTTTGGTGAAGAAGGACATACCGGCCGCCTGTGCTGACCTCCTGTGTTTGGTGAGGCAGGACATACAGACCGCCTGTACTGACCTCCTGTGTTTGGTGAGGAACAACATGCAGGCCGTCTGTGCTGACCTCCTGTGTTTGGTGAGGCAGGACATACAGACCGCCTGTGCTGACCTCCTGTGATTGGTGAGGAAGGACATACAGACCGCCTGTGCTGACCTCCTGTGTTTGGTGAGGAAGGACATACAGACCGCCTGTGCTGACCTCTTGTGCTTGGTGAGGATGAAAATACCGGCCGCCTGTGCTGACCTCCTGTGTTTGGTGAGGAAGGACATACAGGCCGCCTGTGCTGACCTCCTGTGTTTGGTGAGGCAGGACATACAGACCGCCTGTGCTACCGGCCGCCTGTGCTGACCTCTTGTGTTTGGTGAGGAAGGACATACAGACCGCCTGTGCTGACCTCCTGTGTTTGGTGAGGAAGAACATGCAGACCGCCTGTGCTGACCTCCTTTGTTTGGTGAGGAAGAACATACAGGCCGCCTGTGCTGACCTCCTGTGTTTGGTGAGGAAGGACATACCGGCCGCCTGTGTTGACCTCCTGTGTTTGGTGAGGATGAACATATCGGCCGCCTGTGCTGACCTCCTGTGTTTGGTGAGGAAGGACATACCGGCCGCCTGTGCTGACCTCCTGTGTTTGGTGAGGCAGGACATACAGACCGCCTGTGCTGACCCCCTGTGTTTGGTGAGGAACAACATACAGGCCGTCTGTGCTGACCTCCTGTGTTTGGTGAGGCAGGACATACAGGCCGTCTGTGCTGACCTCCTGTGTTTGGTGAGGAACAACATACAGGCCGTCTGTGCTGACCTCCTGTGTTTGGTGAGGCAGGACATACAGGCCGTCTGTGCTGACCTCCTGTGTTTGGTGAGGCAGGACATACAGACCGCCTGTGCTGACCTCCTGTGTTTGGTGAGGCAGGGCATACAGACCGCCTGTGCTGACCTCTTGTGTTTGGTGAGGAAGGACATACCGGCCGCCTGTGCTGACCTCCTGTGTTTGGTGAGGAAAAACATACCGGCCGCCTGTGCTGACCTCCTGTGTTTGGTGAGGAAGGGCATACCGGCCGCCTGTGCTGACCTCCTGTGTTTGGTGAGGAAAAACATACCGGCCGCCTGTGCTGACCTCCTGTGTTTGGTGAGGAAGAACATACAGGCCCCCTGTGCTGACCTCCTTTGTTTGGTGAGGAAGGACATACCGGCCGCCTGTGCTGACCTCCTGTGTTTGGTGAGGATGAACATACTGACCGCCTGTGCTGACCTCCTGTGTTTGGTGAGGAAGAACATACAGGCCACCTGTGCTGACCTCCTGTGTTTGGTGAGGAAGAACATACAGGCCGCCTGTGCTGACCTCCTGTGTTTGGTGAGGAAAAACATACAGGCCGCCTGTGCTGACCTCCTGTGTTTGGTGAGGAAGGACATACCGGCCGCCTGTGTTGACCTCCTGTGTTTGGTGAGGATGAACATACCGGCCGCCTGTGCTGACCTCCTGTGTTTGGTGAGGAAGAACATACAGACCGCCTGTGCTGACCTCCTGTGTTTGGTGAAGAAGGACATACCGGCCGCCTGTGCTGACCTCCTGTGTTTGGTGAGGCAGGACATACAGACCGCCTGTGCTGACCTCCTGTGTTTGGTGAGGAACAACATACAGGCCGTCTGTGCTGACCTCCTGTGTTTGGTGAGGCAGGACATACAGACCGCCTGTGCTGACCTCCTGTGATTGGTGAGGAAGGACATACAGACCGCCTGTGCTGACCTCCTGTGTTTGGTGAGGAAGGACATACAGACCGCCTGTGCTGACCTCTTGTGCTTGGTGAGGATGAAAATACCGGCCGCCTGTGCTGACCTCCTGTGTTTGGTGAGGAAGGACATACAGGCCGCCTGTGCTGACCTCCTGTGTTTGGTGAGGCAGGACATACAGACCGCCTGTGCTACCGGCCGCCTGTGCTGACCTCTTGTGTTTGGTGAGGAAGGACATACAGACCGCCTGTGCTGACCTCCTGTGTTTGGTGAGGAAGAACATGCAGACCGCCTGTGCTGACCTCCTTTGTTTGGTGAGGAAGAACATACAGGCCGCCTGTGCTGACCTCCTGTGTTTGGTGAGGAAGGACATACCGGCCGCCTGTGTTGACCTCCTGTGTTTGGTGAGGATGAACATATCGGCCGCCTGTGCTGACCTCCTGTGTTTGGTGAGGAAGGACATACCGGCCGCCTGTGCTGACCTCCTGTGTTTGGTGAGGCAGGACATACAGACCGCCTGTGCTGACCCCCTGTGTTTGGTGAGGAACAACATACAGGCCGTCTGTGCTGACCTCCTGTGTTTGGTGAGGCAGGACATACAGGCCGTCTGTGCTGACCTTCTGTGATTGGTGAGGCAGGACATACAGACCGCCTGTGCTGACCTCCTGTGTTTGGTGAGGCAGGGCATACAGACCGCCTGTACTGACCTCTTGTGTTTGGTGAGGAAGGACATACCGGCCGCCTGTGCTGACCTCCTGTGTTTGGTGAGGAAAAACATACCGGCCGCCTGTGCTGACCTCCTGTGTTTGGTGAGGAAGGGCATACCGGCCGCCTGTGCTGACCTCCTGTGTTTGGTGAGGAAAAACATACCGGCCGCCTGTGCTGACCTCCTGTGTTTGGTGAGGAAGAACATACAGGCCCCCTGTGCTGACCTCCTTTGTTTGGTGAGGAAGGACATACCGGCCGCCTGTGCTGACCTCCTGTGTTTGGTGAGGATGAACATACTGACCGCCTGTGCTGACCTCCTGTGTTTGGTGAGGAAGAACATACAGGCCGCCTGTGCTGACCTCCTGTGTTTGGTGAGGAAGAACATACATGCCGCCTGTGCTGACCTCCTGTGTTTGGTGAGGAAGAACATACAGGCCGCCTGTGCTGACCTCCTGTGTTTGGTGAGGAAGGACATACCGGCCGCCTGTGTTGACCTCCTGTGTTTGGTGAGGATGAACATACCGGCCGCCTGTGCTGACCTCCTGTGTTTGGTGAGGAAGGACATACCGGCCGCCTGTGCTGACCTCCTGTCTTTGGTGAGGAAGAACATACAGACCGCCTGTGCTGACCTCCTGTGTTTGGTGAGGAAGGACATACCGGCCGCCTGTGCTGACCTCCTGTGTTTGGTGAGGCAGGACATACAGACCGCCTGTGCTGACCTCCTGTGTTTGGTGAGGAACAACATACAGGCCGTCTGTGCTGACCTCCTGTGTTTGGTGAGGCAGGACATACAGACCGCCTGTGCTGACCTCCTGTGTTTGGTGAGGAAGGACATACAGACCGCCTGTGCTGACCTCCTGTGTTTGGTGAGGAAGGACATACAGACCGCCTGTGCTGACCTCCTGTGCTTGGTGAGGGTGAAAATACCGGCCGCCTGTGCTGACCTCCTGTGTTTGGTGAGGAAGGACATACAGACCGCCTGTGCTGACCTCCTGTGTTTGGTGAGGAAGAACATGCAGACCGCCTGTGCTGACCTCCTGTGTTTGGTGAGGCAGGACTTACAGGCCGCCTGTGCTGACCTCCTGTGTTTGGTGAGGAAGGACATACAGACCGCCTGTGCTGACTTCCTGTGTTTGGTGAGGATGAACATACCGGCCGCCTGTGCTGACCTCCTGTGTTTGGTGAGGAAGAACATACAGACCGCCAGTGCAGACCTCCTGTGTTTGGTGAGGCAGGACATACAGGCCGCCTGTGCTGACCTCCTGTGTTTGGTGAGGCAGGACATACAGACCGCCTGTGCTGACCTCCTGTGTTTGGTGAGGCAGGACATACAGGCCGTCTGTGCTGACCTCCTGTGTTTGGTGAGGCAGGACATACAGACCGCCTGTGCTGACCACCTGTGTTTGGTGAGGAAGGACATACAGACCGCCTGTGCTGACCTCTTGTGTTTGGTGAGGAAGGACATACCGGCCGCCTGTGCTGACCTCCTGTGTTTGGTGAGGAAGGACATACAGACCGCCTGTGCTGACCTCCTGTGTTTGGTGAGGCAGGGCATACAGACCACCTGTGCTGACCTCCTGTGTTTGGTGAGGAAGGACATACAGACCGCCTGTGCTGACCTCCTGTGTTTGGTGAGGAAGGACATACCGGCCGCCTCTGCTGACCTCCTGTGTTTGGTGAGGAAGGACATACAGACCGCCTGTGCTGACCTCCTGTGTTTGGTGAGGCAGGGCATACAGACCACCTCTGCTGACCTCCTGTGTTTGGTGAGGAAGGACATACAGACCGCCTGTGCTGACCTCCTGTGTTTGGTGAGGAAGGACATACAGACCGCCTGTGCTGACCTCCTGTGTTTGGTGAGGCAGGACATACAGACCGCCTGTGCTGACCTCCTGTGTTTGGTGAGGCAGGACATACAGACCGCCTGTGCTGACCTCTTGTGTTTGGTGAGGCAGGACATACAGACCGCCTGTGCTGACCTCCTGTGTTTGGTGAGGAAGGACATACAGACCGCCTGTGCTGACCTCCTGTGTTTGGTGAGGCAGGACATACAGACCGCCTGTGCTGACCTCCTGTGTTTGGTGAGGAAGGACATACAGACCGCCTGTGCTGACCTCCTGTGTTTGGTGAGGAAGGACATACCGGCTGCCTGTGCTGACCTCCTGTGTTTGGTGAGGAAGGACATACAGACCGCCTGTGCTGACCTCCTGTGTTTGGTGAGGCAGGACATACAGACCGCCTGTGCTGACCTCCTGTGTTTGGTGAGGCAGGACATACAGACCGCCTGTGCTGACCTCCTGTGTTTGGTGAGGCAGGGCATACAGACCGCCTGTGCTGACCTCCTGTGTTTGGTGAGGAAGAACATACAGGCCGCCTGTGCTGACCTCCTGTGTTTGGTGAGGCAGGACATACAGACCGCCTGTGCTGACCGCCTGTGCTGACCACCTGTGTTTGGTGAGGAAGAACATACAGACCGCCTGTGCTGACCTCCTGTGTTTGGTGAGGAAGGACATACCGGCCGCCTGTGCTGACCTCCTGTGTTTGGTGTGGAAGGACATACCGGCCGCCTGTGCTGACCTCCTGTGTTTGGTGAGGAAGGACATACTGGCCGCCTGTGCTGACCTCCTGTGTTTGGTGAGGAAGGACATACCGGCCGCCTGTGCTGACCTCCTGTGTTTGGTGTGGAAGGACATACCGGCCGCCTGTGCTGACCTCCTGTGTTTGGTGAGGAAGGACATACCGGCCGCCTGTGCTGACCTCCTGTGTTCGGTGAGCTGTAGACTGTGAAGCACACAGCTGAGCTGAAAGAGGGAAAGAAAGAGTCTCCATTTCGCACTGCTGCTATAGTTTTCTCTGCAGATTTCTCCTGTATCCCCTGCACAAAACATCAGTTATTTAGCAGAGGCATTTCTGCAAAGCAATCTCATTATTGATGGGCCCATACAAGGCTACGAAGGCTCCTACTATATGGAGCTAGTTTAGGGCCTTGGACTGGGCCCAAACAAGTTTATTAGAGTGAAAACTCAAGCATTATGAGGAAGGGCGAGAGGGTTTGCCTTCACCTACACTGGAGTTAGCGCTCTGCGCTCACCTCATCTTACAACAGACTGTAGGACCCTCTACTGTCCAACCTGCATATTCCTCACCACGGTCACAAGAGTTTGGCGCCTATCTCGCCATCCATGCTCCAGGGGCAGGGGTACACCCTGATTGACAGTTTGGAGATCCATCACAGAGTAAATACATGCTCTCTCTCACACACACGCACACATACACACACACACACTCACAGTATTAACTCACTCGTATGGGCACTTTTGAGTCCGGTTAGTCAAGCCAGCTTAGCTTTATCCTAAAGGAGAGAACAGGTGTGTCAGTCGGAAACCCAGCGACACAGGAGGAGAGCTTGCCATCCAGAGCAGGTTTAAATCCGGAATCTCCTTGCAGTCAGAGGACAGTGCAACCCACGATTCCACCGAGCCACGCCAACTCCAAAGGGCTTCTGTGACGTTTGACGAGTTTTTGTGCGGTAATTAGCGGTTCGGTCCAAACAGAGGACATCTGATAAGTGGAGAAAGAGGGAAGTATTGATTTGCTGGAGGAATTAATTTGACCTGCTGTGGTCTGAAAGTTTGCTGGTGTAAAAAACCGCCCTCCTCCAAAGCAAAGGTGAAATGGTACACGCGCTGATGAAAATACCTGCGGGCCGCGGTGATACAGCAACATCTTGATGGACGCTGACGACTTCGGCAGGTTAAAGCCCGGTCCTGATCTGCCAGTCAGAGCTCAAATGAGATCCTGCTGACAAGTCGATCTTCTGTTCCAGGAATCAGTGCTTCGAACTGCACTGCTTCAAAACCACAGCTGACAGTCCTGCCCAAACTCAGTCAGACAGAATCAACTGAAAATAACATTTTCCTGACAACGGATTTTAGTCTTCATGAGGAGCACCGAGAGCCTGTCCGCTCCATTTTATAACCAAGGAATCTGCATTCTGTGTGCTGGCTTCCCTCTTGAATAAACTGCACAGAAATAAATCGGGTGCATTGTGTGACGCTTGCACGCCGGCTTATCTACGCCTAAAACCTCGCGAGGTGAGATGAGAGATTATAATGTGTAATTACACTAATCAGCCACAAAATTACACCCCGGGATATGTGAAATACAAAACATTATATTATTACAATGGCACTTGTGTAGGGGTGAAATATATTGGGCCGCAAGAGCACAGTCAGTTCTTTAAGTTGATGCGTCGGAAGTAGGTAAAATGAACAAGAGCCGGTAAGGATGTGAGCGACTTTGACAAGGCCCATATTGCGATGGGTAGACGACTGGGTCAGAGTACCTCCAAATCAGCAAAGCTAATAGGGTGTTCCTTCGACAGCAGATCCTCTGAGCCACTTCTCTAACCATAACTTTGGTTAGCCCAGTCTCATGCCGACTCGTTTTATAGTGACACGATCTCGCCAAAACGTCAATGTATGACGAGAAGGGAGGCTTTCAGCGTCGCCACGCCAGTATTTGACACCCATGTTAACCCTTTCGGCACCTTGGGAAACTATAGTTGCCCAATGATGCAAGATTATCTAAGTCAGATGCTGTTGAAAACCGCAGGGGAGCTCTTTTAAACAAGTTGCTACACGATAGGTTTTCTACAGCTCAGGATAACTACATTTTTAATTCCTTGAAAGTGTATTTGGCGCCCAAAGGGTTAAAACGAACCCAACTCAGTAACTCCTAACCCGTAATCCAAACTCTAAACATCAAATGACAACAGAAGCATACTATTTCTTTGAATTTCGAGGCTTGGTCAGTTAGCTTCACTATGTGAGGAGTCGGGATGAGACCGTGTTGATTTCACCCATTTTTCCACTGCGTATCTCCCTCATTCAACTTTTCGACTGCGAGAACTGCAGACCTCGACATGGGCCTTTGTTATGAGATAATTCACATATATATTGGTGAATTGATTGGTGTATACATACAGATTTAAGATAATGTATGTGGACCAGGGATTAAAGTAAAAAGCAATGTAATCAATAGAAGTTCCAAGCCCATCCGCCCATCTGTTTTATCACATAATTGCATTACTCTTCCCACAGCTCAGCCGATGACATAGTTTTGATATTTCACTTTTGCAAAAATTTAATTGGCTGAGAGCATGAGTGGAAAAAAATTGCTTTGCGCTGCTTCACGCTGGTAATATTTAGCCAAGCTGAATACTAAGTGTAACGCAGGTTAAATCTGTGTGGCTCGGCGCTGTTGCGAGCTTGTGAGGTGCCACTCACATAACGACATTCCGTTACTTAGCTAGCGTGTACGTATTACATTTCTATAACCATTATGTCACATTAAAAGTTCACTCGCGAGCTAATGTTGGCTATCTACTCAGTTAAGCGAATTTACAAACCGTAGCGAGTTCAGCCGCAAGTGTCTGACTCAGTGACTGACTTTGTTCGTAGAGTGATGTTGTTAGCTCTGTGCTAAGAACAATGGGCGCTAACGGAAATTACATTTGTTTTTTATTAAATTACGCAATCTAGTTATGTGATACACAGAATCTTATACTCTCGGTCGTGTCATTAGAAAGTTTGAAACTTGTTGAGTGCTTCGCTTGTTGTTTCGCTACAGCTCACAGCAAATGCAAAATTTACTCAACTCGGTTTATTACTTTCATATCACTCGCCCACTCAGGTGAGATCCGCATTATCTCACGCTCTTGTTCCTGGTCGGGCTGATGGGACAGCAGGCGATAGGCGAAACACACTCCGGAAGGTTTGCAGATGCATCGCAGGGCTCTCGCATCATTCACACGCCGTCGCCTCACACCTATGAGCAAATCAGGGGCTCCGACTCATCTGCCATGCATGTCTTTGGACTGTGGGAGGAAACCGGAGTACCCAGACGAAACACGTGAACACAGGGAGAACATGCAAACTCCAAACAGAAAGGCCCCAGGCCAGATTCGAACCTGCAACCTTCTTGCACCCCAAGATTTATTAGAGTTTAAGCTATGTTAGAGATAATTAACTTTTTCTTATTTTTGTGCAGTGCACGGAAACGTACAACCCATTCTATGTTTTTGGTCAGTGCCACCTTTTTTCTATTGGGTTCCGCACTCCAGTGAATTGGATTTGAAAACAGCGAGGTTGAAGTGCAGACTGTCAGTTATAATGTGCAGTCAGTTTTGTACACTGTCATTGTCTGAGCACTGACGCAGGGCTCTGTTTCCTTTTGGCGCTCCAAACTGGCTGTGGAATCGTCAAAGATGAGCAGAGCTGTGCAGAGAGCACGCTCAGCCCGAGCTTCATCTGTCACACAGGGATTTACTGCAGACACGCAGCTCTGTTATCTGCAGTTACAGCGCTGAAGCGTGACGCTGACTGATGACCACTCCTGTTTCCACATGGAGCGCCAGCGGCTGATTCAGGGCAAGTTAAGCATCTTGGCCGGGAGAAACAGTGTTGACTGTCTTTTATTGTGCCCTGGGATTTCAGGATGTGCTTCATACTTGGAGTGTCCTTACATTTCCTGTAAGAAAACACACAGAGAAACCTGTTTTATTTTGTTACAAACAGCGCTGTCGTAGTTGTATAGAGTCCGAGAGCCTCAAAATTCTACTATTTTGCCTGAAAAAATGAGCTCTTGATCTAGATCGGGTTCTTCCGCATAATCACAGGAGTCAAACAGGCGTGGCTGAAAAATAATGAGTGGTTTTTTGAGCGGAAAAATCATCTTCTGCTGGACGGAATAATTTACCTGGATTTTGTCGAGCTGCAGATGCCGGGTCCGCTGGCAGGCTGCTGTTATCGGCGGAGTGTAAATCCTGCTTATCAGCTGTCGTGTATGAGGTGGAATTTCATAACCCAGCTAGAGATTGGCAGGCTGGCCAGCACCTGCTTCCTTATCAGTGAAGCACACGCACGGAATTTACACGAGAACGTTCCGGAACCAAGGTCATCTTATGTACTCTGGAGAACAGGAGTGGAGAAAATGGAACATTCCAGTCCTGGAGGCTACTGCTGTGCTTAGCATGCAACAAAAAGGGTGTGTGTGAGAGTGTGTGTGTGTGCGCATGCGTGAGTCTGTGCATGTGCGTGCTTGTGTGTGTGTGTCTGTACATGAGCGTGTGTGTGTGTTCATGCGTGTGTAACATGTATGTAACTTTCTTGGGGTTGTGCTGGGTTTACAGTTAAAGATATTTAGTTTCGTCTGCTCTGAGCCAAAAAGATTCACAGCCCAGAATTTACTTGGTGTTTTTTGGATTCACTTGATTTGTTTTTAATTGGTATTTGAGGGCTCCTTCAAATCGGACCATTTTGTTTGTTTTTTACACTTTGGTGAAACAGAATGAAATCCAAAATTCGGGTAAGAAATAAAATCGACAGCCTCACATTGGTGCTGAATGCATCGAGGGGAAAGTTATTCAACACACTTTAGGGATCTGGGAAATTCAGCATGACTCTGGGAAGATAAGCAGGAGACTTCCAAAAATATATAACTGACCGATGCTCATGACGTCACTGTCACTTGAAGTATTCCGGATAAAAACTCAGGTCACATTTCATGCATCCAAATGAAGGAGGAGCTCTGAAATGCTCTGTTTTTTATGTGCAATAAAACTGCCCTTTTTACAGGCCTAGAGTGACTTGATTTTTAGCATTTTTATGACAGTCACTGCTCCTCTGCCTCTGAGCGCTTTCAGGGGGCAGCTTTAGTGCGGCACATCGTCAAACGCATTATGTGACCCTGGTGTGGTGCGGGTAAACTGCTCATCGTCAGTTCTTATTCATTTATCCTGCTCAATGCCACTGATATAAAATGCATTTTTACTGTTACTTGTAGAGTTGATTTGTCCACTCTGTGCATCAGCAGTGCTGCGAAAGCATTGCATCGGTGTGGGATGAAAACTTCCCATCTGATATTTTGGCTATTTTGAGATTTTCATATTAGTAGACACAGAAATAATTTCTACAACTATGGCAAAAACCTCAAAACAAGTGGACCAATGGAAGGAGAGAAAAATGTCACGTGGCATAAACTCAGGTCTGGATTAAGGCTCATTTATTTGGGGAACAGCTAGTACGTTGTAGATAGCATTTGTCGATGACAAAATAAAAATGAACAGTTTTTCAAAAAATGACAGACTGTCTTTCTTATGTTTCACAAAAGGAAGGTACCCCAAATAAGTCTAAAAAAGGACATATCCTGGCCTCCTGAAATTGTGAAAAATCTGTATATTTGACCCTGCAGTACTAAACCAGTCGAAAGTCTAAATTTTTTGGAAACTGAGTTTCTATATTGTCCAGAAAATACATAAAGCCTGCTTTTCAAAAAGGTAAGGTCATTGAAATTGGATCACTGTTGGGTGAGATAAAGGTATTTAAAGTATTAAGAAAAGAGCAAGTGAAAACTAAGTAATTTCTATCTAAAGTTCATAAAGAACTGTCTCAGCAACGTATTCTGTTATAAGAGTAATCTTAATGAAACATGGCAGCACGTGCCAGGAAACACAGGCTGGTTGTTTGCTGTGTAGAACTTATTTCCGGCTCAGGAGCGCTGGCGCAGAAACCATGGGAATATCCAGTAAGCAGGGATTCCCGGCTGTGTTTTGATACCAATATTATTGCAGTGACTCCCGTATGAAGCGGCAGCAAGAATTTTTTTTTAATGCATCTTTCAGCCTTTGTCTTAGAAAAATAGGCTGGTAAATTTAGGCAAACTCTCATTTTTATCACTTTTTTGGTCATTTAATTAGATGCCTTTTTTTTTAAATCCTGTATATTTATAGTAAGAATTGATGTTTCAAGAACTGTTTGGCATGATAACCCATAAATTGATAATTTTAGCATCTGATATTGTATATACTGATATTGGCCTGTACTGGAAATTTGGACCCGGCAACTTGAGACTGGTTTAGTACTGGAGGGTCACGTATAAGGTTTTCATACAACGCAGACACTGCTCATTATCCCACTCTCTCACTCCCCTTGTATATATGTGTACATTTATTCACACTGTACTGTCATTCAACAGGATTTATAGTTGATTCAACTAAGCAGGAGTCAGTCTTTGGCCACCTGAAGCAATATTGTGTCAAGGGCCTTGCACAAGAGCCCAACAGCCACACTATTCTTACTGGAGCTACATTATGGCACTGTAGTACACTACTATTTCCATATGGCATGCTGCATTCATCTTGCCAGCAATTTTCACGAGATTCCCCTGTGCCTTTAGAGCTCACACTCTCCCAAAACCTCAGAGAGACCCACCATGCTTTACTATGGGCCTCTCCAAGCATACGGCTGATGGTTGTGACCATAAAGTTCTATTTTAGTCTCGTCACTCCAAATTCCAGAATTTCAGAAGTTGTGAGGTGTGTTATGGTGCTGTCTGGCATAGGCTTTTTTGTAGGATTGGTGCAATAATGGCTTCCTTCTAGCAAGTCGACCATTGTTGATAAGTACCTCGCTATTGTGCTCCTTGAAATGACCACACCATCTATTTCCAGAGCAACCTGTATTTCTCTTGAGGTGGCTCTTGAATTTTAATTTGTGTCCCAAACAATTCACCTGGTAGTTTGTGCTGAATCTTTCTTGGACTACCTAACCTTGGCTTGGTATCAACATTTCAAATTTTCTGCCTCTTAGTCACACACTAAGCAGTACTGTCTGGCATTGTCAAGTCTTTGGGTGTCTTTTTATGTTGAACTTCCTTCTTACGAAGGTCTGTAGACAGTTCTTTTCCGCTCCCCATGGCACAGTGTCCAGCCAGATCAGTGCATCCACACAGGAGCTAACAAACTCAATGCCTATACACAGACACTAGTCACATGTTAAAAAGGTTTGGAAAATCAACCCTTCATAGCCATTTATACCTGAGTGTGTCACCTTGTGTCTATATAACGAGGTCAAACATTCACCAGCATGTAACTTATGATCGGGGCCGTTTGGGTGATTTCAGTCATCATTAGGATTTAAATGGGAGCTAAACGCCTGTGTGATGATAAATGACTTCACATGATCACTATCCTTAAATAAAAGTTTTTAACATGATGAGTCATATTTTCAAAGTACTGTAAATGGTAAATTTTCACAAATTCAGCTAGGGTATGCAAACTTTCGAGCACAACTGTATAACAGTGACATGATTCAGCAGGAATTTGGATTATAAAACTGGACACGGAGTAACAACAGTGGGTCTCCAACCCTGATCCTGAAGACCCACCACCCTGTGCATTTCACTCCAACCCTAATTCAGCACAACTGATTCAGCTCATTAACAGCTCATCAAGACCCTCAGAAATGAGGTGAGCTATGACTTGATTCGAATGAAAACCTTCAAGATGTCAGCTCCCCAGAAACAGGGCTGGAGATCGCTGGTTTAAAGAAGAATTCTGGTGTGAAATTGACTTGGGGTGTATTGAAACATGATAACGAGTATTAACTTTTGTCGAATACCCCACCTCCGTGCACATGCAACATTTCAACATAAGTGGCTTTTTAGCCGAAGCTCCCAACTGGCTTACAATGGTAGTGAATTGGGCATAGCGTTGCCATGCAAAGAAATCGCTATTTTTTCATCATTAACAAGGCTCAAAGTAGCTCCACACTTCATCGGTAGAATTCCGAGGGCCCTGACATTAAAAACAAGGCACTGAGAACTTTGAAAATGCACGGGTAGTTTTTTAAAGAAGACTATTTATGCAAACCGTACCTTGAGGTAGTTTCCAGTCGCCTCCATCTTGAAAGTCACGATAAGTTGATTGACGAGCACGAACGAATAGGAAGGATAGAGGAACAGATTGGAATCTATTTGTTCGTGCTCGTGCTTGTTAATGATGAACGCTATGCCCAATTCGCTACCATTTTAAGCCTGTTGGGAGCTTCGGCTAAAAAGCCATGTATTTTGAAATGTTGTGTGCGTACGAAGGTGGGGTATTCCACAAAAGTTGGTACTTGTTATCATGTTTCAAGACACCCCAAGTCAATTTCACACCGGAATTCTCCTTTAATGTAGAGATTTCCTGCTGTAATTGGTGGGGATTCACAGTCATATTGTAGGTAGAGACTGCAGTTCATTTACACAGGCCCTCGCTCTCATACAGAGACTCTGTCTCACAGACTGCACCATATGGTGTGTGTGTGTGTGTGTGCGCGTGTGCGTGTGTGTGTTTGTGTAATACGCAGCGAAGAGGAGCTCAGCTTCTCTCCAGAGGATGTGCTCACGTCACAGAGGAGAGAGAAATTCACAGCCGGGATCAGAATGACACCTCGACACGCCGATGTGCGGCACCATATGGCCTGTATACTCCCCACGCGCTGGCATCGCCTCGAACGCTGACTCCCTCGGCATTACTCACTAAAACCTCCCGCGCTCGTTTAAACTCCCCGCCGCCGCGGGAAGATCGTAGCAGCTGTCCGTCAGCATGGTGCATTCGGCACATCGCTGTCACTCGCCTTTCCGCCCTGTTTTTCCGCGAGACGCTTCAAGGTTCGAGGTTCAGCGCTATTGTCATCACATCTGTGTCTCTACATACAGTATATGATTGATTCTTTGACAACAATTTCAGCATTTTTTTCAGCTATATCATGTCAACATTCTACTAATTCATATCAATGGGCAATTTATAGTTTCCTTTTAGGCTGCCATGTATGTCTTTGGACTGTAGGAGGAAATCTGAGCGCTGGGAGGAAGCCTATGCGAACACTGAGAGAAGATGCAAACTCCACACAGAAAAGCCCCAGGCCGAATTCAAACCCACAACCTTCTTACTGTGAGGCTACCCACAGTGCCACCTTGCCGCCCCTATCCACATACATCATCCAAGGACAAAGTACAACAGAAAACTACATAAATTCATGAATGAATAAACAAAATTCTGTGGATAGATAAACCTGGACATAGGAAACAAATAGAAAAAAACTTGACTAAGACTTAATAAAACACCTGGAAGGCATTTCACCTAAAATCCAAATCTAAAACCTCGACCACAGCTCTGTATCAGAGTTGCTTTGAGAGTTTAGGATTCTGGCAGCCTGAGGGGAAAAGCCTGGCAGTTTTGACTTGAGGGCAGAAACGCCTCCTGCCAGAGGCGAGCAGGACAAAGGGGCTGTGTGAGGGGCTGGAGGGGTCTGTAATGATGCTGGAGGCTTGGCAGATTAATATCTTTGAAGAAAATCCCGAAACGAAGAGAGAAAGTTGGTGATTTTCTCTGCTCTTCTCAGCATTTACTGCATCTAGGATCTTACAAGAGTGGCCGTCTCATATGAAAGTCATTAAACTCCTTCAGTAAGATATGGGTTTTCATATACGATTCTGTTTATCCCATAAATGAATCACACAATTTAACAGAAAACAAACATAATTTCCATTAGCGCCTTAATGGTAATTTCCATCAAGTGTTATATGTAACTCTATCACTGCTACTCAGCTAGTCAGTGACTCACAGACATTTGCGTTCGAACAAGTGAGTTAACGGTTTCTGAATTCACAGTCAACTGAGTAGCTAGCTTACATTCACTCGTTAGCTAGCTAGCTAATAATTTAATGTTACATTATGATTATTGACTGCACGCACACTAGGTAGCTAGCTAGGTAATATTAACTTTGTTGAGAGTGGTACTTAGTTAGCTCGCTACAGTGCTAAGCGATATCAATTTAACAAACGTTACACTTAGTATTCAGTTTGGCTAAATATTAAAAGAAACTGCAAACCATTTTTCATCACCATCGAGGACAGTTTATTCTTACCCACAGGCTGCTGGGGGAGCCACCGGTTACTGTTAACCACGGTGTAACATGGAACTTTTTTTCCTTACACTCTCAGCTGATGAAATTTTGGCAGAAGTGTTATACACCTATCAATAATATGTAATATCAATATTATATATTTCGCTGGAATTAATGAAAAATACTACAGTCATGTGACAGAGGGACTTCTGTTTTGAGACTTTGTGTCCCATAACAGACAGAGATGCAGTGAGTCCACTCGTTCATACTGGCGTCTCAGTAAAACATCGACAGGACAAGTGGAGGGAGGACAGCTCGTCTCAGGCCTCACAGGAAGTGGAGGAGTTGCGGGGCTGTCCTGACAACAGTGGAGTCATGGCTCCCCTGAGTGAGGTCCTCTCGTAGGCCATACGACTTGACCCACTCCACACGCCGGCACCACCGATGTCAGTAGAATTGCAGTCAGGGTCGACCCTCCTGAAATCCGCGATCATCTCTATAGTTTTGCCCACATCTAGAAGCAGGTTGTTGACATAGCGGCAGCCCGTGAGTCACCTCACCTCCCCTCGGTGTGGGTATTCTGGCCCGTCGCTGATGAGGCCCATCACGGTGGTCAGGGAACTCGAAGATGCTGTTTGTGCTGGACAGCGCAGAACGTCCCCTCCACAATCTACATCTATACAATCTACGTTGTATATTCAAATTGTACTGTATTGCTAATGACTTTCTATTGTACAAAAACAGGGTAAAATTGTTATGCTTGAAACTGGAGAATGGATTGACTTCTAATTGTTGTAATTTTGGACACTGCAAGTAACCATTAATTAGGTATTTAAGATTTAGAAGACAAAGTATATTATGATGAGTCAAACTAGTTTGGTGTTATTTTTGTGATTGCTTTCAGGAAAACCATTTGTGTAGACTTTTAACATCTGTGTACAGAAGCCTAATTAGCAGCCTATTGATTCATCACAGTCTTAAATTTGATCAATGCATTTCCACTGGGACTTTGCTTGTTTACCTGGAATATCATAAAATAGACACAATATAAACATCGGGCCTTTACTCATCATGAGAGGCAATTCATTTAAAAACAAATCAATGGCTTGTTAATTCTGGGGTTGTGATTGTGGTTGGAACAAAAACAGCACACACAGTGGGTCCCCAGGACCGAGTTCGGAACGCTTTTGATTACCTTCCATGCAGCTCGTACGCTGCCGTGGTAACACATGCATCTGCACAGTTTATCTGACAGATTAAGGAAACTGAAGCCAAATGAAGTCTGTAGTTACGCTCTGCCTGCTTCACTGGTCCAAGTGTTTTTTTCCCTCTTCTTCTTCATGTGTTTTGGCAGGGAGCTGAAAAAGCTCCACACTTATTTTGAACCGTCATTTTCCCAACATATAAATTAAAATACGTGGGGTAATTTGTCACAGAACAAGCGTTTGCCACGAAAGGCGGCCATGTCCTCCGCCGCTTCATTAAATACTGCTTCAGTAAATACCACATACTTCAATGTATTAACATGAGTTTGAAAAGTGGCCAAAGTGGTGACCTTGAAAATAAAGTCAAGGTCACTCATATCGACTGGTGTCTGCGTAATGCTCCAATGTAGGCTGATACCAAATTTGAAGACTCTAGGTGCGACGGTTCATGGGATATCATGTTAACAAGAAATGGGACGTACGGACAGACGTACGGACGGACATCGCTGAATACATAGTCTCCCGTTCCGCGTTGCGGCGGGGGACAAATACCCTCATTGAAATAACCACACAACAGTCTTCTGTGCAGAGCTCTTTGGTCCCTGTTAGAAACTAAAGGTCCTGCCGAGCGTTTCGTTTCATTCTCCCATAAACTCAGGCGGCTCAACCATATGTCTGGGGAGTTGTACCATTGACTTAATCCCAATGACTGGATAAAAAATGAAGTGATACCAATTACAGAATATGGGGGAGAACTTTTAGCTTCCAAGTTTTCCTCGGTTCTTCTGAATCCCATATTTTAAATTGCAGAAGCCTGAAGCCAGCACGTGAGGCATGAACACAGCTCTGTGCGCAAACCCACTGCTCGCACACGGCCTGTGGCCTGGGCCCGCACCGGCTCGCCCAGATAAAGATCTGTCCTTTCATCCTCTGCGCTGGTTTAGTTCAGCGGTGGGCAATGAGGGCCGTATCTGTCCCTGGCTTTCACACCAACTTCTGTCCTTTAATTAGTCGATCACCTAAATTAGCCAAACTATTTCTGAAATCTGACATCTCAGGCGCATTTCTTTAAACTAGGCTTATGCCGTCAGAGGCGACGGCTGGGGGTATATCCCCGAATGCCCCCAATCCTCCAACATTTCCCCAATCCTTGAATAGACCTTGAATAGGCTTTCATTTGAACTTCAGGTCAATCGGACAAATGGTTCTGAAGATATGGCCAAAATGGTAATTTTACATCACGAAGCGCCACCTGGTGGCAAAATATTGAACCATACAGGTATGTTGTCATTATGTGACACGTTGTTAGGTCATGACCTTGCAGTTGCACATAGTTTCATATCAGTTGGACAAATGGTTCCAAAGATATGACAAAAATTGTGAATTTTATGTGACAAAGCTCCACCTTGTGTCAAAATTTTGAACCAAACAGGTATAATGTCATTGTGGGACACATCCTCAGGTCATGACCTTTCATTTGCACTTGATTTGAGGTCAATCGGACAAATATTTCCAGAAATATGATAAAAACACTGATTTTTCGATTTTTGGCCCCTGGTGACCAATCTAGAAATAGTAAATTGTCCAAAATCAAATCATTTCTTCCTCTTTATGATACTTACTTATATGCAAAACGTGAAATATCTCATTGAAATATTACTAAAGTTATCGTGTTAACACGTAGGGCAGCGCAGCAGCGTCAGTCGGACCAAAAACATAATATCCCCGAAACGCTGTTCGGCATTCGGGGATATAATTATCGTGAATGACCAAAGACTGTTCTTGTCTCCCAACATAAAACATTTTACTTTGATCGAATCTTTGCACAAATCTATGCTTGCCTTTGCAACCAATTAGCTCAATTAGTCAGTGTAATTGATAGAAATGAAAACCCACATACACACCGGCCCTCCAGGACCAGGATTGCCCACCTCTGGGTTAGGAGGACAGAACTTCTCTCTCACCACTCTAATGACACAGAGAGCCCCTAATAAAGCTTTGTGAATGCTACGCAGATTAGCTCAGCGTTTAGCTATTGTCGAAAGAAATGTAAGTACTCGTTGAGCTTATTACCATGCAAGCGTCCAATGATTTCACCCACACATGTGCCCATGAGCAAGGAGTAGTAACCGATGAAGTTGGACTCTTTCGTGGGGTCATCTCATCAGGCTCATAACATGAACCTAAATGAAGGACAAAGGGCATTTGACAGGCAGTTTGCGATGTTAGCCTTATTCTCCTATCGCCTGTTGCATTCACCTATTTAATAAAATCACCTGGGTCTTGGCTGTGCGCCATTGATTGTACTGTATTGTGGAATACAGCAGAAATATATATATATATATTCTATAAATATATTTTTATGTGGTGTATGAGTGAATGGGGTGTGCTTGCTCTGGTGATGGACTGGTGACCTGTTCTGGGTGTGTATCTCGTTTCTCACCCATTGCATCCTGGGGTGGGCCTCGACTCTCGCCATCCTGCACTGGAGTGAGTGAATTAGGTGATGGATGACCAGGTTGGGCCTGCAGGACTGCAGAAGCATCGACTTCAGGATTGACCATCCATTTTTAAGATTCCTAAATCTGTGTTCATTTTTAGCTCTCAAAAATATGCTTCCTTTTACTGATTAAGGGAGGAAGTGCACCTCACATTTGTTGTCAATAAAAAAGAGCCCTGACTTCTGCTGAACACTCACCTCCTGCATCACTGAGGATCGTGATCCGTACGAATACTCACAGGCAGGGCTAACAGCTTCCTCCGCACTGTAGTGAGTAGTGCAGTTATAACTATTGCATCTCTGAGTGGAAATGGATTCACCCTGTGATGTTTGCTATTTTAAATTAATTCCCCCAGGCCGGTCTGCTCTGGGATAAATGACTTTACAGCAAATTAGCACACACTTTTATCCTGACTGGCTTATCCAGTTGAGGGAACAGAAGTGCACTTCCTAAATTAATATAAACAATAGCTCTACATAGCTAACAACGTCCCCAGAGCAGCAGTGGGAATATATGTTTATGGGGTCTTAGGGAAGCATTCACGCTGAGATTATATCCTTCTCAGTGTTTTTATCAAGTCCAAACGCGTGAATATTCAGCTTCTTTCAGCCCAGAGAGAACAACTTTGCACACGTTGAAAAAAGACATGCATGGATAATGGAAACGAAATGCATTAAAAAAAAAAACTCATGAATTTTGAAACTTTTTATGTTGAGATGCATTCCTCCATTCTCAATGTGTCTATGTGACATTTGAGATTTACTCTCATTGAGATAAGGTGCATCAATGTATTTTACCATGAAGCACATTGCCTGTGAGGATGAGAACGACGCAGAGATCGAAATTCTTCCTTCTCTGATTTCAGAGGCAGGACCTGCTGTGGTACACAGTCTTGACCTTTTTTCACTAAAGCTTGACCTCCGCTCTCGGCTGAAAAACAATATGGCGTAATACAAAAACGGCATCAAGCGAAAGGCGAAAGAGAGGCTGTGTGAGGCAGGATGCAGCCAAGATCAGCCAACACTAGCGAATGTGCTATTGGGCCGCTAGAGCATAACTCTGACCGGGTGACAGATGATATCTGGGTTTTTAATATCAATCTCACGTCCCAGTAGTGTGATCGCTTTAAAAGATGGTCTAATGCCTCACATACAAAGCCAGTCTGAAAGATCGCTCATGAAGGCCAGTAGTACACAGTAAACCCAGATAGGGTGGTGCACTCAAATGTTTTGAGGAAACCGACTACTTCAAAAAATTGTGAGTCAACTTAACGCTATAATGCCCCCTGTATCATATGTGATACACCAAATTTGGAGGACCATGCCCACCTGGTAAGATGCAACACAACTGTATCATATCTGATACGCAGTGCTGCCACCTGGAGGGAAGAAGTGAGATTACAGGAGTCTCTCCCCTAGTCACTCACTTCAAGGTAGTAGCTCCCATGTGAATGGGAATTCATGAATTTCCTTGGACTTCCGTGGTGAAGTTCGTCATTCCAAGGTAAATATTACACAAAAACTTTTCTTTTACATGTTAAGGCAGGGGTGGGCAATCACGGTCCTGGAGGGCCGGTGTGTATGCAGGTTTTTATTCCTATCAATTACCCTGACTAATTGAGTTAATTGATTGCATGCACAAGTATATATTTTCGCATTATATTGATACGATCAAAGGAAAATGTGTTATGAAGGGAGACAAGACTAGTCTTTGTAGTTTCATAATAATTTAAAGAAATGCACATGAAACGTCAGATTTCATAAATGGTTTGGCTAATTGAGACAATCAACTAATTGAAGGCCAGACGTTGGTGTGAAAACCAGGGACAGATACGGCCCTCGCTGCCCACCTCTGTGTTAAGGGATAGTTATAGGTAGTAGAGAGCTTATAAATCATTTGAAATTTCGAGTGTTGAGTTCTGGAGGGGTGCTGATTTTTGGCTGTATCAGATATGATAATCCTGGAATTAAAAGTTCTGTTCAGCAATGTATATTTTGCCATCAAAAAACCTAATGATGAACAGTGGATCTGAATACTACCCTTCAATACTTCAAAAATATTACTGGGTCATATTTTTCCTATAATGATGTCTGTGTCTGGGCATTATAGGGTTAATTGTCTTGTGTTTGCAATACTTAACCAAATCATGGCAAATATTTTCAACAGTTATTTCACTATGTTTATAAATGCTGCGAAGGCAAGATCATTATGTTGGCCACAATTTTTTGAGGTAATTGGTTTACTTGGAATATTTGAGTGTAGCACAATATCTGGGTTTAAGGTGAGCACTGACTTAACAGTAACTAGTATAGCTGAGCCATTACAGTAAACAGGATGGCTGTTCTGATCCACAGTTAGTTTCACATCTCAGTCGCCCCAACTAAATTCCCTCTAAGAAAAAATCTAATGCTACAGTACAGCATCTCAAGAATTAAACCATGACAACAAACTTTATACTGATTATTGATCAAAATGGGGTCCTCTTTAATTTGAGGTGAACTTTTCACTGTATACCCATTTGGATTTTGTGTGCAAAAATGTATCTGCTGTTAAAGATGCCATAGAAATGGGCAAACGTAGCTCTGCTTTGTTTCAAATATGAGATGATGATTGACATATAATTCCTTTTACAAAGCCATTAAAATCATTAATGTTGAGCATCAAAGCTGTCCATCTAACAATACATTTCATGTCTAGCGAGTGCAAACTTGGCTAACAAAGGTATATTCAGGGATATTGAATATTTCCCCTGCGTACAGCTTGGTAATAATATTTCTGTGTGTGTGTGTGTCTGTGTGTGTGTGTGCACGCGCGTGCGCGCATGTGCTTATGTGTGTGTGCATGTGTACGTTTGTGTGTGTGTGTGTGTATGTGGGTGTGTGTCTGGTGTGTTTGTGCATGGTTCTGTTAGCCCATATAAAACTGACTGCATTATAAATTTATCCCTGAGAAGCGCAATTGCACTCACAACTCTTTGCTTCTCAAAACTGCTCAGTGCTGCACACTTCTGAAATCAAGATCATTATTCAATTCGCAGCTCTGCGGGAATTCATTAATTCAGCTCAACTGGGACAAAATCCAATGCAGGCCTGCACAAGGGCATTCTGGGACACGACCAAATCACCACTACCAGACCAATTACTGCTGCCTTAATGTTGTTGTCGATGCTCTCAGGTCACCGAGGGGACGGGTCCAGAAGGAATCAGTCACTGATTACCATGCAGTTATCACTTAGCATGTGTACCCAATGAGAGCTTGAAAATTAAGCAGTATATCTTCAGAGAGAAATATGTCAGAAAATGAAAACTATTAAACACCAGGCAGGTTTTTGGAAAGGTCATCCAAGTCAGTTCCTGATTCAATGCCTCGGTGTGTTCACCTACAGCTGGGGACGGCTATGATCCAGGCAAGGAACCAGATGCAGACACAGAGTATAATACAGTAGTGGGGTTTCCTGACAGTAATATGGTGATGACTGTGACAGACCCCAGAGCGCAACGACACTGTTCAGGTACGGAGGCTGGAGCCCAGCCAGTGGAGTCCCAGCGCAGCAGCCCGATGGAGATCATCCTCGCCAGAACAGAACTGTCAGATGGAAGGTTTGTAAAGTTCAGCAGGAACGCAGTCCCGATCCCGATGACAGAGAAGGCTTGGGAGGTGTTTCCTAATAAACTGGGCGGAGGAACAGACTGAAGGCTGGTGAACAAGAGCGTGGTCGCAATCCTGGATATCGAGAGAAAGGCTTAGAGGCTTGTTCCTTTTAATAAGGCCAAGAAGAGCACGTCTGTACTCCACCAACTTAAAAAGTTATGATCATTTCTGAAGATGACAAACTCTGGACGAGGAAGATACTGACTAGTTGCTTAAAGGCAAATAGCATGTGACAGTCCAGCTAATGGAGACACCCAAAGCAATGGATTATATCGACCGCGGGCACATGAGGAAATGAGGTACACAAAAGCATCACACCTGGCGGGGGAGGCATGCAGGATGTCAAACTAATCAAAAGACACAATATATCCACAAAACCCAAAACCAGTGAAGTTGGCACGTTATGTAAATCATATATAAAAACAGAATACGATTTGCAAATCCTTTTCAACTTGTATTCAATTGAATACACTGCAAAAACAAGATGTTTAATGTTCAAACTGAGAAACTTTTTTTTTTGTCGCAAATAATCATTAACTTAGAATTTAAAGGCAGCAACACATTGCAAAAAAGTTGGCACAGGGGCCTTTTTACCACTGTGTTACATCGCCTTTTCTTATAACGACACTCAGTAAACGTTTGGGAACTGAGGAGACCAATTTTTGAAGCTTTTCAGGTGGAACTCTTTCCCATTCTTGCTTGATGTACAGCTTAAGTTGTTCAACAGTCCGGGGTCTCCGTTGTCGTTTTACGCTTCATAATGCGCCACACATTTTCAATGGGAGACAGGTCTGGACTACAGGCAGGCCAGTCTAGTCCCTGCACTCTTTTACTACAGAGCCATGCTGTTGTAACACGTACAGAATGTGGCTGTGCATTGTCTTGCTGAAATAAGCAGGGGCGTCCATGAAAAAGACGTTTCTTGGATGGCAACATATGTTGCTCCAAAACCTGTATGAACCTTTCAGCATTAATGGTGCCTTCACATATGTGTAAGTTGCCCATGCCTTGGGCACTAATACACCCCCATACCATCACAGATGCTGGCTTTTGAACTTTGCGCCTATAACAGTCCGGATGGTTCTTTTCCTCTTTGGTCCGGAGGACACAACGTCCACAGTTTCCAAAAACAATTTGAAATGTGGACTCGTCAGACCACAGAACACTTTTCTACTTTGCATCAGTCCATCTTAGATGAGCTTGGGCCCAGCGAAGCCGGCGGCGTTTCTGGGTGCTGTAGATAAATGGCTTTCGCTTTGCATTGTAGATTTTTAACTTGCTCTTGCAGATGTAGTGACGAACTGTAGTTACTGACAGTGGTTTTCTGAAGTGTTCCTAAGCCCATGTGGTGATGTCCTCTACGCACTGATGTCGGTTTTTGATGCAGCACCGCCTGAGGGATCGAAGGTCACGGGCCTTCAATGTTGGTTTTCGGCCTTGTCGCTTACGTGCAGTGATTTCTCCAGATTCTCTGAACCTTTTGACGATATTACCGACCGTAGATGATGAAATCCCTAAATTTCTTGCAATAGCTCGTTGAGGAATGTTGTGTTTAAACTGTTCGACAATCAGCTCACGTGTTTGTTCACTAAGTGGTGACCCTCGCCCCATCCTTGTTTGTGAATGACTGAGCATTTCAGGGAAGCTGCTTTTATACCCAATCATGGCACCCACCTGTTCCCAATTAGCCTGTTCACCTGTGGGATGTTCCAAATAAGTGTTTGATGAGCTTTTCTCAACTCTCTCAGTCTTTTTTGCCACTTGTGCCAGCTTTTTTGAAACATGTTGCAGGCATCAAATTCCAAATTTGCTAATATTTGCAAAAGATTACAAAGTTTACCTGTTTGAACAGTAAGTAACTTGTCTTTGCAGTGTATTCAATTGAATATAGGTTGAAAAGGATTTGCAAATCATTGTATTCTGTTTTTATTTACGATTTACACAACTTGCCAACTTCACTGGTTTTGGGTTTTGTAAAAGAAACGCATGTTGCCAGATTGGAGGAGGACTGATGGTAATTCACATGAGGGTTGTGACAGGTGTTTCCAAATCTATTATATACTTCAGACCAATGTAAGCAGCAACTTGACACATGACTGTGAAGGAAGCAAACCCAAGTCAAAAAACGGCAGTGTGGGGCTGTGCTCTCCACACTTCATGACAACAGGTCCACACGCTACATAAGCAACCATTGAAAAAGCAATTTAAGGGAACATCACGTTCCGGGGCGTGCAACGTCAAAGACCAAGTAAACAAAATCATATCTAAATGTACCATCATGAAACGATCAGTCGCCGCAGCACGTACATTCAGGCTCGCAACAACCCATTACATTCCTGCAGAAATGAGGGCAGTCACTGGCAGTAAAAACACGAACAGCGAAATGAGCGAAATGGCCGAGCCATTATAGAAACACCTCAGTAATGAAAAGTCGACGACTGCTCTTATCTGGCTGAGAGACTCTCATTATCAGAAATTCACAGCCCCGCGTTTTTCCCTCTTGTAGCGATTTAGAAAACGGCTGATGTTCGCCGTGGAGGAAGATTTCGCTCTCATTTTGTGTCTCATTTTCTTTTCTTCGCCGTGATTTTTTCCCCTTCTGAGGCAGTGACAGGCAGCCCACTTACACGCACACTTGATTTAAAAAAAAAACACACAAGCAAAATTGCTCCTGTCGATCCATTGATTTATTCCATATAAAAACCCCTCGCTCAGCCGTCCAGACTTAATTTGCTCTGCCCTGATTAAACCTTACACAAATTAGTTACATTTTTTATGCAGTAAATATAGCGTGTGCGCTTCATTAGAGTCCCTAACTTTCAGCAGGTAGTCTTGTCTTTGAGGTTTGGGGTTGATAACAGTTCTTTTTATTTTTCATGTTTGATGTTTTGCAAACTATGGCAACAGAATATATTTACACTGTGCTTGTATAAAAATATAACAAGGCCTGAGATTTCTATAATTGTCGATTCTGAGCCGCCGTCATACAGCTGTTATCTTGCCAACAAAGTAATCCTGCTTTGTGGCAGAGGGCCGAGATGTCATTCAGCGTCACTGATCTATCAGCTTCATCACCGCCATGTCCCTCCACTGGAATCTTGCTGCCAAACTTGTGCAGAGGAAGCAAATCTATTGGTCACTTATCCATAAATAAATAAAATCCAACAACTTGTCTCTTCCACTCGTGAACACAGCTGATACATTTCCCCCGTTAGCTCCACCTCCAAGCTGAACAATTGGGCCAATCAGAAAAACCCAGTGGCTGGACCAAAATACCAACGAGGAATTCTGACATTTTCTTAACTTGGACAATCTAAGTCTTAGATTGTCCATCACCAGTGCTGACTCATTCCCCTGGAGCCATCTTTTAGTAGTCCATCGGCTCGAACGAAGAGCCGATGCACTGATGTCATGATGCGGCATCCGGCGTCTGTGGTCTGTCCCTCTTCTTGAGAAATTTTTCCAGAATCATCATCTCCGAAACCGTCAGCCATAATGACTTCATATTTGTAACGGAGCATCGTTGTGGCAGTGTCTCCTAAGCTTGTTTAAAGAATTAAAAAATATTGATTTTTGAATTTTTTGATGAATTTTAGATGTTTAAAATTCTCCCAAAAATGCAATATTGGGCATATTTTAATGGGCTATAACATGGAAAGGACTGGGAATCTTGATATAAACAGTGTTGACAACAAATAGGGGGTCATATTGGGGCTTTCATTTGGAATCTTAACCTTTAACCTTGAATGACCTAGAAAGTCAAACCCAAGGTCACTAGGTGTAAATTCTAAAACAAATTTCAAAAATCCTCTCCTCTGATACCATCTGCCAGAATGACTTCAGGTTTTTTATGGAGCTAATTGTTGATGTTTCCCTGCTAGACTTCAGGGCCAGAATCACACTGTTGCTCAGGAGCACCAAGCCCTGCTCCTGCAGCACAGCAGTGGCTGTTGTTTGGCCCTGCTCCTGCAGCACAGCAGTGGCTGTTGTTTGGCCCTGCTCCTGCAGCACAGCAGAGGCTGTTGTTTGGCCCTGCTCCTGCAGCACAGCAGAGGCTGTTGTTTGGCCCTGCTCCTGCAGCGCAGCAGTAGCTGTTGTTTGGCCCTGCTCCTGCAGCGCAGCAGTGGCTGTTGTTTGGCCCTGCTCCTGCAGCACAGCAGAGGCTGTTGTTTGGCCCTGCTCCTGCAGCACAGCAGAGGCTGTTGTTTGGCCCTGCTCCTGCAGCAGAGCAGAGGCTGTTGTTTGGCCCTGCTCCTGCAGCAGAGCAGAGGCTGTTGTTTGGCCCTGCTCCTGCAGCACAGCAGTAGCTGTTGTTTGGCCCTGCTCCTGCAGCACAGCAGAGGCTGTTGTTTGGCCCTGCTCCTGCAGCACAGCAGTGGCTGTTGTTTGGCCCTGCTCCTGCAGCACAGCAGTGGCTGTTGTTTGGCCCTGCTCCTGCAGCACAGCAGTGGCTGTTGTAGACAAGAAAAAGAGTTTGCGAACAAATTGTTTGGTTAACTTCAGATTAGCACTGAAAACCAGCACACTCTATGGCTCTCCAGGATAAAGGCTGGCTACCCTTGCTGTAGTTCCATCTAATTTCGTTACAAGGTCCAATCCCTGCGAACATTACAGTGGTTATGCATTCATCTGTAATTTCCTTTTAATTCATTTCTGGCAGATCTTACAACATCTATATCATACCGCAGAGGCCATTTGAATCAAAGCAAATTGGTTTTAAATGATTAGCCAATATTACTGTACAGTCAAAACGCAACACGCTGAGAGACGGTGACAGTTACAAGGCTCGACGGAGGGGGCCTCAGGTCTGGGGTGCTGTAGCCTACCCACAATTCAGTGCGTAAATGCAGATCGCCAATGGTTTGTCACATAATTGTCCATCTGCAGGAGCAATCGCCAGGCGAACTCCTGAGTGGAATCAAACTCATTCTAGTGTGACATCACAAACATGATTAGAATGCTCTTAACTGTAAATTCTAATGCTGATGTCACAATCAATATCGGCAACATGAAGCAGGGCAGAAAGCCGATAGGACAGAGTCTCCGAAGGGCTTTGAAAAACAGAGCTATTTCTGGCCTGAAAGGAGGGGTAGAATCTTATTTCTCTGAAGTTATGGACATGCCTAACTGACCAAGCTGGTGCCGAATTTACCTCCTCATGAAGACTGCAAGGATGACTCACCCACTGGAGAATGTGCCTTCTGCTTTGCAGGCAAAATTTCCTGCAAATGCAGTGAGACTGCAATTGTACATGCATTTTTAAAGGTAATGAGGTGGAACAGATGCAATAAACTCTTATTGTTTTGCGAGAAGAATTTCTCTCTGCCGTCTAACGATGCCGTGTCACATTACAATTTCAAGTGTGTGATTAACTTAAATAAATGGCCTCTTTGCAAGCCTCCCTACGCAAAACTGTGCCATTCATCTCATACCGAACAGCACCATGTCCTCATTATAAAGTGCCTCTCGAATGATTGTGTATCTTCGTTTCATTTTCCTTGATCTTGGTGAACAGAAAGCTTCAGGAGAGAGATAGGCCTATAGCAAAGAGAAAAAAAACGCGCTAAACATGAACCTGCTCGAGTTCAGAGCGCAGAGACTGACAGCTCCGGGGCAGAAGCTCCTTCCACAAAAACACCTCTACATCTGTCTGTGTCTGTCCCTTACTCCTGCTGATAAATAAGTGCAGATTTTGAAGTATTTACATTTGTGCTGCTGGTGTTTCCTAGTGGAAACCGATTCTTTAACATTCTGCGTATAAAGAGCTCTGGTTTCGAGATGGGGGGGGGCGGGTGGGGTCATGATAAGCTGCAGAATCCCCTGTGGACACAGTAATTGTTTCAGTCAACAGGGATTTGTCATCCTTCGACTATCTGCACGTGTGCAAATTAGCATAGCTAGCTGCAAGCTGATGGTCGAGTCGAAGTGATAGTGATGCAACATCCAGGCTTAGAAGGTAAAAATCCACTCCAGTGTTTTGGACAAACCACCATGATATGCAGATGAGCACAATGCTTCCTTCAGGGGGTAGAACCAACACACATATTCAGCTGAGAACTAACACACGGCAGTGCGTCTACTTTCTGTACACCATGGATTTTGTGCCACGGAAATGTGGAGAATTTAATATTTTCACAGGTTGTTCTTTCAGGTAGAAAAGCTGCATGCCCTTCAATGACCTTTTCTCAGTTAGATTCTGAAAAACTGCATAAATCATTCCCAGGGTATTCACCGAGGACTGAGGATGCATCATTAACACACTCCCTCGAAACGTCATCTCCGCGCTCTCACAGTTGCACAAAAAGGCTCTCCATGTGTGAAATTGGGCTTTCTCCATTTCCTTGGCAGAAAGAAAGAAAAAGAGCAGCACAGTTTGTCACATGCTGGCAGTGTGCGTGAGCTGGGAAACACCGACGGGAAAATGTATTTACCCTCCTTTCTGACAGGAATGGATTTACTGTTTCTGGTACCTGGAGCCCGCAAGCTCCACAGTCTCTGGAAACTGAGCCATTTGTGATACGGTCGGACATTTCAATCGGGAGCCGCCATTTTGTTTGCTGAGCACGCAAGCATCATGCGTTATGGCAGTTGTTAAATTCTACATCCATCAAATTCATTTCCCAAAACAGCATTCTCTGTCTCTGGAGCAGAATAATGTTTAATAGCAACCCTGTCTTCCTTGGGAAGTAGAGAATAAAAATACTTATTCAGTTTTTTCCCCTCTCTGTTCATGCGTCTCTGAGGGAAGGCAGAAGCGTTGGTCCGGCACAAGCCCAAGACAGAGGACGTGATTTAAAAATACAATACTGGGCATGAGACTTGCATAAATGAGCTTTTTCAGTTGCTCTCCCTCCACACCTAACATGACTGTCTATCTTTCAATAAATGTCCCCAACGTTTCTCATAAGAAGCTGTTCCCAGGTAACACAATAAGCATTTCAGTAACCTCTTCTGCAAACGGTGCTGTCCATTTTCTCTCAGCCAATGCAGCAGTAGGAGAGGTCATTATCGTGGAGTCGGCAACTGTTGATACAAATTAACTAATGTTCATATACCTGTCCTTGGAGTCACCTTTAGGGGACATCAATTTCGCCAACAATCCCTCAGACCGCAGCCAATCACAGAGAAATATGGATCGTGAGAACCAATCGGAACTGAGATTCGCAAGTATCACAACTTCGCCTCACATAGCTTACGTGTACCACGGGCTCAATCGACTCCCTATTCTTCCTTTCCTAAATCTTAACACCCATCAGGGAGGCAAGAAAAGAATGTAAAGAAAAAAAAGAAGGACGTTAAAATTTGGCGAATTTATAAAATGTGAGCTGGTTGCACATTCTTGCACCTAATGTCAGCTGGAAGTCATGACAGTTACAGGACACGGCGAATCCTCAGGTCAAGCCGTCAACAGACCCTGACAATTCCCGGATAAACAGACCATATCGGCTGTTCTTGCTCAAGATGTCTCTGCGGGGGACCCGACTCCTCTTCCCTAACTGACGTAATGGTTCGGAGTTTCCTGAATGATGGCGAACCTGGACTGAGTTCCTGGACAGGAAAAGGAGGGAAGACGAAAATAAACAATGAGAACAAGCCGCCTGTTTCAGGCCATCGTGTGGGAGGAAACCGGGAAAAAATACTTCAGCTGAAAGGAGCAGAAATGAGATGCGCTGCTCCGGCATCCAGCTAATGACGCAAACAAACAAACAAAAAAAGGAAAGTTTTAACGGCATAAACTACTTTTAAAATGGGTTTTATGACCTCAATACAGGGAAAAATGGCTAAGCAGGTTAATTAGCCATCATAACAGCAAGATGGCACTTTGGTCGGCGTTGGAAAATAGTGGCTAAATTTGTCAATGAGAGCAGTGAGGGCGCATGAATCGCCCTTGATGATGAATGTCTCGTCAGCCTGACGCCAGACTGGTTCTGCGTAATCAGTTGCACATCGTTAGCCAGTGCGCTATTTTTGGAGAATTTTATTACGTACTTGTTTTTTCATCTAAGAAAACATTTTTGTTTCTTAGTTGCAGTATAATTGGCATTTGGGAAACTAAGCTTCCCTTCTGCATCCATTGATGCGAGATCAGGAAGACACCAAATGCGAGGTGGAGGGGAAAAGGGAATTTATTGAAAATAAAGAAAAACAGGCACGAGGGCCAACAAAAAACTTGGCCCAAAGGGTTGCAAAATACAAACTAAGGAAAACTTCACAGAGATATAAACTGAAGAGCAAAAAACAACAAAAAACAAAAGGCACTGGAAACTCCAGGCAAGATAACCATAAACAGAAATAAATGACTAATGATTTCAATGACCAGACTACAAAAGCAAAATGCTACATACAAGACAAGAACTATGGTTATGACGCACTTGAGACACTGTCTGCCAGCCAACTTCCACCGCATTCAGATAAAGGCTGAGAAATCAAGGACACATGAGGGGCAACACCTGGAGAAGCAGAAACAAGAGGCATGGCAAGATCAAGACATGGACAGAGATTGGATGACATGACTTGCTCATTAAGAGAATGAGCGGCTCAGCTTAAGTACCAATTAAGTATGCAGTTTGAAAGCAGCATGAATGTTAAGAACAGAAAAGCACAGCAAGACTTGAAATAGCAAAGCAGGAATCATGACAATAAACTCACTACCTAAATTAGTAGTATTAGTAATGTGCCTATCTAATGAATTACAACACCCAGTGAGTTTTAGTAAATGTTAGTAACTTAAAAACAGTTAATTGTCAATTAAGCTTAGACAGCCCCGAATCAGCACAGCACAGAAGGAAGGGGAAATACCAAAGCCAACCAGAGCTCTGAAATGTGCAACAACGAAGGCACGGGGCGGAACGCAGACAAGCGGTGGAGTGGCTGGGCAGACCTGGCATGAAACAAAACACGGAAAAGTAAAAACATGGACAATGAACATGAATTATGAAATGCAATGACCTGATACAAGAAACTGTTAAAACTGTGACATGAACTATGACTATGACTATGGACTATGGAACATGAAACTGTTAAAACCCAAAACAATACTAAAGCCCATTTACCAATACTATCCTGGCCAAAGGCCAGAACCCCGGAACACAACATCCATATTTCAGAGGATCTGAAATGAACGCTGGTGAGGCTCCAGTGAAATTGCCTTCCAGAGCAGATCCCATTCATAATGCCCTCATTTGTTCCCAAGTCCGACCCTGTACCACAACAAAATATTGTAGAAAAGAAAAGAAAGCAGAAGTGAGTCAGATTTTTAAGCCAGGACTTGGATACGAAAAAAATGAAGTTTGTTCAAAGCATTACTTTCTGCACAAAATCTAAAGCCAAGCAAATATGAAAGCTCCAGGAATATCACAGGAAAAGAGAAAATTTGTTCTGATGATCGTTGGCTCCGCCCCAAGGCATTGACTGACGCCGACACCACCACGACAGCTGCCTGTATTCGCGTCTTTGCGTTGACTTTGAATGAAATCTGTCGTGTGAAAAATTTGTTTCGCGTCCAGTGTGAAAGCGGCTTTGTGGATGTGGTGCAAGAGTCCACAGTCACATGACAAATTCATCCCTCTTTTATTAGTAAACATTTTTACAAATGTTACTGACATGACATCTTGTGATAAACGTAGGATGGCAGTTTGATGTATTTTGACATAAATTGACATGATCTGTCACACCATATTACCACAGCTGTTAAGTACTACAGCGATGTTAAAAAAGCAGGCTCCATCTTTGGAGCACAGCAGGACAAAATTGAGCAGGTGGCTGAGGTGCGAGTTCTCAATAAACTAAACTCAATCATCAGCAACCTGTCACACCCACTTCACTCTCTTGGGGTGTTTAGACAGACCACCTTCAGCCACAGACTGATCCCCCCAAAATGTAAGACTGAACGCCACCGGAAGTCTTTTCTGCCAGCAGCAATTAGACTCTTTAATGTGCGATAATGTGTATGTGCAATTGTGCTATCTCATGTGCAATAGTGATCTCTTATTTAATTTATTCATTGTGTGTTTTACTGTGATGATGGGCTATCTGAGTGTTTTTGGCTGCTGTAACAAAGCAATTTCCTTGAAAAAGGATTAATAAAGTTTCTATCTATCTATCTATCTATCTATCTATCTATCTATCTATCTATCTATCTATCTATCGATCTATCTATCGGAGGATTTAACTGCTATGGCACAGGAAAGGGAATCAGTAGCCAGTGTTTCGAAGAGGTTTGCCAAGGCCAAATATGGATTTATTTCGTTTTATACAAGTCTTCACATTTTAAAATCCAGACCATGAGGTCTAACAAAAGCACTAATACAATACCAAACTCTACTGGGGCGTCTGGCTTGGGCTCAGTTCTTTGTGAAAAGCGTTTCGTAAATTAATTCCGATGCTTCAGCAGAGCGGGAGCACCTCCCCCGGCGTTAGCGTGTCGCCTCTCAGTTAGCGCCTCCTGTGAGGATGCCCAGGGGAGCACCTTTAATGGCCCCGCGGGGAGTGAGGAGATGTGGGCTGCTAGACTCGAGCTGCGGCTTCATCAGCTCACCACACTTCCGCTGTTCTCGTGGCCCCCCCAGACCGAGAGCTCTGAGCAGAGAGAGCACGGAGTTAACCCTTTCACACCCAGCTTACATAAACCCAAACATGACTGCTCTGCCCGAGTTAATAAAGACCACTCATGTCCAATTCAGAAACAATCAACGATTTTATTAAATTCTGAGTTAACTTAAAATTTCATGGTATGTAATAGTATAATTAAATGTTGCTTATACATTTTAGCGCAAGTTGGATGCATTTATTTATAGCAAAATGAAGTAGATTTTACATACCAAGAGCAAATATTCAGAGATGCATGATAAGATTGAATTTGAATCTTTGCTGAAGACCTTGATTAGTAGTGTCTGGAGTATAACTGCTTAGTTGGATTGAAAGCCTGCACCCCCACTGGCCCTTCCTGGATAAAATTGAGGACCCCGAAGCTATCGAAAAAGACAGTTGCTACGGGAATGGCAGTTTTCTAATGCAATTTCAATCTAGAGAGGTACGGCAGTCCCCCTTTCAAACCCTAACCCTAACCTAACCCTGACCCTGACCTCAAACCTAACCCTAATCCCTAACCCTTCCCCTGACCATAATCCCGAATCCTTATCCTAATCCCTTCAAATCGACTGCCGTACCAATAAAAACTGCCGTATCTGTAGACACTGCGATCAAAAAAACACACAAAAAAATCTGTAGTCAGGCAGAGGAGTCAATTAGGATGATACAGAAATGTATTAACTGTCAACTGTTAAAGGGTTAACTGTCCCCCGTCAGAGAATGTATTACACCCTTATTCTCTCTCCCCCCGTTCGCTATCATTCTGCAGCACCCAGTCCCATATTTACGGAGAGTCAGTGCCATATTAGCTTCTTTGTCCAATGACTTAATGGCTGGTGAATGTTCGATTCATACCACCGCTCAGTGGATGACCCTAACTGTTTGGCTGTAAGAGAAGCAAATCTACTAGCAGCCACTTGCATATTTCAACAGTGATTGGCTGCTGCTAACATTGTGCCCTGCAGGGAGGTCTTTAAATGTTTACTAAACAAACATAAACAGAAGACGCTATTATCTCAACACAGTTTACTCAACGTGGAGGTCAACGCCCTCTAACTGCAGCCGGGAGTCTTCACTGAACCAACGCTGATGATGAGACTGTGCTGAATTACACTGGAGCGACCCAGCTTAAATATCGGGACTTTAACTGTTCCGACTCAACCCGGTAAATCAAAATGGCCTGCAAATTAAGCCGGGGGTATTAAATGAAGGGTGGGGCTTTAAAATCCTTACAAAGGAAGTGAGGGGGAGAGGGGATGCCTGAATCCTCCATCGCTGTTCCCAGTTCGCTAATCCCCGGTGGACAGCAGTGTGGCTGTGGGGTCAGGTGATTGGGGGGGGGGGGGGGGGGCGTGAAAGGGCCAATCCCGTCTGAGAAGAGGAGTGGCAGGCGGCTGAGGAGCGGCCCCCCTGGGCTCTGCCTCCAAACACTGGGCGGATCACATCGCCGTCACTCGTGGTCAGAAATGCTCCGCAGGGCTGGCGTCCCTGAGAGCGAAGAGGAGCTGGACCAATAATGTTTCAGAGTGGCAGCCACGAGTCATCAGTCAGAGATTTCTCAAAAATCAGCTGTCACTGAAACTCTCGCTCGATGCTCTAGCCCACGGGGTGAGCTCATCACTCTGTACATGCCACCGGCCGACGGCATCATCACGCGCAGTGAAGCTGTTAGAGAAGCTAGGCTAAATAAATGATAACAGATTTACAGTCAGCTGAGGTGCTCCCTGTCCTGTCTCCATGCCAACCGATAAACGTGAAGAATGCTGAACTTCTCTGCGCTGTCGCGATGCAGTTGTACACTGGGCAAGGTCAGTGCTGTCGGAATGCAGTTGTACACTGGGCAAGGCCAGCGCTGTCGCGATGCAGTTGTACACTGGGCAAGGCCGGCGCTGTCGCGATGCAGTTGTACACTGGGCAAGGCCAGCGCTGTCGGGATGCAGTTGTACACTGGGCGAGGTCAGTGCTGTCGGGATGCAGTTGTACACTGGGCAAGGTCAGTGCTGTCGGGATGCAGTTGTACACTGGGCGAGGTCATTACTGTCGGGATGCAGTTGTACACTGGGCGAGGTCAGTGCTGACGGGATGCAGTTGTATATTGTGCGTGGCCAGTGCTCTCGGGGTGCAGTTGTACATTTGACAATCACAACACCTGCTGATTCCACCAATTAGTTCCCTCCTCTCAGCTTCATTATGCGCTGATCAATGTATTCAGCAGGTGAAGCGATTGGCCGCACTGAAAACTTGCGGCTCTCAGCCCTCCGTGGCACATGATTGGGCACCACTGGGCGAGAAGCACACCAAAGATCTGAGATCTGCAAATCTGTCCCTCAAATAAAAATGATATTCAAGACTTGCGCTGCGCATTTTAACACGTAGCATATCCAAATCCATTCCTCGTTTTCGTTTTTTCCAGGAAATTAAGTGAACAATTACTGCTTCTGATTAGCCAGACTTCACTCCTGACTCCCAGGTAAAAGGAGGGTGAAAAACCAGCAGTTTCCAGCCCAGCAGGACCGTAATTTTGGGAATAAGGCTGTCGACAGCTGTCCAATGTGCCAGTACGATCACACAAACCATTCATTCACAAACTCATACACACCAAGAGTCTCGAATTTGCCTGACATGTTGGCCGTTGGACCGTGGGAGTGAGCATGAGTAAACCCATGCGAACACAGACTGAAATTCCACACAGGGAGGCCCCAGGTCAGATTTCTACTGCTATGAGGCAGCAGCGCTACCAACTGCACCGCATTCCCACACGTTACTTAAAGCCAACAGAGCAAACTAAAACAGAGATAAGATTTTGTTTCATTTTTAACCCAGTAACGCCATTTGTGTCATATTTGATACACAACTTTCTGTGACCTCTGTTATCCACTTGATCAATATTTTCCTCAAAAACTTGTTGTATGTTATCTAATACATGTCATCTGCCCCCTGGTGGACTTTCCATGCACTGCAGGCAGTTGAGGTCAGTAGAATACAAAATCGTAGATGGCTGTCCCCATTCATTAACCTGTCACGGAAATCTTTGCTAATTTTGTCAGAGTAACAGAAAGAATAGTTTTCATATTGTTACTAATACTTCAATATGAATATTTACCTGATTGACGCAAATTATAAATACACAACCTTATTTTTTTGCTTATAGTTCAATCAAACTGAAAATGTGTGTACACTACAGGCCAAAATATTACAAACATCCTGAATTTTTCAGAATTTGGCCGGTTGTTGTCATCTTAAAGTTAATTTTGAGCCTCAACGGCACACAAAATGCTAAATGGACACCTGTATTGACTAAAATTGTTGCTCGCTAACAACTGTATGTCTTGAAATTCAACTTGACTGACTGTGAGATGAACTTGACTGTGCAGTCAGAGAAGTGCGCCTGTCAAGTTCAAAAAAGCTCATGAAGGAACCCTTGGAAGCCCAGAATGAGCTACCAGGCAGTTCTCTCCTGAAGCTTTGGGACAAAATGCCTAGGGATTTAAACATGTATATTTTAAGGAAAAAAATATTAATATTTCCAGTTAAAATACTTGTATCTATGTTATTCTGTTTTTTTTTTTTTGTTGTTGCTGAAAAATACTTTAAGTTAAGAAAAACCAGACAAATTCTGAAAAATGCAGAGCGTTCATAATATTTTGGCCTGTGGTGTATCAAATGTGACACTACAGGTGTTAAACCCTGAGGGATCTGGAGGAGCACCGGTGATCTCTGCTGACATTACAGCACTGATGAGTCTCACTGTTTAAACTAGCGGAGAGGTGACGGTGTCCTGTGAAACTAGACGACCTAAGGCAGGCCTAATGTTCCAACAATAAATGGATCTGACGCTTCACGAAGACTTTCAGTCTTTATCCGTTTCCTGTGAGCGAGTCTTCTATTGCTTTTGGACTATTATACCTGGCTGCCGCACCAGAAGTAAGACATAGCACTGATGTTAAGGGCGTAGCTCATTTCTTGCTCAGCACATCCATTGGTTGCACCCATATCATACTGGCCTGTAGGGAAAGGGACGAATGCTCAAACTTCAGGCTAAATTTTGACAAAGTAAAAACTGTCTTGGCCATTTTCACTGCGGCCCTTTGACCTCAGCCCACAAGTTATCAAATGAAAATGGGCTGCCAATACCTATGAGTCTCCGCCTTACAGGCATGTTATTGTTATGATAATTGCAAGCAGTTTTAAGCGAAAAACTTATTATTTTGCTCGTGGTATCAAATGTGTTATTTTCACATATTGTATTGAATATTTCTGCATGCTGGGGTAACAATCTTGGAGTGTTAATGACTGGAAAACTTACTCTCTTGTGGAATCAATGAGCCCAACATTGTTCATGTGTGATGATGTCACAGCAGTCCCTGAACACAATGCCTAAAGTAATCTTCTGTTGCAGAGAGACCAGTTTCTGAAACTTGACCTCACTGTATAAAAATATCAAATATGATGCTCAATGAATATCATACAATCCCAACTCCGAAATAGTTGGGACAAAGTGTAAATTTTGAATAAAATCAAAACGCAATGACTTTCAGATCACATGAGCCAATATGTTATTTACAGTAGAACATAGATAACATTTCAAATGTTGAAACTGAGACAGTTTACATTTTTATCCACAAAATGAGCTTATTAAAAATTTTTTGGCTGCAGGTCTCAAAAAAGTTGGGACACATGCAAAAAAAGGCTGAAAAAGCTATTAAAAAGAAAATCAGCTGAAAGAACATTTAGCAAGTAATTAAGTTAACTGGCATCAGGTGTGTAACATGATTGGCTATAAAAGGGATGTCTTAGAGAGGCTGAGTCTCTCAGAAGTAAAGATGGCCAGAGGCTCTCCAACCTGTGAAGGTTTGCGTAAAAAAAATTGTGGAATACGTTAAAAACAATGTTCCTCAACGTCAAATTGCAGAGGCTTTTAAGGTCTCATTATCGACAGTGCATAACATCATCAAAAGATTTAGAAGAACTGGAAAAATCTCTGTGCTTATGGTACAAGGCTGAGGACCTTTACTGAATGCCTGTGATCTTCGGGCCCTCAGACGCCACTGCATCACTCACCGGCATGATTCTGTCATTGACTTTACTAAATGGGCCCAGGAATACTTCAAGAAACCACTGTCTGTAAACACAGTCCGCCGTGCCGTCCACAGATGCCACCTAAAACTCTATCATGCGAAAAGGAAGCCATTGTTGAGCATGATCCAGAAGCGCCACCGTGTTCTGTGGGCCAAGGCTCATTTAAAATGGATTGTAGCAAAGTGCCAAAGTGTCCTGTGGTCAGACGAGTCCAAATTTGACATTTGTGTTAGAAATCATGGGCGTTGTGTCCTCCAGGCTACAGAGGAGAAAGACCACCCCTCCTGTTATCAGCATTCAGTTGAAAAACAAGCATCGCTGATGGTATGGGGATGCATTAGTGCATATGGTGTGGGACACTTGTATGTTTTAAAAAGCACCATGAACGCTGAAATGTATATAAAGGTTTTAGAGCAACATATGCTCCCCTCCAGACGACATCTATTCCTGGGAAGGCCTTGTGTATTTCAGCAGGACAATGCAAAACCACATACTGCAGCTATTACAACAGCATGGCTTCGTAGTAGAAGAGTCCGTGTGCTGAACTGGCCTGCCTGCAGTCCTGATCTTTCACCGATTGAGAACATTTGGCGCATAATTAAACGAAAAGTCTGTCAAAGGAGACCCAAAACTCTCCAGCTGCTGGAGCCTGTATTAAACAAGAGTGGGATCAAATTCCAGTGGCTAAACTCAAGAAACTTGTCTCCTCAATGCCCAGACGCCTCCACTCTGTGTTAAAAAGAAGAGGGGATGCTACACCATGGTAAACAGGTCCCTGTCCCAACTTTTTTGAGACTTGAAGCAGCCATCAGATTTGAAATGAGCTCATTTTGTGGATGAAATTGTAAAATTTCTCTGTTTTAACAATTGCTATGTTATCTCTGTTCTATTGTGAATAAAATACTGGCTGGTGTTATTTGAAAGTCATTGGCCCTCATTCATCAAACTTGCGTAGGATCTGGTGTAGATTCTGGTGTAAATATCATCGTTCGCCAGGTGTCGCGTCTGATTTACTGAAAGTGTGTACGTCGCAGATTTCGGTGTAGAACTGCCGCGGCGTGGATAAATCCGGCGGCAGAAAGCATCGTAATTTACATGACACGCCCCTATAAATCCATGCCCCGGGAGGCATAGCCCTGCCCCTTTACGACATGGACTCTCGAAAGACGGCAAAGAAGAAAGAACTTAACTGAGGAGGAAATATCGTCGGCCTGCTGATAAACCTCGTATCTACAGTTTGATGAGAAACAAAAACTCATATTTCCACGATAATAGCATAAACATTGCAAAATACAAAATTTCATTGATTGGATACATTTTTGAAGGAAAAATGGTCATCCTACCCGAACACAGCTCTACTGCATTCTTACATGCAAAATAAAAATTTTTTTTTTTTTTTTTTTTGCTCTCCTGTAAAGTTTATCATTTCAAAGATACGAGGTTTTATCAGCAGGCCGACGATAGATGGAGAAAAACAAAATTATTTTATTTGGAAGTCTTAAGACTGGCATAAAGGAGAACAGTAGGCTGCAGTTTGGAAAACTATTGCTGCTGCAGTAATAAACACCGTTGGGGTGGAAAACCGGAGTGCAGCAGAGGTTTTTTAGAATTCATTAATAAATCGAAGTGACTATTCGCACTTAATTGTTGTGCTTGGACGCACTTAAATGACCAAAATTCATGTTAGACGCACTTATTATTGAGGCCAAGATGCACATTTCTTCATTGCCCACACTTATTTTAAGTGTGTCTAAAGCAAAAAAATTTTTTCTTGGCCGAACTTGTTTTAAGCGGTTCTTTCTCAGCGGCACTGGAGTGAGGTCAAGAAAAAAACTGCCTCCTAAAAACGGGTTGCAGCAGCACACGGACCGGTGGAGGCCAACTAGACTCGAACCTCCAGCTGTCACAGCGCTGATAGGCTCCCCCTCCATCGTGGGAATACGAGCCGGTGGGGACATGGATGAGTCCCCCTCTCCTCGATCGGAGCACCATGAGGTGTAATTGGTAAAATACAGTCTGCAGAGATTACTCTTTATTGTACTTTTATCAGTGTTACTCCATGACATTTTATTGGGTGACACACAAAACGAGCAGCCACTCGTCACTTTCCCGGATGAGATCTCTGTGCCGAAAGTTCCTCTCACTTCGGACAGAAGCTTATTCCTCTAACAAGGGTCCGCAAAATAAAGAAAAGTTTGATAAAACGAGTGTAAATGTGCACGCGCTAGTAATAAATTTGATTTTCGAAAATAATTACGCGCAAACTTATTTTCCAGTCTGCCTTTAATTAGGCTCCCTTTCGTTTCTTTTGTTGATCAGTATATATCTGACTGGATGAGCATCTGACATACACTGCATATCTGCCAAGCTGCGCACTGCGTTTAATCAATTTGATTGTAACCGTCAGCCGTCTGGCCTGACAAGCAGGTTGTTTCCAAATAAGAGTAACTAATTTCTCAACTCAGATGCAATTTATTTATTTATTAAATCAATTTATTAAATAAATAATTACATCTGTGTAGAGAAATAAATGACTCTTATATTTGGAAACAACCTGCTTTTATTCGTTCATTTATCCATTCATTTATTTAGTCTATTTATTTATTTTACTTATAAGAACAACAACAGCATGACGTCCGCATCGCTGCATGTTTTATTACTCATTTTAACAGCTGCACTCATTCCTGCACGTTGTTCACTGTTTTCATATTTGCGTACACCTGGGGCCTCATGTACAAACAATTGCGTGGATTTTACACTTAAATATTGTGTACGTTCATAAAAAGAAAAGTAGCAGTTTGTAAAAAGTATTAAATTTATAATATAGCGGGCTACCAATTCAGCTTGCAAATTTGAATGAAAAATCTGAATCAACCTTAATTTTGCAAAGATGCTAAATTCTATTACTTTTTTGCATTTTTTCTAAAGTCACATTTGTTTTCATACATCTGACATCCGCAAAAAAAAGTAGCGTACGCATCTTGTCTGTTCATACGCTCTCTTCATACATGAGGCCCATGGTCAGAGCAGGTGTGAGATTTTTGCGGACCGTTCGCTCACGTTCAGATTGATAAATGCCGATTCTTGCAGGAGATTTGGCGTACACCCATTTTTTTGGTGTACGCAACTTTCATAAATGAGGGCCATTGTGTTTTGATTTTATTCACAATTTAAACTTTGTCCCAACTACTTCGGAATTGGGGTTGTACAACGTAGGCCTACAAGCAAATCATTGAAACAATTGTTTTCCTTTTGTTTAAAGGTCCAATAAATACTTCAAGTTCAAAAATGTATAATTTTCAGGCAATAATTTCATAGTTCAGGCTTGACAGGGTTAAGAGACCTCTTGGTTTTTCCTTGAAGAAGCAAAATTGAATCAAACTTCATAGCACCTTGCATTTTAAAACTTTATGGCTTCAATAACGACCTCCCAGTCCAGCCATTTTTGTTTTTTTAGTAAGTGATTTTTTTGCCTTTATGGGACCTGTTATGATAACTATGCTGGATCTTTACCATAACCAATCACATTTGATACACCAGCTTCCCCCATCGCAGCAAATATGAACCAAACCTGCACTCCTCTTCTAATACTTCTTCTTCTGAGGGAGGGGATGGCCTGTTCTATGTGGGGACAAGTGGCAGCAGAGAGGGGTGAGATTTGGTTTCAGTAGTCGATAGCTGACTCGTTATTACAGTGGGGCAGGGGGCAGGGGGTATAGACAAGGACAAAAATACAAACATTGAAGTGCAGAACTGGGGCGGATCACAGAGGAGACAGTTTTGATTGAAAAGACTGACAGCTGCGAGGTGAACAGAAGTCCTGCCCAGTCTGCCTGCTGACAATGAAGCACCGACACTCCAGAGTTCAGATGCGTGACATCACTGACATTGTGTGTCCCCTCACACTCTTACAGACCTGCGGCGGATGACAGCAGGATTCATGGGCATGGCGGTGGCCATCATCTTGTTTGGCTGGGCCATCGGGGCGCTGGGCTGCTGCTGGGACAGGGGACTCATGCAGTATGTGGCCGGGCTGCTCTTCCTCATGGGAGGTGAGTCTTGATTGACCCAACAAAGCAAAAGCACCACGACAACCAGAACCTGCCGCCTCCACCGTTTTACATTTGCTGTCTTTTCTCCTGGACGACTTCTTGTTGAAAAGACTTTTAAAGTCTCACAGGGGGTAAGAACACATCACATGGAATAGATAATACCGGTAATATATCAATTAAATGTATTATTTTCAAAATTCTATGGACTGCCACAGCATGTTGTTTGGAGGCTGAAGGAAGGCAGCTGAAAATATGTTTAAGCAATGACACGTAACAAGGGAACTATACACAACAAGTCGACATGGTCTACAACATCCCCCACCAATCGTGTGCTTCTTATTTTCGAACTCCATCAAGGCCTTTTTGGTCTGAAGCTACACACCAAATTTAGTTGTCCTATCTGTAATAGTTTCTGAGAAATGTTGTCCCCTTTCTCTCGGACGGACGGACGGAAGCACGCACGCACGGACGGACGGACGGACGGACAGAGGTCAAACCTATATCCCCCTCCCACTTCATGTTGGCGGGGGACAATAACTCCAAACAGCAATCATACGGAACAACAATAAACAATAACTCCAAACAGCAATCATACGGAACAACTGAACTATAAACAATAACTTCAAACAGCGATCATACGGAACATCTATAAACAATAACTCCAAACAGCAATCATACGGAACAACTGAACTATAAACAATAACTCCAAACAGCAGTGACACATAACAATTGAACTAATAAAAAAAAAAAATAGTCCAAACAGCGATCGCACATAACAGCAGGACTAAGAATCCAAACAGCAATTAAACGAACTAAAAACAATGACTCCAAACCGCAGTCACATGTAACAACTGAACTACAAGCAAATAGAAGGGCAGTCAGTAGAGCGCATACCTCCACCACGCCTTATGTCAGTATTATTGGTTCTAGATCTGCAAGAATATTATCCACATCACCAACAACTGTAATTAATTCTACATCAGTGTAGATCCTATATAACACTGAAATTTTATGAAACTCTGTTCATTACATGCGGGACAATGATTCTATTCAGGTATATTTTAACTTCTTCCGGATCTAGAATCGAGAATATGTTCCAGATCACTTTCAAAATTGAACTCATCTTTGGACTACCACCTACCCAATTTTGTACCATTCCATTCATAGCTTTATATCCTGTTAAAAAAACAGACAAACACAGGTGAAGACATGAACTATGTCAGTAATCAAACACTGAATGACCCAAACACCATAAAACCACTGCTTTAGAGTCACTGAAGCACACACACATGTTCATGTCATGACTAAACAAACAAGACAATGACACAGTATTTACTCCTTTAGCTTTTTAGACATCAGGTTTGAAATTACAATGCAAATATAAAGTGCTGACTATTAATATGAACCTACATCCACACTGAGTGACCTGTGAGAATCATGACCCATTTTACATTCACTCCCCCTCTGTAGGGGAACAAAAGCAATTTAACATATCAGCATAATCTTTAAAATGTCATTACGCTGTATACCTCACTCGGTTGCAAATCCTTTACATTTACCCGCCACCTGAATGATAATGGTTTGGTCCATCTGGAGCTCAGCTGCAGGAATAACCGTGACCCAGTCCGCCTGCTGGATGAGTTACAACTGAATCAAAAAGTCTTACAGGCATTCTTGAATTTTCAGTCTTGAAGGAAAGGCACCAATACAAAATAATTACACTCCTCCAGATTTCAGTGATTCCTGCTGATGGGAACAGTGAGATTGCACCAGATCTTGTGCAACTTATTGCTGACCCGTACAGTGGTGGTATTTAGAAGTTTTTCAGACAGTATGTTTTGTCTTGAACTTTTTCAACCTTAAGTCAATACACTGCTTCCACAAACTCAAAAAAAAAAATTTTATGCTTCTGACAAAAATATTCTTTGCTTCTCCCTCTTGCTGTAGGTAGCATGCTTTCTTGGGCAAATAACTTCATCTATCTTTGCAACAGGGTGCAGAAATGACCATACATTTTAAGGACATGCTGTAACATACAGTACATTTGCACCTTAAAAAAGAAAAAAATAAATAAATCCAGCACCGCCTGCATTTCCTCTGTGTTGGAACTGATGAAAATGCTTCCCTTCATTAAATGTGTGATGAGACACTCAGGAACCAGTCATGAGAACCAAGTAATGCAGTCGATCTGATTTTATTTATCAAGGGGGAAACCCCCCGCAGGGCAGTAGGCAAAGGTATAAAGTCCACAATCCAAAAATCACAATCCAGTTGGGCAAAAACAGATGAAAACCAAGGCAGCAATCACAGTACTCGTGGTCGGGCAAAAATGGGTTTGGTACACAGGCACAGGAATGACAGAGAAGCAGAGGCCAAAATCCAGTGGCCATAATCCAAACCGTAACCAGGACAGCAATCACAGAATTCGTAATCAGGCAGAAATGGGTCAAAAACACAGATGCAACAATAATCCAAAAACACAAAGCCAAAAATCGAAAACAGGGACGGTCCAGTCAGAAGAAAATCACTGAGGGTACAAGGCGAGGAAAAGCGTGGCGCAAGCAACCAGAGAGAAACGTTCTGACAAGGAAGTTAAGTGAACAGACTCCTAATATACACTCACAGGAAGTCACCTGCTACACAGAACCCAGGTGCAAAAAATGATACTAATTACAAAGGGAGGAACAAGAGGGAGAACCTAATCACATAAAATAGGCAAAAGCCAAGGGATCACGGGACAGCCTATAGACAGAACAAACAGATCCAGTTAGGGATTTCTATGTACACAGAGTGAGTGGCAGAACAGCGATTAGACAGGTGCAGAGAATCTGCTGGAAGCACAGCAAAGCAAATTGAGTGAAGACAACAGGCGGAGACTAGAACAGGGCGAATGCTGAGAGATCGTTAATCAATTAGTAGAGTGCAGCTATACAATCCTTAGTGCTGGTTAGTAAGTTAGTATTATATACAATGTTAGTGTTGGTTAGTCATTTAACAACAACAATAAAATGTTGGTTTGTAATCTAGAAAAAGCCAGATGAAAGAAGTAAATGAGATGGGAAGGAATGCTTGAAATCCAGAAACCATTAAATCACCAGAAAGTGTGGCACGCAGTACTGGGGCTGAGAGCAAACACATGACAGAAGACCAGACAGGGGGAGACATAGTGCAATGCACGGTAAAAACATGGACCGGAATATAACTGTAGGAATAGAATATGGCAAAATACAAAACATGGAAAAACTAAACTAGACAATACATGAACAAATCTAAGTAACCAAATCACAATACATAATCCAGGGCATAGTCAGACAGAGCAAAGATCCAAATACAAACAAGGCAAACAGATCAGGGACATGGCAAAGCAGAACAGAAACATGGCAGACAGGTAGAATCATAACAAAATGGCCACAGCTGTATCGGAGAAAACAGTGTACTAAGTGGAGGTGAGAAGAAATAATTGAGACTCTAAAGCGCCCGTTTTCTTTCGCTTTGCATTGAGGCTACAGTCATCACACGCCTCTCAGATGATGGAGTATACCCTGCACACACACTGATGGACCGTATCTTAGCAACAAGATAAACAAACACTCTCAGAAATATGAATGCCTAAAATCCAAGGTTGCCTCTTCGCCAGCAAAACACACAAATCATTCTGTAACTGAGGGAATCAACCGTAGACCTCTACCATTAACTGAAGTCAGTGCGCAGTTTTCCGCGCCAGAGAAAAAGGAGATATTTTCAAGCCCTGAGCGCCAGCTCCACGGTCATTTTCTCTTTCTGTAATTTCGCATCACCAGTTTATGTATCAGGTTTCGCTTGTTTTAAATTCCACCAGAAGCCAGCAGGGACTCTAGGCGGGTTTAAGATGGTTTCAGCTCTGGCGAAGCAGTTGATGTTCACTGGTAGATAATGTTTCAGTGCAAGTGCACTATGGGTATTACACTGTTTGCGCAAATTAAAGATAGATGAACGGACCAATTTAATCCACCATCATAATGGTGTAGCATAGTCTAACCCGACTAAAAGCATAAAAAACACAGCTTCAGCAGTTGAGTCTCGTACAGTCTGCAGATGGAGTTCTGTTAGAAATAGATTCATACAAACTTCAGCAGAGACACAAATCTTTTTCTAATTCCCCAAAATGATCCCTTTGGTCTGATTAAGTTTTAAGCAGTGTTAACAATCTCTGCTGTTACAGGTACTTTCTGCATCATCTCCCTGTGCACCTGCGTGGCAGGCATAAACTTTGAGCTGTCTCGTTATCCCCGCTACCTGTATGGTCTCCCGGACGACATCGGCCACGGGTACGGCTGGTCAATGTTCTGCGCCTGGGGGGGCCTGGGGCTCACGCTGATCGCTGGCTTCTTCTGTACCCTGGCTCCCTCCGTCCAGCCGCCGCCCCGATCCACCTGCCCCAAAACCAGACCGGAAAACGGCACAGTGTGTTAGGGGAAGCCGCGCCGAACCCTCCCAGTCACCAGAGGGCACCCTGCTCACGGAACCGTGCAGGTTTCCCAAGCCTGAGCAGTGGGAGAAGACAGGACAAGACATACAAACATTGAGAATCATTTCCAGTCTGTCATGGATATGGATATGGACATTTATACTCTAATTGTGTGTTTGTGTGTGTGAAAAAATGGGCCACGTGATGAGTTCTCTTCAATAGACTTTAGAAATCTGTGGCAAATGTAAACGGGTGGGGTGGGGGGAGGGGGGAGGGGTATAAGGATTAAAAAAAAAAAACAACTGATGGAAAAAAAAATCAGTGAAACTTTGATGTTTGTCATACAGGTGCTTACATTGTGCCGTAAGGCCGTTTTATCCCGTGGACAATCTGGTTTATGCCAGGTGTTTTTTTTCTGGGGTTCAAGAGTACCAGTTCTTGGGTGGGGAGAATCGACTTGGGGGGGAGAAGATTGGGAAACTGGTTTCTGAAAACCAGTGGCCTCAGCCGTAAGAGCAGACAGCTGAAGCGCTGAGGATCTGTGGTCCCGGCGGGGAGACGAGTTCGTGCGGATAAGTGACTCCGGCTGAGGGCTGCGCAGGATGGGTGTGAGCGGTGAACAACGGGAGAAGTGGTAAAGCTCCACAATGGCAGATGCTTTCTGAACGAGTTGTTCTCGAGTGCTCTCCCTCAAACAGCTCATAACAGAACTGAGAGGTGCCTTGAATGAGGATGGGTGAGTGAGTATTGCGTGACGGCTTGTTCAAGCTACGATGCTGATTTGTGTGGCGACTATCCAGTCCAGGAGAGCTCATTGCAAAGGTATCCCCTTACAACACCTGCTGGGCTCCACCATGTACAGAACTGTAAAAATAATCAATTAAAACCATGTTGAAGCATTTTTGATTCATATCAATAGCATTCCATTTTTCCTGGTTCTGCCCGGGACTCCGCCTATTAAAATTGGTTGTGCCATTCTCATTGGGCGTCTCTCTATGAATATTCATGCACTGGAGCTTGGTGGGAGCCACAAATTACCCTGTTGCAGAAATTCAAGATCAGGAAACTAAGTATACATCGCGGGTATGTGAAGGCAGAGGCGAGTTATCTGTGGTCACATAAGCAGTGTCTTAAATCTTACACTAAAGTAATTCTCCGCACCTTTCTTTGAAATAAACGGCAGTATGCACATTTCGGCATATTATGGTTACATGTAGCATACTTTAAAGTCCCAGATGGGCAGCAAAAAATTGCCAGAAAAAGTTGTTGTACCATTGGGAGCTATTCTGCAGATCTCAGCGTACATCGTGCTGGAAGAGGGTAATGCACATACATGGAAGTAAGTGTGCTGTTTTGGATTGTTTGGTGACTGGTCATATAAACTTCTCGAAATTCAAAGAGCACATCTTCCATTTATTCATGAGTGAGGTAGTGCAGAAAAGACATTCTGAAGAACTCTTCAGTATTTGGGCAATTTTTGAACACTACACAGAGTTCCAGCAATACCTATTGAATTTATAGGACAATTAGCAGTTACTCCATCCGTCACCAATGTCCAATCTAATCTAGAAATGGGCAGGTGTGCGAGTAAGTTTCCAATTTCGTCCTGCACTAGACCACTTGATTTAGCCATGGTCAGTGTTCCAGACTCTGATGAGCAGTATTTGGTATCTTACAGTTTGGCTAATACAAACAGCATACATCTCAGTACGGCTAAAAATCTCACCCAGTGCTTGAGTATACATCACTGTAATCATTCCATTTTCATACCAGTTTGCCTTCTTACAGTGAGCGGCTGTGCTAAATGTTCTTTTTTTTTTTTTTTTTAATTTAGTCTACCACAGTCGCTGACTCGGCACAAGCGCGCAATGGGCGTCTAACAATCTCTGCAAAATAGGGAAATCAGGCGTAATTAACAATGATAATAAGAACAAACCGCAAACTCTGCCCAGGTGGCGGTGCCCGTGTCCTGATCAGTAAGATGCGGGCGCAGAGTCCCGTTTTAGCCACGCGCTTGCTGCAGGTTTTGAGGCCTCCCACGGAGATGCTATATTTAGCGGTCACGCGGAAAAACTCATGCATTTTCAAGCGGGGGAGAAACCGCTCTATTTCCTCTCCCGAGATTCTCCTAAACCACTATGCAGGCACATGACGTCATTATATTTTTGGGATCGTTTTCATTTCAAGCATGTGTATCACCTTTTCAATCTGAATGATCAATTCTTTTTCCTTTTTTTTTTTTTTTTACAACGTGGCATAAATTCTAAGACAACAATCCTTCTAAAAACAATAACATTAATTTACAATATTTATAATGTTGTGCTTATAATACACCTTATGGTCAATTTCAAGAGAAAGGGAAAGGCAAATAAAACTGTTCCTTGCTTTCAAGGACCATATCAACTGTGCTGATTTATTTATTTTATTTTTTTAAAAGCATAAATGCATTTCTGTCCTGTCCGTGTGTGTATCCTCTTGAGGTCTGTGCAAAAGAATCTTTCTTGTCAACCAATGACATTAATCAGCCTCTCGTCAGCATATTTGCTCATATAGCCACAGTGGACACGCATTTGATTGGCTTTTATCAATCCTGATATGCCTGTTATTGTGAACTCACTTCTTACTTCTCCATACATGCACATCACCGTGAAAAATACTTTGCCCCCTTTGCAAATTTTTTTCACTATTGTATATTTGTCATGTTTAAAGGCAAAGAAAACAATTTTTTTTAGCTCTGGATAACTTTCAGCTTTTTAACGACTAAATCAGCTCGAGAAGATCAAATTTATACTTTGTTGGTAGTGCGCCATGTTTGTTGGGACTGGGGTAAGTTGCCACGTCACCTGGACACCGGAACTCTTGAGCATGCAGAGGTTATAAATGAAATTAAACATGGCTACTGTAAGCAAGAGTTCGTCCAATGAATTGTTTGTGAATTGGTGTAACTACAATGACAAATTATAAGCTGACACAACATTTGGAAAGCTTAGTTCTCCTATCTCTAACTGATGCTGTCTCTAAAGTTGACAGGCAGTTGGGTTCAGGGGCCTGCCAATGACTGATTTCCGTTTGCGCGGCATCATCTTTCAAGATCTTCCGATATTTTCTGGGCGATTAAAATTCCATACTTTGCATAAACATGCTCCTTGAAACAACTGGTTAAAAAGTGTACAGAACATAACCGGTGACTCTTCGTTGAATCCGATGTTGTGCAACCACTGTCTTAACAAGTCAGGCTTCGTTAAGAGAAATCTGTGCAAGCTTATGCCCACAGGAAGGTCCGAGTTTCCTGTTCTGTTGGAGCAAATCAACTGCCACACACAGCAACATAATGACTGAATTTGTTGCTCAAGCTCTAATAATGATTGGTAATATTGAGTTTTGATCATTCTATGTAAAATTAATGATGCATGAGTGATAATCAAGACAAATTTATATACACTTGATATCGATCAGCTGCTTTCCTGGTGTCAAAGTGTGTCATAAGTATTTTTTTGATTGGCTAAAATATATGGAATGGCAGCATTCATGAACTTGTGCTAATTAGTTGTATTTCAGAGGCTTGAGGGTTGAATACTTGGTACATAAAAATTGCAAAACGTACTTCTGGTACTTTCTTTGGGTAAGAGCTGAAAAAGGTGTGTTCTTTGCCTTTAAGATTATCCAACTGATTTTAATACTAGACAAACACAATGTGAGTGACACAGAATGCAGCTCTTAAATGATTATTTCATTTATTGAAGGTAAAGAGTTCTTCAAAATCTATATCACTCATAAGAAATAATTGCGCCCCCCCAACCTAATAAGGTTGTGCCATCTTTGATGGCAACAACTGTAATCAAACATTTACAATAACTGCCAATGCATATGCTACATAGCTGAGGAGGAATTTTGGCGGATTCTTCATTGTGGAATTGTAATTTAGCCACACTGAAAGGTTTTCGAGTACGAACTGCCGGTTTCAGGTCATGCCACACCATGTCCGGAGTAAATTAAGGACTTAATTTTGTCTCTTTTGAGCCATTCAGGCGTTGCTTGTTTGTGCTTTGGATCCATGTTTTGCTGCATAGCTCAACTGTGTTTTAGCTTGAGGTCACAAGCTGAGGGCCAAACATTATCCTTCGGGATTTTCTGGTCGAAAGCAGAATTCATGGTTCCATCAATTATTGCAAGTTGCCCAGCAAAGTGGCCCAGAATCATCCCACTACCCCAACCATGTTCGGCTGTTGGTATGATGCTCTTTGGAAAGCAGTGTTCGCTTTAAGCAGGATGTGATGAGGACATTGTCTCCAAGAATTTCCACTTCTGACTCATCAGCCCACAGAATATGATCCCAAATGTTTTGGGGCCATAAAGATGTTTTTCTGGCTAAGGTGCTATGAGCCTTTGTGCTGTTTTTGGTCAGCAGTGGATTTTGGGCTGCAGCTCTCAAATGCTTAATTTCTGATTGTGAAAGAGTGAAAACCCACCTAAACTGAGATAAGTGAGGCCTGCAATTCTATAGATGTTAGTCTGGGGTCTTTGTGATCTCCTGGTTGAGTCCTCTCTGCGCTCTTGGAAGAACTTTGGTGGGCTGGCCACACCTGAGAAGGTTCACCACTGTTCCAAATTCTCTCAATTTGTAGACAATGGCTTGACTATGGTTTGCTGGAGTCCCAAAGCCTTAGAAATAGTCTTCTAACCCTTTGCAGACTAATGGATGTCAAGGACTTCCTTTAGATTGCAGCATCTTGTGCTGCTTTTTGCCTACTTCACATTACCAGACAGGTTCTATTTAAGCTGAGTTTAAATTTGATTCAACAAGGCTGGCAATAATCATGCCGGGGTGCGTCTAGTGAAATGAACCCAGTCAAATTTGTTCAGCTGGTTGATTTAGGAATTAAAGGGGCAATTACTTCTTCACCTGGGGCCAGGTAGAGTTGGATTGCTTTCTCCCTTCAATAAAAGAATGATTTAAAAACTGCATTATATGTTTACTCAGGTTAATATGGTCTAAAATGAGAATTACATTGATGATGTGAAACATTCACCTGGAACATATTTGCAAAAATAAAGGAAATCTGGAAGGGGCCAAATGAGTTTTCACAGCACTGCAACAATTAAGCATCCACACCACTCCCCTTAACACCATGGTCATTGTCAGTCACATTTCACTGGTTTTTTTCTTGACTATTCTGTAATTTTCAATGAACAGGAGTTCTGCCATTTACAAGCCTCTAATTTCTCAAAAGAAACAACTTAGATCAGGGGTGGGCAACTCCAGTCCTGGAGGGCAGGAGTGTATACAAGTTTTTATTTCTTCCAATTACACGGACTAATTGAGCAAATTGGTTTCATACAGAAATATGGCTTTGCTCATACAATAGATCAAAGAAAAATGTTTCATTTTGGAAGACAAGTACAGTGTTTGTAGGTCAATCGTGAGAATTTAAAGAGATGCAGCAGACACATCAGATTTCACAAATGCTTTAGTTAATTAAGGTAATTAGCTAATTAAAGGCCAGAAATTGGTCAGGAAACCAGACACAGCCACGGCCCTCGTTGCCCTCCTCTGCCTGAAAATGTCCACTGGTGGAAATCTGTGATATGACCGACGAGATTTCATTGGTTAGGACCCCATTAAAAAAAACTGTGCAACAGTCAATTGCCAGATGCCTGAGTGAGTGAATTATGAAGCGAAATCGGATGGCAATGAGGTATGATGAGCCTAAAGTCTGGGTTTTCAAAGGGACAAAGGTGACCTTCTAACCAGCCATGCAACTTACGGGATCTCTGATCTCGGGATCTCTCCGGTTTGTCGAAGCACCACACGCAAAGAAAGCCTGACTTATGTTCAAATTGCATTGTAGAACACGCTTCTGACAAGAACACCAGCTGACAGCGGAGTTTATTTTTGAGAGAAATGAAAGGCTCAAAAATGACAAACTATTGAAAACTACGGAATACTAACAATAAAACCAGTATGGTGTGACGGACAGCAACTGCGTCTTTAAGGGAAGAACTGCGGGTGTTTCTTATGTGTATGGAAAAGTATGTTCACTGTAAAATCGCTCATTATGTAAACACGGTAGTAAAATCAGTCGAATTATTGGCAAGCCTCACATGAACGGGAGTGATGAATTGGAATACGGTGTCAGCTCATTTTAAAGAACTGTATAGCCCATGTATTTTTTCCTTATGGTGTAAAATAGCATTCAAAGGTGCCAAAATCAGTGATATTTTCACTAAGATAAAAAAATTTCTTGGCCCTCTTCGTCAGTAATACTTGTCTAAAGCTGCTTTCACACCGGACGCGAGACGAATTTTTCGCGCGACAGATTACATTCAAAGTCAATTCAAAGACGCGAGTACACGCGAAACCTTTTTGCACAGACCTTGACTGTAATCTGTCGGGCGAAAAATTCGTTTCGCGTCCAGTGTGAAAGCGGCTTAAGACCACCAAGAAAAGAAATCCAGGCAATGTGCAACTGTGGAATGTAAAAACCATATCCAATAAAATCTCATGTTGTGAATGCTTGTTCCTCCTGTGGGTTAGTGATGCAGCAGTTCATTTGATTCTATTACTTATTCATGACTGTTTTGGGGGCTGAAAAGAAATGGAATATCATGGCCCCATATATTGGCCACAGACCACATCACAACAGGGGCGACCATTAATTTAGGTAATGAGTGCTTTCCCCGCTTGAGTGCTTTCGGGGGCGAGTGGCTTGTTTACGTAACAGACACCGAAGGTAAATAAGAAGATGCCAGCAAAAGCTGTCACCATTGTAACAAACGAGCAGCAACTAACATGCTTGTTCAGATTGATGCAAGCAAGAGAGGGCCAAACAGGCCTATCTGATCAAATCAAAGGAAATATCAGCGCTGTTCAATATTGACGGAGGAAATCGATTCTATTCCGCTTAAATCCCAATTAAAGTAGATCATGGAAATCCCAAATGGCTGAGGGAGTGACATACATATTTCGAAAGGCAGGGTCAGATATCTCATGAACATGATTAAATGAATAAAACCCCGATAGGATTGGGCATATGCACTGCTTTGGACATCAAGACCAGGGCAGGAGCATGACTTCATTCACAGGTACATCGTTTCAAATTTTCCCCGGAATGTGAGAGTTGTCATTTGGAGAAGCAGCAGTGATTGTGTGGAACAAAGTGAGGTGTTATTTAAGGCCAGGGCCAGGTCTATGCATTGGCATCATGCGAGATCCCCAACGACACCATTCACCTGAGGGCGAAGAAACAATGGCAGGTCACGGAGAGACTGGCCTCACAGCTACAGGACCGTTAAGCTGGACCAGACCCAAGAGGCCTCGGCTGCAGAGGGACGTCACATAGGGCCATACCACTGCAGGTTACACTATTACTGAGCCACACACAACAACACACCCATACAGCCATTTTATTACCAACTGCTGACCCTCAACACATCTCGCCTCACCAGTCATGCTTCCACACAAAAGTTCAAATCTCAGCAGGGTTTGTCCAGGCTGTAATTGAACCCAGGATCAATCCATAATATCCCTGGTCTGCCACCTCAGGCAAGCACTGTCCCAGGGCAGTTACAGCACAGTAGCTCACCGGGATATTCAACATTTTTGACCAAATTCAAGAATTGTTAGCAGGACCCGACAAGAACTGAGAGACGTTATGGAAAGGACCGATAATGCCTGCGCATATTCTGTGGTGTATCAATACATAATTAGTTGCAGGTGAAATTGAATGTACTGTTTTTAAACATGGATTTCAACATGGTTTCAGAAAATTCATTGATTCTTTTTAGTTAGAATTTCAGAAAAATAATGATAGGTTGTCTGTTGACAAATTTTGACAACTTTCTTAATGGTGTCTTCATTGGAAGGATTATGTGCACACCACGGTTTCAAATTCCAGAGCTAAGTAATTTCATAGATGATGTTTAATGGCATTTATGGAGTTGAGGGCTGCATTCTTGATAGCAGAGGTTGAATTAAGGTCAAAATACACCGTACAGAGAAATCATAAATGTTTGTGTCGAGCCAAGCTGCCTACCTTCTCCATATCCGATTTCGGCAGAATCGCCGCACAGATTATTGACAAATGGGTCAAAATGGAATTTTCAAGATGGCTGCCACGGAGGTTATATTTGAAAAGGGATTGCAACAATTTGTAAAAACTTCTGCATCCTCATTGGTCGGAAGAGGTCAAAGTTTCAGCGGAATTAGCACAGCAGTTTCGGAGATGGCGTTAAGAGATGCTAAGACTGAAGAGAAGGGACTAACAGTGAGCTACAGTGAGGTGAGCTAATAAAAACAAGTTTTTCTCAATCTTCTGCTGACTGATAAACAACCATTAATCTTTGGTTTTTTGTTTGTACGATGTAAAATGTGTAAATCTTCAGCCAGTTCCTAACTCCACGTGTGCAGTGAGCAAACAAACAGAAAAAACAAGAACCTTCAGCTGTCCATCACGCGCTGAGTAACGTAGCCAAAATGACAGACAGCTCAAATGTTAAGGTTAATTAGGCCATTAAGGCGAGAAGCTGGCATGAAGATCAGTAACAGAAGCTGAACTTACAGCCCATCCTGACATTCTTATGGCTCATAGCAACATCAGTTTAACCATTTACTTTGCATTGGTTCCAAAATTTTACTTTCACAAGGAAAATATTTTTCCAGCAATATTGACCTAGAGTTGATAAAAACATAATTAATGGCAGTAAGAGAAAGTTCTGGACATACGCTGTCTAGTATTTGTGAGGGGTCAGGACACGGAAGCATTACTGTAAATAATTAAATGTGACAAGATGGCGTCCTGCACTGATGAGAGCCAGCTTAAGTCCAATCTGCAGAGTCAATGATGAGGCATCTTGGGAAAAATCCAATGTAGTAATTGCCAACCCTTTTCCCAGATACCTACTCTCCATTAGGTTCACTCCAACCCTAACAAAGCTCACCTCATTCAACAGCTGAAGCAGGGCTGCCCAACCCTGTTTCTGGAGATCTACCATCCCGTAGGTTTTTACTCCAACCCAAACAGATCACACCTCATTCAACAGCTGGAGATCAGAAAGCTTGTTTGGAAGCCAATCGGCAGAGTCTAATAAGCGAAATAGGGTTGTGCTGGAAACAAACCAGACAGGCCTCCAGCCTCAGAATACGTTTCCAGCCACAGTGTGATTTCCACATGGCATGACAGTGCGAGCTGGAACACCAAGATTGACATACATCCTGCAATACAGAGGACGCATTTGTTCAGATGCACTTTACTGACCACAGCAATATCCTCCAATCACAGCCAGAAGCTCATTAATCAAGAGAGAAGCTCAATGATGTCACCACAAGATCTGAGAGAGAATTTGGTTATGATTCCCATAACGCTTTCATTTCATGTTGACATTATCAGTGAGAAACCACCCTTTGGTCATGTGTAAAGGTTAATTGCTCATCACAGATGGAGGCCAAAAACCTGGTTTTGAATCATTTCCGGTGGGCACTTCAAAGGGGTTTGTGTACTTAAAAAAAAAAAAAATGTAGTCATTAAACATGAAAGAGCAGTGATGCTACGGTAAGTGCACATGTCACCGCAATACCGGAGACAAGGAACGAGGCGCCCACAGAATTCAGGAGAATTCACCTCCAAAAAATAATACCATATGGTACTATACCATTACAAGCCAGGCATCACTGTAATCAAACTATGCACCATAGCAGAAGTTAAGCACCCCCAAATTCAAATTCTCTTTAAATTGCCAAATCCTGAACTCCGCAAATTTAAATGAAGGTTTTGGCTTTCACTCCATGTGCATTTCACTCAGAAGGCTTGTTCATGAACTACGGTAATTGTGCATCTTAGCAGTTGGGTGGCACTTCAGAAAAATTAGGTTTCATATTAATCCGACACTGATTGTTCCTTCTAATTAAAGCCCAGTCTTCAGGGGACAGTTTTACGGTGAACACAGGTCTCTGCGCCACCTTTGAAGGACATTAGGCCAATAATTTTAACCGCATTGAAAACCGTGTTGAAAACGTAACGTTTAGTTCAAAGCTTATTGAATGTAAAGATCAAATTATTTTCTGAATTTGTAAGGTAGGAGAGGAATGTTTAAGGCAAATTTCCTGGAGTTGGGCAATGATTGTTGACACCATTAATTCTGTCCTTTGGTGGAGCTCGTTTGGAGAACTGGGTGGGGCTCAACTTTCACCCAGGTGTGTATATTCATGCAGTTAGGCATGACAGGTGTTACCCTTGTTTTCACAGTTAAACACAACTGTACGACAAACTGTGTGTGTGGGCTGCAGTCATGTACATTTTCCAAGACTCAGGGTGAAAGTGGAGAGGTATGGAAGCCCCACTCATTACACACTACAGGAAGAGTTAGCAGATTCATGAGGATCAGGAGGTGAGGACAGAAAGGGGTTAAAGAAAGAAACTGGAGATTCAAGTGTTTCTGCTTTTATTTCAGATTTAGTTCTTCCAGGCCAGCAGAGGCGCTGTTCCCCCTGCTCGGTACGTTTAGCACCCTGCATGAAGCAGGTCATGTTACGGCACCCATCTCTCCTCTCGTGAACACTGATGAACGGCCCATGGCGAACACCGACACAGCGGAAGATGAATTAAGACCATTAAATGAAACAAAAGACGAGGGGGGCAAGGCAGGCCAAGGATTAAGCTTGGGTAACCCGGAGGACCTGCTATCCCAGCATGCTCCTGAAAACCTACAGCCCCCGATTCAGGGGACCACAAAACCGTAGAGAACAAAAAAATAATCAAAACAAATAATTTGAAGCTCGATTTTCAAACAAACTGTAGATTTGAAATGATCAAAACTAATTTTTACCTCACTGAATATGCATCTCTGGCTCTATACCCAAACAAATAACCAGCCCCACTGGAGAACCGGAAGAACTTGCAAGGCAGTGTTCAAGACAGAGGACCCTCCATGAGCAGAGCGCCGCTGTACCATGCGCGAGGTCAGAGCACAGTTTTCTGCAGACTACGCCTCCTTTTGTGTTTCGATTTGGGAAAAACAACGCTCCTCCTCAGCACTGCAGAGGCTGCCATCTGGGGTCACAGTTTTTGAGCGAGCGCAGTTCAATCAGCTGCCACATGGTGGCGCTATAGGTGCTTAACCTGCCCAGCTCTGCACCCTCGAGCCTCCCTGACACACCCCCCCCCCTCCCAGATCCCTCTGACCGTTCCCCGCTAACTACGTCCCCCAACCCCAGGCCCTCTGATACAGAGGTTCCACAAGACAGCCCGGCAAAGTCAGGGCATATTTTAGGGGGATACGCAACCCTTCCTAAATCGAGGAGGGGGCCACTACAGGCCCTCGTCCTCAGTCAGAGGCACAGCTATTGTAAATCAGGGCTCCCAAACTCACTCCAGTCCTGCAGGGCTGCCATTTTGGCTGTTTTTTTTTTTTAAGGATTACCATTCAATCATCTGCTAATGTAGGTCTTGGAAACAAGACCCAGCAGGCACTGTGACCCTCCAGGATTCGAGCTGGAGAACCTAACAGCAGAGGTACAGCTCTTTAAAACCGCAGCTGGCGTCAGACGGGGGACATGACGACCCTTAAAAGGCACCTGATGCAGATTTTCACCCCAGCAAACGCTGGGTCCTCACTGACAAACCCGGCTAACGTAGTAGCCAAATCCACACACATCATCTCTCCTCTTTCCACTGGCCTGATGCTTTTCAGATAATATAATCAACTCGAAAGGGAGTCGCACTCAGGACTAACCCAAACATGTTTCCGACAAACAAATACCGGCAGGAAGGCAAGTTACTGGGCGGGAGTCGCTAACGTGTCATGATGGTCACTGAGCACATTTGTTCATTAGCACTGTCAAGATGAAAATCCAGCGGTGAGTGAGTGTGTTTAAATGCTGACCAGCTCATGTGCCAGCGAATGAGGAACAGGTACGTTCAACAGCTTTAACAGAATAATCAAATGGCAACGAAGCATTTTGCTCCTACAATTCTGATAGGATAAAATATGAGCGTTTTATGAAGCTAAGAGGCCACAATCGCAGAACATAGGACTCATATTCAGACGCTGCACAAACCTCTGCCTTCTGAGCTGGTGGGAGCACTGCTACCCCAGACAGATAGGGGGCAACATCAGCCATTATTGGCATATCTCCAGAGACAGCAGTCTGGCCACTCATCTCTCTTGCCATGATGATTGCAGGTAAAGCCCATAATTATGCAGTACTGAGGCGACGGCCCACACACCAAACCCCTCCCTGGGCTCAACACCACCTCTCCCAGGCAGTTCTCAATGGCTTCCATAAACAACACAAGGTGTTCCGGTGACAACCAGGGATGACTAAAATACACATGGACTTCCTGTTTCTCTGAGTGTTTCTTTGCAGCAGTGGCGCACACAGGAAACGCATCGTTGAGAGGAGGGACACGAGACCGAGCGGTATTCTGGACAGATTGGGAGATGTAGCTCAGATAGGGCTGGGGCTCAAAAGGTATCCGTTTCTGAATTCAAACACTCTTCTGCATTAGACTGTGATGTATGGAAACGATCATGATCTGAGACGTACAAAATGCCCATCTGATGCTTTTCGTTGGTACAACTGCACCAGGAGTGATGAACAGAGCTCAGAAAACAGCATACGATTTAAACACCGGTCTGGAGGGAGGGGGGGAAGAGACAGACAGGTGTTGATAATCAGATAAGAAGGACAGAATATATAATCTCATTATTATTTTGTTAATAGGTTTTCTGCAGTCTGATTTAATGGTGTGTCTGACTGGCGCCCTCTAGTGGCGGTCCATGGCAGCAGTCTGCAGCAGGTCTGTGGGGTTGGGTGCGGGGGGTCTGAAGGTGGTCTGAAAGCCTGGCGGGGGGGAGTGGAAGTGAGGGGTAGTACTGTGAGCCCCTGGGGGGTATGGGGCCCAGCCAGCTCTGTGGAGGGGGGGGATCTGTGCGCCGCTGTGGGGGGGCTGGGCGGGGCCTGTTGAACCGGGCGTGTCCATCTCAGTGAGCGCCTGCAGGGATTTCAGCCAATGGGGAGGGTTCTCATCGTGAAGGGAGTCCAAACTGTTGCCCGAGGATGCTGGGATACCTGTGGGCAGGACAGGACTGGGTATGAATTTTACATGCAACAGCAGCCACATGCACCCTGAGTCTGATTACGGAGAGTCGACCGATAATGCTGGGCATGACAGATGAGGTTAGCAGCAATCATGGGTGTGTCAAGCGATGGTACCCAAAATGATGTTTACGACAGATGCAGTCACGTGTAAGGAAGTGTATGAGGAGGGGTTATCAGTCATGTGAGCAGCCAAAGAGTTTACCCATAGAGACCTGAATGACAGACGCAGAAACCTGTTTGACTCGTATGACAGGTGAAGTTACCTATTATGATGTGTATGACAGGTGAGATTACCTATAATAATGTGTATGACAGGGGAAGTTAACTATTTTGATGTGTATGACAGGTGAGGTTACCTATAATAATGTGTATGACAGGGAAAGTTAACTATTTAATGTGTATGACAGGTGAGGTTACCTGTAATGATGGCCGGGTCCATCCAGCTCACCGTCCCGTCCCAGCTGAGGCTGTGGGACAGGCCCCCCACTCCAGGACCTCCTGTGTGGTTCATGTTGGACGATGAGGACGATGAAGAGGAGGAAGATGAAGAGGAGTTTGGTAAACCACCAAAGTTGATGTTGATGTTTGGTAAAAGTGCTCTCAGGCCGTCCTGCCACTCTTTAACGCTTAAACTCTCCACTGAAGCGCTGCTTTCTACAGAGAGAGAGAGAGAGAGAGGGGGGGGATAGAGAGAGAGAGAGAGGGGGAGAGAGAGAGAGAGAGAGAGCGGGCAACTTAAAGGGTGCCTTATAAAGACTACGCCGTTGGTCAAATTCAATATTACCTGCAGTAAGGGAAGAGTGCAGTGTCACACTGTTTACAATTACCCAGAATGCAATGCAAACACTAAAGCCTGACAAGCATTCTGATCATCAACTTGGAGAAACAGGAAAACAGGAAACAGGAAATGACATGTTTTATTCATGGAAGCACAATCAACAGAAAAACAAACTGCACAATTAAAAACTTATAATTAAATTATAATTTAAAACATATAATCATAATTAATACAGCACCTGAAAATAGCTTCTGATAGTCTTTAAAATAATATTGCCAATCTTCTAGGAGGGAACAACTTGAGATTTTTATTTTTTATACTTCTAACCCGACAAATTTCTTAATTTTTCGCCGAATTCCCCCTCATATCTCCAGGGTTGAATTTCAGACCGGAAGACTGGGGGTCAGGCATTGCCGTGTCCCAGCACACAAACGCTTTCGACACAAGGGCGGCATAAGGCCACCTGACCACGAGGTGGTCTGTACTTCTGCAAGAGACAGTCAGATGAGTCACTGCTCTTAATGCAGAAGCACTGGCCAACAGACTCTACAGCCGCACGTCCCAAAGAGCGACACACATTCAACCAGGATGGTCAGAGAAAAGAGCAGGACAGGTGTTTGGCCCATCACTGAGTGGCAGCCATGATTTATGAGTGTTTACATTCCTACTCTGGGAGTGTATCGGGATCTGACACCCCGCCATAACACTGCACTTCATCCTGCTAATTTCACAATAACAGCACAGCCCAGTGCAATGCAGAGATTACAAGCTTACAAGACGAGCACAGAGCTACAGCAACAGGGCGATGACCTGAACGCTTACAGGCAGGTGATGTGGGGCGAATTCCCAATGAAGAATCCATATACCCACATACCATCACAGGCAGTGAATTTCAGCCCCAGTGATGCGCTTCTGCACAGCACGCAGAACCAGCCAAGACCTGAGAGGACAGTTTATTGGGCCAACGAGCCTTACAAGCAAAACAGGGCTCTAGCTCACGCAAAGTGGCGTATCAGTCTGTTACGCTATAATATGTGGCCGGCACGCAAATTGAGGACCGACAGGCTAATTTTAAATAGAGCATAACGGTATTTGGACTGTATCAACTTGTGCAATAATGCCAGATCAAATGTTTAAAAAAAAAAAAAAAGTTGTTTAGGGAAGGTATCGGAATTGTCAAAAAACAACAGCGCGTGCAGGCTTGTCCCACAGCGAACACACACGGTTATGCGCATCAATATCGCCCTTCTGCCAAACATGCGGGACACATTTTTTGCGGTTTTCTTCTAGCATCTGTGAATTCTCTGAAGCTCGCGTACATTATTCCTCCGGCGCATCAGTGTCAGTGTCATGCAGATTTTGTTCTCGTAACTACCCTGTACTGTTCTTGGTTACTGTGCGATCTAAGTGCGTGTTCACATTGTAATGTGAATAGAAGCCACTAGATGGCAGTATTGACCTTTTCTTTTGTTAAGCCCACACTGGAGCAAGGTTTGGACATGTCTGAGAGGGGAAAGTCCCAGAGAATTAAAAAAAAAAAAATGTGGGTGGGGTCTGCGAAAGAGTATAAAAGGATGAAAATTGAGAGAGTAAAGTAGTAGGAGAAATTGCTAGGAGAAGGATACATTTGACCAGACCTGTCATTCTGTTCAAGACCTGTGAAGCTTTTTGTGGATTTTGCCTGTGTTGGAGCATTTTTCCTGTCCCAGAACATCACCAAGCCACCCCATCTCAAGGGACTGTAAATATTTTTTCTTGAGTGTATCAATCTTGGTCAGTAGATAGTAGATTAAAATAAAGCACTTTTAAGTTTTGGAGTTTTGTCTGTCATCCCTTGCTGTCTTATATGTAATACCAAATTGGGGCCATAACAACATTGACTTTTATTTTTAATCAAACAGTTGACCAGAGCAGGGTTTTTTTTTTTTTTTTTAAACCTGACAGCGAGGTTTTTGTCCTGAAAACAGCGCTGGGCATTTTTTTTTTATCCCCATGACAACAGTTCATTCTACCACACAAGTACGTTACAATCGGTTACAATATCAAAGAGGTTAGCCTAGGCTACTAGTTTGTATCAGTGTCAACTAGTTACAATGTCAAGGATGAGAAAATTAGCCCTTGTTTAGGCTTCAGATGCCGATGAAAACAACAACGAACCTTCCCGTTTGTGGATGCATGATACTAACTGGAGGCGGCAGCAGTACGGTGCATTTCATTGTTCAGTCCAAGAGCTACGGTTTGATAATGCACGGTTCAGTGCGTATTTTAGACTCTACAACAGTCAATTTGAAACCCTTTTGCTTATCGTTGCACCTTCAGAGTTTCCATAGTGACGCAAGTTCTCGTTCATTGGTCAGCTGTCAAAAAAGCGCTTGGTGTAGAGTGCATTTTCTTGGAGAGTAGACGTTTTCAACTTGAAAAGCACCCCGAGCAGTAAAAAAAAAAAAAAACCTGGCGGCAGTGTTCTAAAATGCGCTCAGGATTTTTTTTTTTCAAAAACACAATCAAAAGAATATGCTGCGAAACATCCACTCGCACCAGAGAAATAAAAAGTTAAAGTGAACACGCCCTATGTCAATATTATTCCTGTAATCGTGTCAGCATCGAAGCGCGGAAATAACAAGCACACGTGCAGAATCGCATCGTACTTCAGACCCGTTTCGCAGAGAAAATCGGACAGTCCCACTCTGAATGAATCTGATGGTGAGCTGGCGGGCAAGTCAATGCTGGTTTCTGATGTGGTTTCGGATCTATAGCTCGTTGGATGCTGGACTGGTACAAGAGGTGCAGTGTTTCAGCGATTCTCATACAAGATACTAGTCAGTTTTAAGTTGGACCTGGAGGATAACATTGTCAGAATACTATGCAGCCTTTCCTTGGATATTTTTCAAGCAAGGTAACCACAAGAGTCATTCATCAGTTTTAGACTTTTATATCACCTTTGTAATACTATTGCTGGTAGAAAGTTTGACATTTCAGACAGGTTGGGCACCCTGCCGAACAGTGAATGAACAAATACTGCGGTGGGCGGATTATGGCCATCTTGGTAGATGACAGGCGGTTGAAGACTCGGCAGTTTTTTTCCCCCACACGTATGGTAGAAGTAAAATGTTCCATGGCTTCCAGCTAAATGCTTGTGGTGCATAATGGACAGAAACTTTTGAGTAAAACATTCATTATCTCTGTTATCTAGGGTCTGAGTTTAAATATCTTCAAACAATGTCCTTTGAGAAGGTAACACACTGTCAAGATGCAAAGGTGTAACAATTACCCATCAGGAATACATGAGTGCAAAAAGAACAATTATCCCCTTTGGGACTGGCCAATTTTCAGCTTAAATTTTCAAAAGCTCCGCACCATTCCCCCGCTCAGTCGCTTCGCTCCCTCGCCACTACCATCACGCTAAAAGAAAATCCTCGCTAGAACCCTGCAAAACCCACTCTGATTACTCCGTGGCTCACGTAAATGGCACCAAAAGCCATCTCTCACAAACCATTATTATCTGAATACCAAGTCTTTCCAGTATCGGGACACAAACACACTAAAAAGGCTGACGTTACACTGACCGCAGCAGTGGGAGCCCTCTACTGGCCTGAGATTAGTACTACAATATGAACAACTGCAAAAATACCGGTGGAATGAATGAAGCTGATTTCCCGGAGACATAAGGAGAGGAAACTCAGCAAATATGAGCAGAATATCAGAATAACGGTGAAATGTTTGTTATACAGACCAGAAATATTCAGCCAGTTACCCATTTATTCACACGACAGATAGACAAAGACATTCAGCCATGGCCTAGATAAGAGTCAGCAAGCAGAGATAAGGGTATCAGAACACAAGTGCGTCTGAGCAGAGAGGAGATGTCCGACTCCGTCAGAGAAATACCATGAGAACACAGCCGATTTCCACAAACTACACGCAAATTCTCTCAGGAAACGATGCTTCAAGTGTGAAGTTTAATTCATTAACGAGTCAGCAAAATGTTCTTTCAACTGACTGATCACAATTATTACCATCGTCAGCATGCATAATCCTACAAACCACTGCATCCCGAGAAATGCTGCCGAATAGGCTGTTTCCACACTATTTCTAAAAACAGCCCCTCACGTGACGGGCCGCTGCACGAGCAGATACAGAACTTAACTGCCACCTTGTGGTCACATATAATACTGCATCAGCTTATGGCCAAATGGGTCACACTGGATTGATCTTCAAGACGACGGCACCATGGAGCAACGCTTCTCAAAGGCCGTCTCCACTTCCCCTGACCAATCCGGACAGCTCACCTGCTACAACTAGAAGCAGAATAAAAACTACGGACCAGACTATATCGCGAGCCAGGAGGAAACCAGTGGCAGCTTGTGAGCTGAAAACTGGTGAATCACAGAACATCCCTTGAAAAAAAATGATGAGTTTGGCCTCATTTTCAATCATTTACTTAAACCATGAACACCATGAACTCCAAAAACACTCCACATCAGCAGGCTTGGCCAGTTTTCCTCGGCAAGGCAGCAGGAAAACCTGTGAGTTATGATCCGTTTTCAATTATTTTCCCTGGTTCAGAAATTTTCCCATTGTAAGAATAAGCCGTCGGAAGCGAAACGGCATCAGGAGGGTTTTCAGGAGGAGCTAAACTGATACCTACATCAGGCTGGAGTTAGACGACAGGTGCAGGAAGCATTGCTATGACCAAAACTGAACATTAAAGGACCCCCCCACCCCCCTCACCTGACATGGGAGCCCCACCTAGCCCGCCTGGGCCCCGGGGTCCTCCCGCTGGGAGACTCCGCTCCAGGAACCCAGCTCCACATGAGGAGGAGGAGGAGGAAGGGGCGGGGCCTCCGTGGTTCAAGTGCAGCACGTTACTGTGGAGGAGGGGTTGTAGCCCTGCCCAGGACTGACGAGCGGGGAACCCCAGAGAGCCGTATGCACCCCCCCGGCGCTGAAACTGGGCAGGGTGGTTTGGGAAGTGGGCAGGGTTTGATGGGAAGTGGGTGGAGTTTTGTGGGAAGTGGGTGGGGTTTGAGGGGAAGTGGGCGGGGTTGTGCAGGGGCAGGCCCTTGTCTTTGAGGTGGAGTCTGTGGTGTGGGGGGGACAGGGGAGGGAAGGGGGATGGGCCATCCTGCACGGAGAGTTCCTTCTCGATGAGGTCGGCCAGCGCCTTGCGCGTGACGTCAAACGGGTCGAATCCCAGCTCATCCTCAGTCTGCTTTGAGGAGCCGAAACCAAACGCCGCCTGCCAGTCTGTGGAGGACGACACCGGGATGGAGTCTGAGAGAGAGAGGAAAGCACAGTGCTCAGTTTCCGGAATCATCCGTGTACACACACTTCACCCCATAAAACCTCGGGTCACCGTACGTACTTCCGTCAGAAGTAGCTGCGGTACTCAAACCAGCGCAACTCCAGGCCCATTTTACATTCATTTCACATCGACTTGAAAATTTCAGTCTTCAGCGTGATATTGTGCTGTATTTGGCCAATTCAGTCGCCATGGCAACCAAAATCGATCCGCGTTGTGACCCAGCCATAACCTATGCCCACACCAACTATCAAAGGAAACGATCAAAATCTGCGGCCTGTAGAGAAAATCTCCAATGACGCGACGGCGGCGGAGACGATGAGCGCGAATCACCTGTAGCTGCCGGACTGCGTACAGGGGCTGCAATTAGCGTAATCTGCAGGCCTTCGGCCACAGATCAGTCAGGAGAAATATTACCGTCACCTTCTGACTCCTCGACCTTCCAGCTGCCCGATTTTGGCTTTAATATGTTTTATAATCATGGGTCTGGGATCAAATTGGGCTGTTACCTTCACGTGTTGGACCAATCTCATTAAAGACAGTTAGGTAAATACCAGAACAGAACAATTTCTCGCTTCAAATGCACGATTTACCAGACTGTCTGCTTCCAGGAAACTCTTCAGATTGTGTGAAGACAGTCATGAGGCTAATTATGTTTTGCTAGAAAACGTAGAATTGCCTGCCAAACAGCTGAAAGCATTACACCTCTCCTGAGAGAGTCCACCAGCCTGCCATGTCAATCTCGCATTGGAAAAAGAGCGGTTTGTATTGGTGTTCGTCAATAGGGCTAAACACTGAGCATTAAACTGATGATACACAAAACGCGCATAAAAACCTAAAGGAGCAACAGCAGAATTTATTTATTTTTTTTTTTTTTCGGCATGATTGTATAGTCGTTTCATGACAATATCAACACAACACAACACGTATCATGTATCATGACCGAAAGAGTCGCGGGATTCAGCTGGAAACGCTGAGGCCCACCTGCTACTTAACTTTACGGTTTACGCCTCTCTTTTAATTGTACGATTCATCCTTCCTCCACACAGCACACTCGCATCAGTACCATGTGCGTTTCCAGCACCAAAATCACAGGTGCTCTTCCCTTCTCACATGCGTACAGTGTGCAGCATTCACAGGCTAACGACAGCAACCACAACTATCAGCAGCGCAGCATCGGTGCTACCTGCGGACCAGCATCACCGCGGCATGTAAACAGCACAGAGGTGAGGAAACCACTCGCTGGGGACGTCCTGCTAAAGCTGGAGCACAACTGGCTCCACACTGCACCCACTCACTCCTGTAAACTGTTCACCAGCGGCCGGGAAACATGGCTCAGGAGGTGCACGTCCTAACCCAGCAGAATTAGTTCTGCTACACTGTCCTACACAGTAAGACATGCACTCTGTACGAACTAAGCCAGAGTGGAGCTCTTAATATCTGATACACCTGCTGGAAAGAGTCGTGCGGAGGGCAGAGAGGCTGACTGTGCCCCGGAGTGACTACAGCGAGATCCCTGCTCGGCCCATAACCCAGCATTTCCCCAGGAGACGGGCCCACACTTACCCTCATTTAAACAGATACTCACATCATCACTATAACTGCTCCATTAATGCCATTAGCTTCACTAAGTCCCTGAGAGCATGTGCATCTGTAATGTAACCTCAGGCTGTGCCATTCAGAACCACTGAGAGAGAGAGAGGAGAGCCTCTCGGACCCACCGGAGCTGAAGAGGCTGTGTGGTTCCGGGGCAGTGGGCCAGGCCGGGGGGTGTTGGGTCAGTGGGGGCGAGGGGAAGGTCGGCAGGCTGCTGGAGACGGGGTTGGGGTGCCGGAAATTACTGTTGTCCGAGAAGAGCGACTGAGACTCGGACCCGGCCCCCTCAAAGGGTGACCGGGCCGAGGGATCTGAACCACCAGCAGAACCGAGACCAGGGGGTCTGGAGCGGTGCGAGGGGGGGGAGGGGGAGTCGCTGCTCAGGGTCTGGAGAGAGAGGGGGGGGGGGGGGGGTGAGAGAGAGAGAGAGAGAGAGAGAGAGAGAGAGGGGCTTTATTTCAGCACAGGAACAATCCAGCACACGGAGATGTTTTAAGCTAAAATGAAAAATGATAAAACTGATAGACAGAGGACCGTTCAGCATCCCCAATCAGAATCATCTCGTTATCAAGACATTTAATCTGCCATTTTAGTCTTATTAGTGTTCTTTTATTTTGTGATATGAATGTAAGAGAGTGTGAGTGTGTGTGTGCGGGGGGTCAGGAATAAGTAAACTAATTAATGAAATGAAAGGAAAAAAAAAAAAAAAAAAAACAAGCCAACATCACATTCCCCCAGGAATGAAAGCAGCGAATGTAAATGTGAACATGAGGAATAACTGTTCTTTCAGATCTCATCTCTGAAACCCTGAACGGTCAGGCACACATGACCTCAGATGACCTCTGCCCTCCAGTGTAAACAACTGGAGACCTGACTGAAGAGCTCAGCACTACAGTCTGTAACGGAGATTTCACAGGTGATAACAGGCACAAACCTGAACATTCAACACCATAACAGATACTCCAGCACACTGGAGTGACATTCGTCATGCGTGGCAAGTGCAGCATTATGTTACATGTTATGAGCTGTAATGAAACACTCAGGGGATTAACAGCTTGTGATTGGCTGGTGGCACAGCAGTGCAGATACCTGAGGTGGAGTCCCTCCATTCTCTAAACCCATGAGGTCAGGCGGTCTGTCGCAGGGGCTGGGAACGAGAAGAGACACGTGAGTGACCAAAAGCCTGCTCCCTGCAGGCATAACAACCAACATACAAAGGTACTCCAGGCCTGGAACATTCTCTGTGCAGGGAATGCGCGGCACAAGGGAGAGACCAATGAAGCTATGGGAGTTCCCTTCGCACAGCAAAACGAGGAAGACAGGTTTTCAACTCGGAGCAACGCACCTGCTCTTCTGCATGTCACCACTAGGGGTGGTAAATGAAAAAGGTCTAAAATTTACATTGACCAGCAGGCCAGTGAGAAAGAAGTGACCCAATCGCCCTGAGGTTGAAGGTGCTTCACACATCTGAGGCTGAGAGGAGCAGGGGATGCACACCAGAAACGCAAGACGGGTCTTCCATGCACAGAGCAGGGGTGTGTTCAAAGTCACCGGTGCACATCGTTTCGTTACGGTTTCCAGGTTGAACGACCCGTTTCCTCCAACCGGTGTGCAACGGTGTATTACAGCGCCATTTGGTGGGTGTGCCAGGGGTGTTATCCAATCAGCTGCAACATGTATATAACCAGCGCCATCTTAAAGAGGCAGTGACACAATGAATCCAGCGGGGGTAGTATATAAATGCATCTCTTGCAGCTTGGTATTCACCAGGGTTTATGACATCAAATGACATGTTTGTGGTAAGTAGAAGTTTAAAAAGTTTAAAAGTCAAACACAAATTTGAATCTATTTCATCAGGCTCTGAGAATTCTTCCAAGAGAACACACTGTATGGCCCTCTCGGCTGCCATAGTTGCAACACTTGAGTGACACCACGGGGTGTTCAGCGCACTACCGTTTGGCTGCGTGTTCCCAACTTTGAACGCACCGCAGTTTAGGTTCGAAGGCAGGTTTGCAGTCACGTGATCCCGATGACACGTGAAAGCCATTCGGGGACAGGGAGCGAACGCTGGCTGGGAATCGTTGGTCTGCATTTCTTCAGATTTTTATTTATTTATTTTTTTAATTTGGCATCTCCAATCCCACCCGAATCTGGAATGCCCAATTGGGGAACTATGTACAAAGCTTTGCTCGTATGCGACCCCTTGCTGCCAACTCAGGATAGTGAAGACAGGCACGTGCTTCGGAGGAGAGCCGTGAACTGTCTGCCACTGATTCTTATCCACTCATTGGTTGAATCTTCGCAAGTTCAGAACTAGGGCGGAGGATACCCGGAGTCTTCCTGACGAGCGCCCGTCTGGCCAACAGGAGGCGCTGGAGCAACGAACAAAGCTGTTATCGAACACCCAAATCCGGCAGTCCCTTCCCAATTTGAAACCCTGTAGCGCGATAGCCAATTGTGCGCTACTCTGAAAAAGCTGCCGACCCCTGCCGGTGGGTACGCCGGGGCTCGAACTCGCGGCGTGGTGATCACCTCTGCACTACAGAGCAGTGCCCTAATCGTGTGAGGCACCCGGCAGCTGTGCATTTCTTCAGATTTTAAGCAGGTACGTAAAGTTTAGTATCAAAATGACTGAGGCCTGACCTTTCAGGAAGTGGTCACTGCATCCGCGATGTCTGACCCGCTTCTTTAGACTCTAAACGCAGGTTTTTAATCCATGTCTGCAGCAGATTCTCAGCGAGCTTTTTAAATTCCTCACCTTTGTGTGTCACAACATTCGGGACTCGAGATGAGCTCGTATTTTCCCTGATTGTATCGGTTGGCACAATCGTAAACGGCACAAAAGTGTGGCATTTTGATAACGCTTCTGTAAGGAGAAGTCACTTCCTGTCCCTCATCGGCAGCTCCCGCTGTGACGCGACGTCTTCTGCAAACAACCCCTGTGCTGCGCTGGCCAAGTCTCCATGAGGACAGAGCAGGACTAAAACATGATGACGACACGTCACTGAACTGACGCCTCAACATAAACAACATTCAAACAGAGCCCCACCACATCCTGCGCTCTGATTGGCTACCTGGCGAGGTCACGGGTCGTGGAGAAGGGGGACAGGCCCAGGTCTGACTCGGGCCCGTCCGGAGTAAGGTGCTCCGAATCAGAGCTCCCATCCAGAAGAGGCGGAGTCTTGCGGTGTTCTGGGCCCAGCCCGTTGGCTGTTTTTCCTATCTGTAACGATGGCCACGCCTCTTTACTGCCGTTGTTGGACCTGTGGGCGGGGTTAAATGGGGAGTAATTAAGTGAAATGTATCAGGCCAAGATGACCATGTAAGGGAACTTTCCAGAATGCACCTTGGCTTTTACAGACATTATCGAGCACAAAACATTCAGAAACTATGAACAAACATATCAAAGAACACTTACTGGAGCAATAACGGGAGGAGTCAGGGGAAATGATAGGATGGGAGGGACCAAAGGGGGAGGAGTCTGGGGAAATGATGGGACGGGAGGGACCTTAGGGGGAGGAGTCTGGGGAAATGATGGGAAGGGAGGGACCTAAAGGGGAGGAGTCTAGGGAAATGATGGGTAGGGGGGGTCCTAAGGGGGAGGAGGCTGGGGAAATGATGGGACGGGAGGGACGTGTGGGGGAGGAGCCTGAGGAAATGATGGGAAGGGAGGGCCCTAAGGGGGAGGAGCCTGAGGAAATGATGGGTAGGGAGGGACCTAAGGGGGAGGAGTCTGGGGAAATGATAGGAAGGGAGGGAGCTAAAGGGGAGGAGCCTGGGGAAATGATGGGACGGGAGGGACCTAAGGGGGAGGAGCCTGAGGAAACGATGGGAAGGGAGGGACCTAAGGGGGAGGAGCCTGAGGAAATGATGGGAAGGGAGGGACCTAAGGGGGAGGATTCTGGGGAAATGATGGGTAGGGAGGGACCTAAGGGGGAGGAGTCTGGGGAAATGATAGGAAGGGAGGTAGCTAAAGGGGAGGAGCCTGGGGAAATGATGGGACGGGAGGGACCTAAGGGGGAGGAGCCTGAGGAAACGATGGGAAGGGAGGGACCTAAGGTGGAGGAGCCTGAGGAAATGATGGGACGGGAGGGACCTAAGGGGGAGGAGTCTGGGGAAATGATGGGAAGGGAGGGACCTAAAGGGGAGGAGTCTGGGGAAATGATGGGATGGGAGGTACAAAAGGGGGCGGAGTCTGGGGAAATGATGGGATAGGAGGGACTAAAGGGGGCGGAGTCTGGGGAAATGATGGAAAATGATTTAACAGGGGTAGTTCAGGACACTGAGGGGGTAAATACCTCTGTGAGGGGCAGGATTTTCCCCTGGACTTGTCGGATGCCCCACCAGAGGTCTGCAACAAGCTGGGGTTCACTTTATACAACTCCTGCAGCAACTTCTGCTCATAGTCCTGGTGCTTACCAGCCTGAAGATGAGCACCAGCACAGCTTCAGTCCACTCAGTCATTACAAACCCAACACTGCAGCGCATTCAGTACACACCCAACACTGCAGCTAATTCAGTACACACCCAACACTGCAGCGCAGTCAGCACACGCCCAACACTGCACGTCATTCAGCACACGCCCAACACTGCAACTCATTCAGCACACGCCCAACACTGCAGCTCATTCAGCACACGCCCAACACTGCAGCGCATTCAGCACACGCCCAACACTGCAGCGCATTCAGCACACGCCCAACACTGCAGCGCATTCAGCACACGCCCAACACTGCAGCGCATTCAGCACACGCCCAACACTGCAGCGCATTCAGCACACGCCCAACACTGCAGCGCATTCAGCACACGCCCAACACTGCAGCGCATTCAGCACACGCCCAACACTGCAGCGCATTCAGCACACGCCCAACACTGCAGCGCATTCAGCACACGCCCAACACTGCAGCGCATTCAGCACAAACCCAACACTGCAGCGCATTCAGCACAAACCCAACACTGCAGCGCATTCAGCACACACCCAACACTGCAGCGCATTCAGCACTCACCCAACACTGCAGCGCATTCAGCACAAACCCAACACTGCAGCGCATTCAGCACAAACCCAACACAGCAGCGCATTCAGCACAAACCCAACACTGCAGCTCATTCAGCACAAACCCAACACTGCAGCTCATTCAGCACAAACCCAACACTGCAGCTCATTCAGCACAAACCCAACACTGCAGCTCATTCAGCAGAAACCCAACACTGCAGCGCATTCAGCAGAAACCCAACACTGCAGCGCATTCAGCACAAATCCAACACTGCAGCGCATTCAGCACAAATCCAACACTGCAGCGCATTCAGAACAACCCCAACACTGCAGCTAATTCAGTACACACCCAACACTGCAGCGCATTCAGTACACACCCAACACTGCAGCGCATTCAGTACACACCCAACACTGCAGCGCATTCAGCACAAACCCAACACTGCAGCTCATTCAGGACACACCCAACACTGCAGCTCATTCAGTACACGCCCAACACTGCAGCTCATTCAGTACAACCCCAACACTGCAGCTCATTCAGTACAACCCCAACACTGCAGCGCATTCAGTACACACCCAACACTGCAGCGCATTCAGCGCAAACCCAACACTGCAGCGCATTCAGCACAATCCCAACACTGCAGCGCATTCAGCACAATCCCAACACTGCAGCGCATTCAGCACAATCCCAACACTGCAGCTCATTCAGCACATACCCAACACTGCAGCTCATTCAGCACAAACCCAACACTGCGGCGCATTCAGCACATACCCAACACTGCAGCTCATCCAGCACAAACCCAACACTGCAGCGCATTCAGCACAAACCCAAGACCGCAGCTCATTCAGTACAAACCCAACACTGCCGCTCATTCAGCACAAACCCAACACTGCAGCGCATTCAGAACAAACCCAACACTGCAGCGCATTCAGCACACACCCAACACTGCAGCGCATTCAGCACAAACCCAACACTGCAGCGCATTCAGCACACACCCAACACTGCAGCGCATTCAGCACAAACCCAACACTGCAGCGCATTCAGCACACACCCAACACTGCAGCGCATTCAGCACAAACCCAACACTGCAGCGCATTCAGTACAACCCCAACACTGCAGCGCATTCAGTACACACCCAACACTGCAGCGCATTCAGCACAAACCCAACACTGCAGCGCATTCAGCACAAACCCAACACTGCAGCGCATTCAGCACAATCCCAACACTGCAGCGCATTCAGCACAATCCCAACACTGCAGCGCATTCAGCACAATCCCAACACTGCAGCTCATTCAGCACATACCCAACACTGCAGCTCATTCAGCACAAACCCAACACTGCGGCGCATTCAGCACATACCCAACACTGCAGCTCATCCAGCACAAACCCAACACTGCAGCGCATTCAGCACAAACCCAAGACCGCAGCTCATTCAGTACAAACCCAACACTGCCGCTCATTCAGCACAAACCCAACACTGCAGCGCATTCAGAACAAACCCAACACTGCAGCGCATTCAGCACACACCCAACACTGCAGCGCATTCAGCACAAACCCAACACTGCAGCGCATTCAGCACACACCCAACACTGCAGCGCATTCAGCACAAACCCAACACTGCAGCGCATTCAGCACACACCCAACACTGCAGCGCATTCAGCACAAACCCAACACTGCAGCGCATTCAGCACACACCCAACACTGCAGCGCATTCAGCACAAACCCAACACGGCAGCGCATTCAGCACAAACCCAACACTGCAGCTCATTCAGCACAAACCCAACACTGCAGCTCATTCAGTACACGCCCAACACTGCAGCGCATTCAGCACAAACCCAACACTGCAGCTCATTCAGCACACACCCAACACTGCAGCGCATTCAGCACAAACCCAACACTGCAGCGCATTCAGCACAAACCCAACACTGCAGCGCATTCCGCACAAACCCAACACTGCAGCGCATTCCGCACAAACCCAACACTGCAGCTCATTCAGCACAAACCCAACACTGCAGCTCATTCAGCACAAACCCAACACTGCAGCTCATTCAGCACACACCCAACACTGCAGCTCATTCAGTACAACCCCAACACTGCAGCGCATTCAGCACAAACCCAACACTGCAGCGCATTCAGCACAAACCCAACACTGCAGCGCATTCAGCACACACCCAACACTGCAGCGCATTCAGCACACACCCAACAATGCAGCGCATTCAGCACAACCCCAACACTGCAGCGCATTCAGCACAAACCCAACACTGCAGCTCATTCAGAACAACCCCAACACTACAGCTCATTCAGTACAACCCCAACACTGCAGCGCATTCAGTATACACCCAACACTGCAGCGCATTCAGCACAAACCCAACACTGCAGCTCATTCAGCACACACCCAACACTGCGGTGCATTCAGCACACACCCAACACTGCAGCGCATTCAGCACAACCCCAACACTGCAGCGCATTCAGCACAAACCCAACACTGCAGCTCATTCAGAACAACCCCAACACTACAGCTCATTCAGTACAACCCCAACACTGCAGCGCATTCAGCATACACCCAACACTGCAGCGCATTCAGCACACACCCAACACTGCAGCTCATTCAGCACAAACCCAACACTGCAGCTCATTCAGCACAAACCCAACACTGCAGCTCAGTCAGCACAAACCCAACACTGCAGCTCATTCAGCAGAAACCCAACACTGCAGCGCATTCAGAACAACCCCAACACTGCAGCTAATTCAGTACACACCCAACACTGCAGCGCATTCAGTACACACCCAACACTGCAGCACATTCAGTACACACCCAACACTGCAGCGCATTCAGCACAACCCCAACACTGCAGCGCATTCAGGACACACCCAACACTGCAGCTCATTCAGTACACGCCCAACACTGCAGCGCATTCAGCACAACCCCAACACTGCAGCTCATTCAGGACACACCCAACACTGCAGCTCATTCAGTACACGCCCAACACTGCAGCTCATTCAGTACAACCCCAACACTGCAGCTCATTCAGTACAACCCCAACACTGCAGCGCGTTCAGTACACACCCAACACTGCAGCGCATTCAGCACAAACCCAACACTGCAGCGCATTCAGCACAATCCCAACACTGCAGCGCATTCAGCACAATCCCAACACTGCAGCGCATTCAGCACAATCCCAACACTGCAGCTCATTCAGCACATACCCAACACTGCAGCTCATTCAGCACAAACCCAACACTGCGGCGCATTCAGCACATACCCAACACTGCGGCTCATCCAGCACAAACCCAACACTGCAGCGCATTCAGCACAAACCCAAGACCGCAGCTCATTCAGTACAAACCCAACACTGCCGCTCATTCAGCACAAACCCAACACTGCAGCGCATTCAGAACAAACCCAACACTGCAGCGCATTCAGCACACACCCAACACTGCAGCGCATTCAGCACAAACCCAACACTGCAGCGCATTCAGCACACACCCAACACTGCAGCGCATTCAGCACAAACCCAACACTGCAGCGCATTCAGCACACACCCAACACTGCAGCGCATTCAGCACAAACCCAACACTGCAGCGCATTCAGCACAAACCCAACACGGCAGCGCATTCAGCACAAACCCAACACTGCAGCGCATTCAGCACAAACCCAACACTGCAGCTCATTCAGCACAAACCCAACACTGCAGCTCATTCAGTACACGCCCAACACTGCAGCGCATTCAGCACAAACCCAACACTGCAGCTCATTCAGCACACACCCAACACTGCAGCGCATTCAGCACAAACCCAACACTGCAGCGCATTCAGCACAAACCCAACACTGCAGCGCATTCCGCACAAACCCAACACTGCAGCTCATTCAGCACAAACCCAACACTGCAGCTCATTCAGCACATACCCAACACTGCAGCTCATTCAGCACAAACCCAACACTGCAGCGCATTCAGCACATACCCAACACTGCAGCTCATTCAGCACACACCCAACACTGCAGCGCATTCAGCACAACCCCAACACTGCAGCGCATTCAGCACAACCCCAACACTGCAGCGCATTCAGCACACACCCAACACTGCAGCGCATTCAGCACACACCCAACAATGCAGCTCATTCAGCACACACCCAACACTGCAGCGCATTCAGCACAACCCCAACACTGCAGCGCATTCAGCACAAACCCAACACTGCAGCTCATTCAGAACAACCCCAACACTACAGCTCATTCAGTACAACCCCAACACTGCAGCGCATTCAGCATACACCCAACACTGCAGCGCATTCAGCACACACCCAACACTGCAGCGCATTCAGCACACACCCAACACTGCAGCGCATTCAGCACAAACCCAACACTGCAGCTCATTCAGAACAACCCCAACACTACAGCTCATTCAGTACAACCCCAACACTGCAGCGCATTCAGCATACACCCAACACTGCAGCGCATTCAGCACACACCCAACACTGCAGCGCATTCAGCACAACCCAAACACTGCAGCGCATTCAGCACAAACCCAACACTGCAGCTCATTCAGGACACACCCAACACTGCAGCTCATTCAGTACACGCCCAACACTGCAGCTCATTCAGTACAATCCCAACACTGCAGCGCATTCAGCACAATCCCAACACTGCAGCGCATTCAGCACAAACCCAACACTGCAGCGCATTCAGCACATACCCAACACTGCAGCTCATTCAGCACAAACCCAACACTGCAGCGCATTCAGCACAAACCCAACACTGCCGCTCATTCAGTACAAACCCAACACTGCCGCTCATTCAGCACAAACCCAACACTGCAGCGCATTCAGCACAAACCCAACACTGCAGCGCATTCAGCACAAACCCAACACTGCAGCGCATTCAGCACACACCCAACACTGCAGCGCATTCAGCACAAACCCAACACTGCAGCGCATTCAGCACACACCCAACACTGCAGCGCATTCAGCACAAACCCAACACTGCAGCGCATTCAACACACCCAACACTGCAGCGCATTCAGCACAAACCCAACACTGCAGCGCATTCAGCACACACCCAACACTGCAGCGCATTCAGCACAAACCCAACACTGCAGCGCATTCAGCACACACCCAACACTGCAGCGCATTCAGCACAAACCCAACACTGCAGCGCATTCAGCACACACCCAACACTGCAGCGCATTCAGCACAAACCCAACACGGCAGCTCATTCAGCACAAACCCAACACTGCAGCGCATTCAGCACAAACCCAACACTGCAGCTCATTCAGTACACGCCCAACACTGCAGCGCATTCAGCACAAACCCAACACTGCAGCGCATTCAGCACAAACCCAACACGGCAGCGCATTCAGCACAAACCCAACACGGCAGCGCATTCAGCACAAACCCAACACTGCAGCGCATTCAGCACAAACCCAACACTGCAGCTCATTCAGTACACGCCCAACACTGCAGCGCATTCAGCACAAACCCAACACTGCAGCGCATTCAGCACAAACCCAACACTGCAGCTCATTCAGCACAAACCCAACACTGCAGCGCATTCAGCACAAACCCAACACTGCAGCTCATTCAGCACACACCCAACACTGCAGCGCATTCAGCACAAACCCAACACTGCAGCGCACTCAGCACACACCCAACACTGCAGCGCATTCAGCACAAACCCAACACTGCAGCGCGCACAGCACAAACCCAACACTGCAGCTCATTCAGCACAAACCCAACACTGCAGCGCATTCAGCACAAACCCAACACTGCAGCGCATTCAGCACAAACCCAACACTGCAGCTCATTCAGCACACACCCAACACTGCAGCGCATTCAGCACACACCCAACACTGCAGCGCATTCAGCACAAACCCAACACTGCAGCGCATTCAGCACAAACCCAACACTGCAGCGCATTCAGCACAAACCCAACACTGCAGCGCATTCAGCACATACCCAACACTGCAGCTTATTCAGCACAAACCCAACACTGCAGCGCATTCAGCACAAACCCAACACTGCCGCTCATTCAGCACAAACCCAACACTGCAGCGCATTCAGCACAATCCCAACACTGCAGTGCATTCAGCACAATCCCAGCACTGCAGCGCATTCAGCACAATCCCAACACTGCAGCTCATTCAGCACAATCCCAACACTGCAGCGCATTCAGCACAATCCCAACACTGCAGCTCATTCAGCACATACCCAACACTGCAGCTCATTCAGCACATACCCAACACTGCAGCTCATTCAGCACATACCCAACACTGCAGCTCATTCAGCACAAACCCAACACTGCAGCGCATTCAGCACATACCCAACACTGCAGCTCATTCAGCACAAACCCAACACTGCAGCTCATTCAGTACAAACCCAACACTGCCGCTCATTCAGCACAAACCCAACACTGCAGCGCATTCAGCACACACCCAACACTGCAGCGCATTCAGCACAAACCCAACACTGCAGCGCATTCAGCACACACCCAACACTGCAGCGCATTCAGCACTCACCCAACACTGCAGCGCATTCAGCACACACCCAACACTGCAGCGCATTCAGCACAAACCCAACACTGCAGCGCATTCAGCACACACCCAACACTGCAGCGCATTCAGCACAAACCCAACACTGCAGCGCATTCAGCACACACCCAACACTGCAGCGCATTCAGCACAAACCCAACACTGAAGCGCATTCAGCACACACCCAACACTGCAGCGCATTCAGCACAAACCCAACACGGCAGCGCATTCAGCACAAACCCAACACTGCAGCGCATTCAGCACAAACCCAACACTGCAGCTCATTCAGTACACGCCCAGCACTGCAGCGCATTCAGCACAAACCCAACACTGCAGCGCATTCAGCACAAACCCAACACTGCAGCTCATTCAGCACACACCCAACACTGCAGCGCATTCAGCACAAACCCAACACTGCAGCGCACTCAGCACACACCCAACACTGCAGCGCATTCAGCACAAACCCAACACTGCAGCGCACTCAGCACACACCCAACACTGCAGCGCATTCAGCACAAACCCAACACTGCAGCGCGCACAGCACAAACCCAACACTGCAGCTCATTCAGCACAAACCCAACACTGCAGCGCATTCAGCACAAACCCAACACTGCAGCTCATTCAGCAAAACCCAACACTGCATCTCATTCAGCACAAACCCAACACTGCAGCTCATTCAGCACACACCCAACACTGCAGCGCATTCAGCACACACCCAACACTGCAGCGCATTCAGCACAAACCCAACACTGCAGCGCATTCAGCACAATCCCAACACTGCAGCGCATTCAGCACATACCCAACACTACAGCTTATTCAGCACAAACCCAACACTGCAGCGCATTCAGCACAAACCCAACACTGCCGCTCATTCAGCACAAACCCAACACTGCAGCACATTCAGCACAATCCCAACACTGCAGCGCATTCAGCACAATCCCAACACTGCAGCTCGCCCAGGATACAGTGCAGTGATGAGGATGGAGGTAAGACTGGCACCTGCATCTCCTCTTTGGTGAAGCTCGCTGCCTCGTCTCCCAGCTCGTGCAGGTACATGCAGTCAGATTTGGGGCACTGCATGCTCTTCAGAAAATAGCTGCAGTATTTTGTAGTGCCTAAAGAAGCCTGGAGCAAAAAATAAACACATCAACCACCGGAACCATGACCCAGACACCGGACACATTTCAGCAGTACCAGAGACTCAGACTCAGAGACGGAGGTCCTCTGCTGCAGTCGCTGTGCCTGAACTTGTTCTGAGAGCATGTGAACACAGGCCCAACACAGCAGACCATCTTCCTGAAAACATGCTTTATTACACAGACTAAAGCGGTACATACAGAGCATGAAAGATCCCATATGCATGCCTGTAAATCCATAATGCAGCACCGACTCGTCAGTCAGTAAAAAAAAGATTAATTAAACAAGTATTTGCCACTAACGTGTCTTAGTCCCCCGCCAGGAAATGGCAAATCGTGTCAAAATGAACAGAGTCACTGTGTGACCTTGAGAGTGACGCGAAGGTCACCAAAATAGACTGGCGCCGGGGCACCACCCTAATACATGTTGACATGAAATTTGAAGGAAATCCGTCAATTCATTCTTGAGATATCTTGCTGACAAGGATTTGGGACGTACGTACGTACGGACGGACGGACGGACGGACGGTCATGAATACTATGTCCCGCCGCTTCGCGCATTTTGCGCGGCGGGGGACAAAAAATTACCCAATGCCAGAGTACAGCAAGCACAGGCTAGTTATGAGTAAACTAAAGCGTCGGTCATGTGTAGACTGTCAATCTTCTAACTCTCTCATCCATACTCATCCTAATCGTTCCACAGCACGACTTCGACTGGACAAAGCTTATTCACAGGCAAACTCTACTTGATGTGTTGGGGATTGGGGCTATTTTGTGAAGTGCAGTTATCTGACTGGTGTGACCTTCGGGATGAACGGACGGTTCGTCACTTCGGACAAGAAGTGAATGCAGTGTAATGCTTACCTTTAGCGTCCTGCCATCCACCATGACATTGTTGACGCACTGAATGGCTCTAAGTGCATCTTCAGAGCGAAGGTAGGTCACATAGGCACTGGCACTAGGACCCTGGAGAGAAACCCAAAGGAGCAGAACATCACTGTACATTAAAGGCTGGATCTCCTCCTGAGGTCTCACTCCAGAAATAAACACGCAGGCCAGGTCAGAGCAAAATAAATAAATCCTCTAACAAAAACATTGACTAAAAAGATTTGAGAAAACTACAAGAGCAATTTGCATTCAAAATTACTTCCATGTTGAGAAAAACAAAAAGACACAGCACTGCGGCTACATTATCAACTCTCACCAATGAAGTCCTTTTGAGTATACACACATATTATGTATCAAGTTGAAAAATCTTGTCATCTAAAACATGCGATCAAAAACACCAAGTATTTTCACAACCGTGAATTTCCCATATTCAAAAATTAAGCGAATCGAGGACTCCACGTATCCATGGAAACCGTCAACTTGGCAGCCTAACCAATGGAGGAACTAGAGCGCTCGGCAACCGAGCACATGTATCCCCCGAAGGCCCCCCAGTAGGGCCCAGATGGTCCCACAGTACCCAAAATCAAAAGGTGTCGTGAACTTACCATAATACATGTCCCTGCAAAATTTGAAAAGAATCGGTGCACTTATGTGGGCTGTAGAGCATTCACAAGAAAATCTCTGCGGACGCGTGACGCGGCCAAATCCATAGTATCCTCCGACCTTCGTTCCGGGGATACAATTACAGCTGAGGTGCATCTCTGAGGACCCGCCCCTAAGCCCGCCCCTTACCTGAGACCCTGCGTATGAAGTGCTGCTGTTGATCACCACTTTGTGGATCTTCCCAAACTTCCCAAAGTACTCTGGCCTCTTTAGAACCTGTACAGGTAAGAGGCAGCGTGGGCTCAGTGGAGCATCTTGTGTCTGTGACAAACATCTTTGTCTCAGAGGCAGAGACACTGAAGGACAGACAGGACTTCTGTGGTGGAACGAACACTAGCGAGCTTCAGCATGATCTAAAACACCATTTAAAAAATAATTATTACCTTTCAGAGATAAACTCTAAATGCCAAGATGGAAAAATGTCTTGTTTTATTTATCAAAATTATATATTAATGTAATAAATAAATTCACCAAAATCTAGGTTTCATAATTATTTGCAGCTGGTTTAGCAAACAACTCAGACCGCACAAACAGAAAGCAGCGATTTATAAATTTAACTGACTTGTATTTAAGTGCAGACTGAATGAAGGCAAGACTATCATATCTGGTCGATTTTGTATATTTAACATGCCTGCCATTCAGACCAGCAATGCTTTCCTCAGAAAGATGGGCCAATTCAGGACAACTCAAACAGGAAAAAAATCTGAATAATCGTGATTTGAAACCGCTTGCATCAGCGGGTGATTAATCATGATTTGGTACAAAAACAGGATCCAAGAAACTCCTTCTGGAAAAAAGATGGGCCAGGGACCACCAATTACTTCACTGAAGTGAGAGAACTATTGTAAGGTTTCAAAGCCTTTCCTTCAAAAAGGAATTTGGATATTTCACCCAGGATCGTAGATAAAAGGGTTAAAATATTTAAATAATCTGCAAGCATTTCTGTTCATAAAGGGAAAGCTGAATATCTGATCTCCGATCACTCCCACAGCACTGCATCAAGAACTGTCATTGCACTGAGTGATATAACCACATGGGCTGAGGATTACTTTGGCAAACCTTTATTGAGTACGAGAAAACAGTTACATCCACAAACACCAGGTAAAAATTCTCTGTGCACAAAGGAAGTCAGAAGTTTACAGTGTCCAGAAGTGTCTGCCTGCAGTCCTGACTTGGCCCAAACAGAGAACGCATAGTGCCTTTAAAAAAAGTGAACAGTGTGACAACAAAGACCTCATACGGTTGCTCATATTAAAATTTATTTGGAGGGAAGATGGGATAAAATTACACCTGGAATATTCACTCAGTTGGTGTATCTACACTTTAACATGTATTCACAGTTGTGGTAAACAGCGGCAGCATTCGACAGAGATAAATACTCTCAGCTTATGTTAAAGCATGATGCAAGAATCAAAATTGAAAAAACAACCCAGTAACTTCACACGTGGAAACACCAAATGATGTGCCCATGTGTTTTCAAAGCAATATGGGTAAAAGATCACGGCTTTAGCCTTCAACTTCATATAACACACCGTGCGCATCATTACCCCTCAGCCCTGAAAGAGGCCGTGCGGCACAGTCATCACTCACGGCGTCCGTCTGTCGGTCCGTCCACATTTGATTCCGTGCGATAACTGAACAACGCCATCGCCAATCATTGCGGTTTCTGGTGAGGACATCGGGTTAGCATTACGACACAAGCCCATCGATTTCGGTCGCGATCCAAAATCAAATATGGCTGCCACTGATGTGATTACTCCTTCAGAGGTAAAATGCTGCAAATTCCATTCCTCAGCAGATCAGTTGCCTCTTGGTTAAATCTCTCTTTCAACAAACCAATCTTCACTGTTGCTGGTGTGGAGATTTTCACACGATAGGTACACACGCTTCAACTATGCACGGGGCTGAGGGGTACAGCGTTAGCGCGGCTATTTTTCAGATTTGGGTTGTAAAAATATTTCATGCTTCACTCGGCTCTTGCCTCCAACCAGGAGGCAGATTTGGAGGTTTTTCTGCCGTGCTGTGCGAGTCGTGAGTGTTGACAAATCACGGGAGAAGGAAGGGATGCGGCCAGTCAAATGGGAGCACGCGTGAGCTGCCATACTCGCTGTACGCACCTTTCAGCAACACATGGACACATTTGGGGGGATTCTGGAGCGCTGCTCTCGGCAGAACCTGACAAAATCAGTCATTACGGGGTTTGCACTTGTCAATCATCTGCAGTTCATCCCACAGTTTTCACCCCTCAGCCCTGACCATGGGGCAGTAGGGTATTGTCGTCACATGCTATGTCTATCTGCCTGTCTGCCCTGTGAACTTTTGTATTTTGCATGATAACTAAAAAATGCCGTCGTCAATCAATGCCATTTTTGCCGTGTTGCTTGGTCTAATATACTTACAGACGTCTATTGAATTTGAGGGCACTCGGATGTATAGTATGGCCAGCACAGCTGCCATTCACTATTTCGTTTTCCGCAGGATAACTTCAAAACATCGTAGCCAATTTTTACGAATTATTACGCATTCCACACAATCTAGGGGCCAAGGGGTAACGCCCGCCTTGTGGGGGTGTTTTTTCCATCGCACTGAGCAATGAGGTTCGGGGGGGGGGGGTTCCTCACCTCGGGGTCGGCGAGCCGCTGGGACAGCCCCACCACAAACAGCAGGTTCCTCTGCACCACCCGCACACTGCCTAAGTGCTTCCTGTTCTCTGTCAGCTTCTGCCGTCGCTCAGTCTGTTTCTGCTTCTTCTCGTTCTTTATCCTCTGCAGCTCCTCCTGGGAGAGGGGTTTGTACACCGCCGGGTCTTCTGGGTAAGGCTGAGGGAGAGAGAGAGGGAGAGAGAGGGGGAAACAGAGGGGTTTGTACACCGCCGGGTCTTCTGGGTAAGGCTGAGGGAGAGAGAGAGGGAAACAGAGGGGTTTGTACACCGCCGGGTCTTCTGGGTAAGGCTGAGGGAGAGAGAGAGGGAAACAGAGGGGTTTGTACACCGCCGGGTCTTCTGGGTAAGGCTGAGGGAGAGAGAGAGGGAAACAGAGGGGTTTGTACACCGCCGGGTCTTCTGGGTAAGGCTGAGGGAGAGAGAGAGGGAAACAGAGGGGTTTGTACACCGCCGGGTCTTCTGGGTAAGGCTGAGGGAGAGAGAGAGGGAAACAGAGGGGTTTGTACACCGCCGGGTCTTCTGGGTAAGGCTGAGGGAGAGGAAGAGGGAAACAGAGGGGTTTGTACACCGCCGGGTCTTCTGGGTAAGGCTGAGGGAGAGGAAGAGGGAAACAGAGGGGTTTGTACACCGCCGGGTCTTCTGGGTAAGGCTGAGGGAGAGAGAGAGGAAAGGTTTGGGGTGTGTATGGGCAGGGCCCCCTAAAACTAATGTTAGGCCCTGGAGCTGAGAGGTCTTGTAGTCACCCACCCGTATCTCTAATATATAGCCCGCATCCTTCTGACCTACAGAGTCTCAGAAACAGTGATTTTCCCCGTCTTTTGGGCCAGAAAACATGATCATAGTAGCCTGATTAACATGCAGACTTTTTTTCATTCTGATTGAAATCTTTCTGATTGAAAATTTCAGGTCAACTGTTTACATGAGACATGACCTATTGCGATCTGGTGTTTACATGGGCCACCTTATTTAATCAGAACAGACATCTTACAGCTGCGTGACATCCGCAGACTGATGAAAAAATCTTCGCTTTCGTTATTGCGCTGTTTATGCTTATGGTAGGTGTTCTATCAATTTCTGCCACCGATCCAGATATGCTGCCTCGCGGTTCAGCATATGCACAAACCCGCGATCTTGGGCTCCATTTCTTCCCTCATATCTTAAATATCAAACAATCTTACAAATGGAGTTCTTTTTTTTCAGTGCTTTTTTAGACCGATAGGCGAATAATTGCATGTACAAGCTGGCTTTTCCTGAAAATGCCGAAATCGGACGATATTGACATGCAGTATGTCATCTTAAAAAAAGAGAAAAAGAAATTATTGGCTACAACTCATTTTAGCATCTGCATAAGTTATAATGAGCATACAAATGACAAAGTTGCCACTGTCGGTTGATTTATATTGTAATATGCCCCCTGTACCATATATGATACACCAAATTCGAAGGACCATGCCCACCTGGAAAGATGCAACAACCACAACTGCTCACTGTATATACCTGATAATCAGTGCTGCCACCTGGAGGGAAGAAGTGAGATTACAGGAGTCTCTCCCCTAGTCAGTTCAAGGTAGTAGGTCCCATGTGAATGGGAATTCATGAATTTCCTTGGACTTAGGCAGTGAAGTTCGGCATTCCAAGGTAAATATTAAACAAAAACGTATTCTTATACATGTTAAGGGATAGTTATAGATGGTAGAGAGCATATAAATAATTTGAAATTTCAAGTGTTGAGTTCTGGAGGGGTGCAGATTTCTGGCTGTATCAGATATGATAATCCTGGAATGAGAAGAAGTTCTGTTCAGCAATGTACATTTATCCGTCACCAAACCTAATGATGAACAGTGGATCCGAATACTACCCTTCAATACTTCAAAATATTACTGGGTAATATTTTTCCTATAATGATGTCTGTGTCTGGGTATTATAGGGTTAAGGCAAAATAAAGACTTGAGGATCACCCTCCAATAACAGGCCTACCAAAGAAAACGTAGCCTCAGCACACAAAAACTTTGAAATGCCTACATTAATCGCGGAAATAGCAACAGAAAAATAATACCCCGCTACCGAAACTGCAAAAACCGCAACATAAACTGTTGACTCGTAGCATAAGACTATGAAACTGCAACATCTTCTCTCGCATCCGTCTTTGCCATTTACTGCGCTTGCGCGTACCGGCCCAGGCTGCTCTCAGAGATGGCGGAATCAGGCGTGTCTCCTTCGGTTGGTAAGTAAAACTTCCAAATATGACGTTATTGTTAATGCAGATGTTTAACAATGAATTGTAAGACCTAGCTGTTACATCCACATTCTCGTAAATTCGCTTATTTTAGCATGTCACCCTGCCGAAAATGAACGATGCACTGTCGATTTCGCTATAGTCTTAGTTGCCAACTTGACGACTTTCTCGCTAAATCTGGCGACTTTCCAAATCGGGATTGTTTGTCCACTCAAGAGGTATGTATACGTCCTGAGAGTTTATTGAAACAGCCCACAGGAGTTTGGCACTGGAGTTTCTCGTGAAATATGAAATGTCCCGGTCAAAACGAACTTTGTTCTTGTTCTCGCAGCCCCTCTCTGTTCTTTTGGAGCATGAATCTGCCTTTATTTGCAACTGAAGAAAGGTCACTCGGCGCATTCACCTCAAGACAGAGCGTGTGCAGAGAGAACGCAGCCAGACAGCTTTCTGTTTCACCCTTTACATGATACAATTTTACCTTTAATCGATTTTGGAAAGGGAATATTCTACCCCTCTGCAAGCGAATGAAATTCCATTTGATTTCACCCTATTTATTCTGAACGAGGTGTTTACATGGAGCATTTTTATTCGGTTTGAACTTCTAAACCAATTATAATCGGAATATTAGGCTGTTACTACCATATCACTGAGCCTACTTGAGCATAAACACAAAAGGTATTTTTTATAACAACCATAAACAGCAATTTATGGTGATGAAATTAAATTTGTATTTATTTAGCGCCAAATCAATTCAATTTTCTTCATGTTATCCCAAGGAACTTCACACAAAGAGACCATTCTCATTCAATTTAAAGGGATAACAATAACCGATTTTAACTGCAATATTCCATTTGTCATTCCGATTGAAAGAATCTTTCGTGCATGTAGACTCACTCCTCTTGACGTTCATTCCGTTCTTTCTGCGCATGCCTGCTGCCTTTCCTTTCCGCTATTCTACCTCCCTTCTGCTCCTTAAAGCAGAATTACGGTGTGAAATGGACTTGGGGTGTATTGAAACACGATAACGAGTACCAATTTTTGTCAAATACCCCACCTCATCGCGCACACAACATTTCGAAATACATGGCTTTTTAGCCGAAGCTCCCAACAGGCTTACAATGGTAGTAAACTGGGCATAGCGTAGCCATGCAAAGAAATCGCTATTTTTTTCATCATTAATAAGGCTCAACGCAGCTCCACACTTCATAGGTAGAGTTCCGAGGGCCCTGACATTTAGAAGGAGGCACTGAGAACATTGAAAATGCACCGGTAGTTTATTAAAAAAATACTGTTTATGCAAACAGTACCTCGAGGTAGTTTCCAGTTGCCTCCATCTTGAAAGTCACGATAAGTTGATTGACGAGCACGAACGAACAGGAAGGATAGGGGAACAGATTGCAATCTATTTGTTCGTGCAGGTTTGGGGGATGCGTACGGGGCAGGTTCTGGGGGTGCGTACGGGGCGGGTTCGGGGGGTGCGTACGGGTAGGTTCGGGCCCCGTACGGGGCACGGGGCAGGTTCGGGGCGTGTACGGGGCAGGTTCGGGGCGGGTTTAAGGTACCTTCCTGCAGGCGGGACACAGCCCGTTCTCGTCGGTGCGGATGCGATGCCAGCAGAAGCGGCAGATCTGGTAGCCGCATGTGCAGGGGAAGAAGTTGACGTCGTCGATCTCCAGCGGCTCCATGCACAGGGGACACTCCATGGGGTCGTCTTTCACCTCGGGACTGAGGGACATCCTAACACACGAGCACAGGGGCGAGGGCTGCTGTCACTGCACCAAGGGGTCTGCAGGGGGTGCACACACATACACACAGGTCAGGGTCTGAGGGGCCGCCCCACACTTCTACAGTTACAGCAGACAACACTTTCCCCAATATACACCCCCCTGTCCCGAGAGGTACAGCCATGCTCTTTGGGGATTAATCTGAATCCTACACAAGCAAACAAGGTTTGAGTGAATTTCTACATCAGCGGCTAGAGGTACAATTTCACCTCCCGATTTAGAACCACTCCAGAGACGAGCGTCATGTCCCTTGTGTATACACTGCTGAGGTGTATACTTTCCCAGAGAGCATGATGGCGTTTCTATATCGATTAGATGCCACAAAACTGAACCAAATAAAAACCGGGCCGTGACCACTGAAGCCCTTCTCCCAAAGATCAGACACATGAACACCCAGACAGCCGGACAGACAGACAGGGCCAAAAACAACAGTCCCCCGAGCTGCCCATCTGCTGGCTGAGGACTTAAAATGCAATTCTGAAAGGCCAGTTTGGGAGGTATTTTTTGCAAACAAAACTGTGATCGAGGTCACGAGTCAAAGGTCACATAAAAATGTCCTGTAGAGGTCTTGGGTCAACTGTAGCACTTGCATTGCTTTCCTAAACCTAAACTCAGAAGTTTATGTTGTGCTGCAGTAAATGATTGCATGATATTAACAAGTATTTGCCACTAACGTGTCTTTGTCCTCCGCCACAAAATGTGAAATAGTGTCAAAATGAGCAATCTCTCGGTGTGACCTTGAGAGTGAGGCGAAGGTCACCAAAATCAACTGGCGCCGGGGTATCACCCTAATACAGGTTGACAACAAATTTGAAGAGAATCCGTCAATTCGTTCTTGAGATATCTCGCTGACAAGGACTGGGACGTACGGACGTATTACTATATAATACTATGTCCCGCGCAGCGGGGAACAAAAAGGTGAAAATTGCACAATAAAGGACAAGGTCATGAGGGAAATGGTCAAATGTCACCAGTCAACAAAAGGGCACAAGTCAAGAGGAGGCAAAAACAACACAATTTTCAGAAGGCCACTGTCAACAGTGTCAAATATCTGCCCAGAAAACCAAAAAACAGTGCAGGAGGTCATCGGTCAGCAGAGGTCATTAAAAAGGTAACAAATGCAAAGCTCTGGTACAGATCATGCAATCACTGCAATGAGAAGGCTGCAGCATACAGTTTCAGAGTCAAGTTTGGATCCAGACATGCGCACAGACGAACACACGCACGGACGGACACGGCCAAAGCCAATAGTTCCCTGACCAGTCCTTCTAGTGGCTGAGGACTTAAAAAGGATCTAATCGTCACAGCTGCCTTTTCAAATCCAAGTTTCAGGAAGATACAGTAACCCAGCACTGTTCAGCGCCAGCAGAGGGCGACAGAGTTATGCTACATTACAGCACCGCTCAGCACTAATGTAAGCAAAAGTTAATCTACTGTTAACAAATCCAGCTCTGACTCAGCACAAGCGTCATTACTTTTAGAGGCAGCAAAAGAATAGGTGGTAATCACTATTTCACCATCATCGTGTTATTCCTCCAACACCAACGTTTCCACGAACGTCCAGCCGACTTCAGAACAGAGCGTCAGCAGATCACTGTCTGAAAGTCATACGTGGCCAATCACTTCACAGATTAATTCCATCCGACCACAATGAGGACCAGATTTCTTTGAAACTATTAAACCGAGATGCATGAAATTTTGCAGGCTTAATAAGCTACTAATGATCTATTGTGAGTTTGAAAATGGATGTCACCGAATATTTTTTTGCTGAGTTATGGCCCTTCATGGCAGAGGACAACGATGACACTGTCGTCTTGTTCTAATTAAAAAAGACTAAATTATTCATTAAGGGCCAACTCAAGATGAGTGACCCGTGCGGAAGGTTGTGAGCGCACAGCCAGTGGGGAGGGTGAACATCATGTGTGAGGGAGCCGAGGACTGCATCGCAATCCCCAAACAAAGCAGCACATATTACATCTTACATTTTTTTTTTCTGCACAAATACTATTACAATTTAATTATTTCCCACATTTGCGTAATGAAATCTTGAACCACAAAGTGTTTGAACACGGGATAAGACGGGGGTGTCCCAATAATATTAACCTCTGCAAGCTCCAGAAACAAAAAAACATCAGTGGAAGTCATAACTGTGATGTCAAAGGTTACAGGTCACAAAAAAGGTTACAAATATGAAGATTTGGCAAAGGTCATAAAGTCAGTGTGAAATGGTAAGGTTGCAGCCTCAGTTTTCAGTCATGGATCCGGACGCACGCACACGGCCGTGATCAGCAGTCCCCACACCTGTGCTTTGGGCGACATGGGGCTGAAATCTGCATGACCAAACGTGACACATTTACGAGAGAAAAACTGACATGGGCACACTGTCAAGGTCACTCGCCAAACCCCAGAATAGGAACCTGCTCACTCACCAGATTTCATGAGAACAATATAGAACTTGATTAGCTAGTGAGTTATGACGCTCTTAACTTCACTTGCCAGTACAAAAAAAAAAGTGAAAAACCCTGACTTTGATGGTGAAAATCACAAAGAAACTGTTAGGACTTTAAAAGTAAAATTTGGTCTGGCTTCAAGATGTATACCAAGGTATATTAAAAGCTCATGAAGATATGATCTGCACACCAGTAAGTTAGCAAAATCCACAGATTTACCTCGGATGTGATTGAAAACTTTCAGGAGCCCCAAAGAAGCCAGAGTGAACCCAGCACACCCACCAAATCCCACTTCCTCCAATAAACATGAGATGCACTGGTGTCACCGGCTCCTGATTCTGCTTTCATTTAAAGAGGAAAAATGAGGCATCGGTGTCAGTCGTCCACTGGAATGGTCTGTAACATCTGCTATCTTACTTAAGCACAAATTAAAAACTACAAATTAAACCATAAACAATTGCCTCAGTGAATAACTTTTTGAATCTATCATGTTCTTTATATAATGCTCTCTCCGTTTTTTGTCCATTTCAGAGTAGAGACACTATCAGAGTTAGAGAGGATATAGTTCTAGTTTGTTGTAGCCTACGATGAAACAAAAATCCCACTAAAGAGGTTTGTGAGACCAAGCAGGTTTATTAAACATAAAAAACACATTAGAATGTGTTATGCTTCAGTCAAATAAAAACATAAGCTACTGAGTGATCATACTGCAACTTCACAAGTGCTGAGGCAGGATCTGTTAGGGCTCGGCAGCATGGAGATCAGGCTCTAAACAGGGTTTAAAAAAAAAATAAATAAAAATTTTTACCAATTCAACCATCAGGAAAAACATACACTGTCAGTCGACCAAGATTGGTTTTGGTCGGGGACACTCCTACCTGATTCTACCTGAGGGGGACACGAGCTGCATCTCATTCACAGCGCATTTTTACACAAGCTGACATTACTGTTCCTGCTGACCTGCAGGGCCTCAGTCCACCAGGGCCTCAGCCTGCTGCTGTTACCCAGTCTTTTGGCTGAGGAATCAAAGTGGGCAGGACGTCCTCGTGCAGAGCCTGGATTTCCCCTTGTGCCTTGATACAGCGCCACAGGGGGTGGGAGCAATAGCTCTGGCCAAATGCAGCACCTCCCCTTCCACATACATACATGGTCTGAAGGGGAGGAGTCAGCGAGCTGCTGGTTCCACCCACCTCCTCCTCCTGTGTGTTTTGTTCAGTCACTTCCTGAAATACGCAAGAGCGCAGAGCCCTGTCAGCAGCTAAACCTGCCTTTGATCGGGTGGTACCTGAGAGCGGTGCCAGTGAGCGTCAGCATTTGTCCAGAATCCCAGAAAATGAGAGAAAGGACATTATTTTGGCACTCATTCATACACTGAACAATTTTCAGGACCAGACACATCGAATAAACACTGTGGCCCGAGTCAGTGACCCTCTGGTCTGCCATCGGAATACAAAGTGTCACGGTAAATTTGTTAACCATAGCTCGTTTCAAACTTGCACTACGTTCTGTCAAACCAAGACAGGAGAAAAATATAAGATTGCAGAACTGCTCAGTATACTCTGTTGTGATAATACAATCAACACAGTCTACTTGTGAGTGTAGATCGTTGCAACTGGGCTACAATAACACTTTAATATGTGTTCTTAGGGAAGAATATATTAGCAGGATACTGAAAGATTCTGTGATGCTTTTAAGTATTTTTTTTGGGGTGGTTCAGCGACCCTTGTATTGCTGGACATCGAGCTTGATGTGAATTATTGTTGAAATGGGAAAGGACCGATCCAACTACCGATCATTTCCTGACTCTCTGCTGCCTCCCAGTGGTGAAGAAGCATAACACCGACTACTCTGAACAGGTGTCTTGGACATTTCCAAGCGGAAACACGCGTGACGAACCATCAACTCAGTGCATCTGCACACCCAGAATTTTAAACAACACTTCATTTTGCGGCCTACCATTTTACGTGCATCCTCAAACTAACCCCGGAAAGAGGAAGCATGAAAACAGATTGTAGTCTTTAGCCTTGTTGAGATAAAGAAACGAACACAAACAGAAACAGGACTACAGAGATGAAGTACAGGGCCAGACTGATGATCCCAGGAAAAGGACCTTTCCAGGATGGATCTCCCGGGCATCAGATTTGTGTGATCAGCTGAATGCTGTGACAAAGCTCAGAACAGGATGTCCACAATGAGTCAGCTGTGCAGTGTGCGTGTGCCAGTGTTTGTGACGAGCAAACTGAAAACTGAAATCTTGCTTCAGCGCAAAGCGGTTTAGACTTCAAGGACCAGCACATTTTAGCTTGATTTCTGCATTCGTTTAAATACAAGCACAAACACTCAGACACGCATACACTCACACTCTCACGCGTGTAAGAACGCTGACGAGTGTGCATAAGTCTGCAGCAGGCAATACGCAAACAAACAGACACACAAGCAGACAGACTCACACATGGACAAACGCCTGGAAGTGCTCCCACAGCGAGGTTATGGCTGTCATTTGCTTTTACTGCAGTCAAGCAGCAGTCAGATTCTGTGCATTATGGTTCCTGGAACTGTATTATTCAAAAAAGTAACAAACCTTTTTTCAGTCAAATGACATTCAAAATTCCTTTTTATACTGTCCTCATGAAACGACTCGCACGCAACACACTGTTCAGTTTCACAATACATTATGAATACTGAGCAAAAAATGACAAGGTTCAAGGATAACACTGAAGCACGCGCTTCTTTTGCGAAGCTAATTCCACAAGCATGTTCATGATGCAGTACGAAATTATCTCAAACAAATCTGCCAAGTCATTGTAGTTAAACAGCCCACAGAACTCAGAACAGTTCACAGCTGCCATATTGCTTCGGATACCAGGTTAGCAAAGATATGAGTCAGCCAACCTGTGGAATCATAACTGATCACAAGCTTCAAGAGGAAGTGACATCATTCAGACAGAAAAAAGTCCACTGAAACAGAAAGTCCCCACATTACCCATACTGCAGAGATGTGAATGTAATGCCACACTTTAACGGCTCTTCACCCTTACCAGGAGACAGAGAGCCAATGCCAGCTTGCCGTATTACAGATGCCTTTGCATGGCATAGCAAGGAAAATCCCCATGATAAAATGCCAAGTCCTTCCTTCCTGATACAGCCCATCTGTAGGCAGTGAGTGCCGAACCGTAACTCCGGTGATTCAACAAGAAAACGACTTCATATCTTTCCTCTTTATTAAAGGCAGGGTTGAATGAACAGAATGTATTCTTATCCTTTTCTGTTGAATCACTGTAGTGTGGCCTCTGCATCCAGCTCGCTTTCCATCACTGTGTCAGGCACCAGACAGTTGCGCCCATTTTGATGAACAGTGGCCAAAAAAAAAAAAAAAAAACCCTAAAAATCAGCAACACTGCTAATCACTGCGGATCACAGTTATGTTCCTAAGAATTCAGCACATAGGTTGGAGCAATACACCAGTGACAATTGCTCATCTGGTAAGTCCTGAGAAAGGTTTTCCAAAATGGAAACATGCTATTCAAATTTAAACATGCAATCATTTCCAACCAGGATATCTGTATCAGGCTATAATGAGAAACCACATTACTATACCCCATCAAAGCAACCTTTGGATAGTGTATACAGCTCCAAAACTCTTCGATAATATAAACATATTGGAAAAACACTGGTGTAAACTGAAGAAAGCTTTCATTGCGCATAACACCAAGCCAAACTCGTGCGAAGGACACCAGCCATTTAATGCTCAAATTACAAGAAAAAATATCAAAATCATTTAAGGTCCCTTTTCTTTTCATTCAAGTTACTTTTGTGCTGTGCTGCAATCGTTCAGTCATAACAGCAGCTGGTAGCCGTGGCAAAGACCTGAAGGCGCATATCAATGTCTTCGGGCGATGGCGGGGACAAAAACGTCCAAATTCTCTCAGCCAATCATTACACGCGTCATTCAGTCCCTCTCCGAAGAAAGAGCATTTCAAGGCAATTTTTCTACCGCAGAAATGTGCCACCAAATATCACCGTTAGCTACGCATTAGCTAGCAGTGTTTCCAGGAACCATAACGAAATGCTGGGAGTTCGCATTTTTGAATTCGTCATTCGGTCACATGCTTCAGCAGCTTCAACCGCGGTCCTAACGTTCAAGTGAACACAGAGATTACATTCTCCTGACCGCTGTCAGCGACGGGACTCTCATGTCCTGTATCCCCCTCCCCATGCGCGCTCCCATGTCCTGTATCCCACTCCCCATGCGCGCTCCCATGTCCTGTATCCCACTCCCCAGGCGCGCTCTCGCACCTGCCTGCTACCCTGTTTGTCAGATGTTTGTACAGGAACCAGGAGAAGAGTGACAACGTTTTCTTTTTCCGTCAGAACGCTGACGATCATCAAATGAGCGTATTCTACCGCGTGTATGAAAATTTTGACACTTGAAAGTCGGGAAACAAGATGCGAGAAATGCGCAACACACAGCTCCTACGCGAATGATTAATTAACAGGAAACTACGCAAGTGCCACGTCTTTACTCAGCACAAGAAACGTCCGAACATATCAACGTCTGGGCATGTTGAAATAAACTTGCGTTTGCTGAATACATCAAAGAAATACTAGCTAATTACCTAACCAGTCCAGCTAACATTAAATGTAGATAAAACTGATCACACGTGTAGCAAGCCTGTAAGAACAGAGCGCTGAACAGTTCACAACCATCATAACCCTTTGAGCGCTGAATACATTTTCAAGGAATTAAAAATGTAGTTATCCTGAGCTGTTGAAAACCTATCATGCGGCAACTTGTTTAAAAGAGCTCCCCGCAGGGGAGTTGTCACATGATAAGATATCCTAAGCAGACGCTGTTGAAAACCTGTCATTGGACAACGGCGCCGAAAGAGTTAAACCGTGTGCTGGCTCCGACCGCAGTTTCACTTCGACCGTTTCCGGCTGACGTCGGCGAGCCGATAAACAATTTGAAAAATCTCAGTCCATCTCGTGCTTTGATGACGACAGCCCCAGCGCGACGGCGTTAGCTCGCTAGCGCTCTCGCTACCTCCAGCTAACTTGGACACACAAGTTAGCCAGCGAGGCAAACCGCTGCTGGCGAGCGAATAACAAAGCAGGCAAATATTAAACCAATGTGTAATAGTACAGTCTTGGAATCTTGACAATTATGCAGCATCTCACACGCATAAAGAAAACACGTTAATAAGCGTTAGCCAGGATACATTAGCTAACGTTAGCTGCTTATGCCACCTCAACCATTCGCGATCCCAGACAACGGCTAACTTACCTGTTAGTTACAGTTAACTAGTCCAGGCACATTACCACCAGAGCCGTTAGAAACTGTCATGCATAATTATTCTTAACTTAATTACTCTGCTTTCCACTGGCAAATTTAAAAATTGTGCAAGTGAGACAAAGGTTGGCTAGCTAGCCAACACGTTTATTAGCTATTTATATTTGCGTGTCGACAACTTCTCGAATTAGCCATGTGACTCGCCAATACCAATCAATTGACGTAATGTTAGCTTTCTGGAGCGTTAGCTAGCATAGTAATCATATCGCTGACCCGTAACGTTAGCTAAGTTAGCTTAGTTATCACGGCAATCCAGCCCCTCTCCAATGATCCCTGACGCCAGCAAACTAATCCCAAACTCCAGGTTCGATTTCGCTTAAGCTCCCAAACGGGTAACGTTAGGGCGAATCTGCTGAAAACATTCTGCTGAAAATTCGCTTACCAATTCTTTTTATTCCCCCATCAACTCAACTAACTTAGACATTGATACATACACATCAAAATTTCATCACATTGTATTCAGAAATAAAGGAATTAAGAGGGGAAGTATAGATGGATGTAATTTTTCTGCAGAGGAGCCCGACCCTCGCAAAACAAACTTCCAGTCCTGATCGCTACTGACGAGCAGCCCGACAGGCCAGCAAGCGAGTGTCGGTCACAGCGCTGCCAGATTCGCCAGCAGGAATCGCCTTCACAGTTTAACCCGGGCTTGTCAAAGATCTCCAGTTTTCATTTGAAGTAACGTTACGAACCATTATTTGTTTCAATAAAGTGGCTCAACATGATGCCCGGAGTGGGCTGCTTGTTTGCGGCTCCTGGAGATGATTAAACTCGTTAGCAAGTCAGAGCGCCATCATAAATTATGGGAAAAGCCGGTAACGTTACCGTTTAGCCCAAGTTGCCAAGTTGTGTCACTCAAGATCGGCGGACAAGCAGTCAGCAAGTTTGCCAGCTGGTCAATTCGTCCAATTTACAAAAAAAACCCGGTTGTGCGATAATATTAGTTAACGTTACCTAAGGTTAATTCTTCACTCAGTTTTCCACTTGCTGTCGCGCATTTCCCATGAAAGTAACGTCAGTTAAAGCCTGAGCCGGCGGAACAGACCCCATCTTGACAGAACTCACTGGCAAATCGCTCACTGGCCAACAAGGCGCTCAGAGATCCAGAGCGGAGCTGCGGCCTACACCGCCCCGGCGGAGCCTCCCGCTCTCCCTCCCAGCAGGCGCGACAACAGTCCGCGGCGGTGAGGGTTAAGCCGCTTTAACACCGGGCACGAAACGAATTTTTCGCACCACAGATTACATTCAAAGTCAATGCAGAGACGCGAATTTTCCGCGCGTATTCGCGTCTTTGCGTTGACTTTGAGTGTAATCTGTCGTGCGCACAATTCGTTTCGCGTCCGGTGTGAAAGCAGCGTTTGTCCACGTCCCCCCTTTTCTCTCTCTCAAGTCGGTGTTAAAGCATCGCGGTTCATTCCCGACATGATGATCAGAAGTGCCCATCATGTTAACTCACTTTTAAATTGCAGTTCATGGCGATAGTTTGTGGGATACTCACCCTGCCTCTATTCGCTGGTATTCCTGTCCCACGGGATAGGCACACCGAATGGAGAGCGCACAGATAACCTTTCCAAATTGCTCAGGTGTGTTCGAAGTGAAACCTACAATATGCCCCGTTTTTATTCTGAAGTTTGGAGTTGGCTTGTTGAAAGATTGGTTAGTCTTTTCTTAATAGATATTTATATTTTAGTGGCAGTAGGTATCTTCTAGCCACCATCTTACATTGAAATGAGAGGAGGCAGGGCATAACCATGAACGCACAGAGTGTGCGCAAGACACGCTCAGACTTGTGGGTAATGTTGTTTAAGTTCGTGAGAGAGTGCCTTCAGTAATGAAAACTTTTTTGAGGTTCAAGTCTCAGAAAATAATTCATACGGAATGTTTTGGTGATTAATCCGATGATATAATCGTCTTCATGAAGAATTCAGCTCCTCAATGGCTTTCATATGTCCAACAACGTTCTGGGACAAAAATAGTCATAGTGGGCCTTTAGACCAGGGGCACATTTCCCTAAATCACAGATCCGAGCTCACATAGTTGGGCCCATTGACTGTGAAAGGACACACTTTTGGGAAACGCGCCCCAGGACGACTGTCTAAGAGGAAGGAGGGAAGGAAAGAGAGAGAGAAATTTGAATTTGAATTTGAATTTGAGAGAGAGAGAGAGAGAGAGAGAGAGAGAGAGATAGATAGATAGATAGATAGATAGATAGATAGATAGATAGATAGATAGATAGATAGATAGATAGATAGATAGATAGATAGATAGGGCATTTATTTGCTCTCTTGAAATGGCCCTTCATTGGTCATGATATTCATGACAAGCAAACTTCATTTTGAAGCGAGAGAAACAGAATAGACTGAATTTATGTCTGAGCAGTATATAAAACAGTGGACATTTAACAGGAGACAGACTGTAAGTTTCAAAGACACTGATAACATCTAAATTATGTACAGGCACTCTGCCAGAAATGAGCTGTTCTGGGTCGCGTTTCCCAAAAGCATAGTTGTTAAATAAGTTTGCAACTACATAGTTCGTTCATTCATAGTCAGTGGTCCCGACTATGTAAATTAGCATCTGTGCTTTTGGCAAACGCATCTGATTGACCGGATACAACTAGGCTTATGCCGTCGGAGGCGACGGCTTGGGGTATATACCCGAACCCCCCCAATCCTCCAATTCCCCAATCCTTGTATAGACCCAATACAATATAAAGCCCCTCAGGTCATGACCTTTCATTTAAACTTAATTTCAGGTCAATCAGACAAATGGTTCTGAAGATATGGCCAAAATGGTAATTTTCCATCACAAAGCGCCACCTGGTGGCAAAATATTGAACCATACAGGTATGTGACACGTTATGAGGTCATGACCTTGCAGTTGCACATAATTTCACATCAATTGGACAAATAGTTCTAAAGATATGGCAAAAATTGTGAATTTTATGTGACAAAGCTCCACCTTGTGTCAAAATTTTGAACCAAACAGGTATAATGTCATCGTGAGACACATCCTCAGGTCATGACCTTTCATTTGCGCTTGATTTGAGGTCAATCGGACAAATATTTCTAGAGATATGATAAAAACAGTGATTTTTTCAGTTTTTGGCCCCTGGTGGCCAATCTAGAAATTGTAAAATGTCCAAAATCAAATCAGTTCTTCCTCTTTATGATACTTACTTATATGCAAAACTTGGAATTTCTAATTGAAATATTACTGAAGTTATCGCGTTAACAAGTAAATCAGTTTTTGGCCCATGGTGGCCAATCTAGAAATCGTAAATTGTCCAAAATCGAATCAGTTCTTCCTCTTTATGATACTTACTTATATGCAAAACTTGAAATTTCTAATTGAAATATTACTGAAGTTAGCGGGTTTACAAGTAGGGCGGCCACTAGGCCGTTAGGCGTTTGGGGACCACTTCGGCGTTCGGAGATATAATCAGGAGTCAGATAGCTCCAGAGCTAACAGACTTTACAGACAGCACTGTGACTGGCGCAGAGGGTACACTTCCACCTTTTCCTCAGACTAATGCAGGGACCACAGAACTAGAATAGATTCCCAGGCACTGCACTGCATTACTTGGCTCGACATCTCATGATCATAACTAAGTCTCAGACCCATAACACATAAATAAAAATTTTTTTGGAAACTTCTGGAATTTGAAGGTACTCCAGCAGCACCACTATTTGGCAAACCATTTTTATGGTGCATAATCCACCAGCCGGGACCACACTGGACCTTTGTGCAAAGTTTGTGCATTTTGAAGACAAATACAAGGGAAAGCAGTTGAAATGCTTTATACCTTTGGTACTTGTTTCAAGTAATTTCTTGGATAGACCTTTGGTACTTGTTTAAGTTATTTCTTGAATATAACTTTGGTACTTGTTTTAAGTTATTTCTTGGACAAAACAAGAGGGCACTACATCTGTACCCTCAATTCACAAATCCCTCCCTCAGCTTGTCTAAATCATCCAGGATGCATTTTTCCTGAACAAAACTTTTCAAGAGATTATCAAAATTAAAAAAAAGAATAAATAAATAAATAAATAAATAAATCTGAGAGCAGTGAAAATCCTGAAAAAAATGATATTCGCAAAGCCAAACCATTTGTTTCTAAAGCAAAATTGGAGTAACAATCTGCCTTTTTGAATGTCACATGAGGCAATGTATGTTTAATGACAAAGGTTTCAATTAATAGATCCTCCAAACCCTCAGAGGGGAAACCCTACTGTTTTATGCCGGTTTATCTTCTTTTGCACTGAGATGGTAAATGGTGGAGACATGAGACTGTCCATTGATTAGAAGTTGTGCGAAAGAGCTGCCCAATAAATATGACTCCAGTCGGCCTTATGGGGGTGCTATAGTAAAAGCATTTAGGTTTTGGCCCATGAATCCAGTACCATGAGGCCCAGGAGCAATCTTTTCACCTATTTATTCCCTTGGCTTAATATGAACAAAATGCATATACTCGATTATGCCTACAGATGGTGTTTTTCTCAACTTTCCAAAAATGGACATTTTGTGTCCTGCTTACTTTTAGCACTGGGGACTTCAATTAGCAAATTTCTTGTATCTATCATACTGTATATTCAATCCTTTTTTCTCTCTCTCAAAATAGGTATTTTATGATTTAAGTGCTCAAGACACCAAGGTTTTCAATTGTTTGTCCACTTATTAAAGAATGCACAGGAAGTGCTTCATTGCAATGATGAACCAAATGTGCAAACCTATTTTGAACTCACTCATTAAGGTGCACCACTAGTTCCAATCTCTAGGATGGACCCGATGCAAATTTGGCCACAAATCAGCAACAGATTGTCCAAGCATCACCAAACCTAGTGGATATTTTCAATCAAGCTGTTGTAGCATGTCCCCAAAATGTATTCGAAATTGACAAAAAATGGCAAGGGCCTGATCTGAACTGAGTCATATAACAATGAGCGTATTTTATATGTGAGAATACAAAAAAAAAAGAGTTTTTACTGCTTTTATCATTTCTAGACAATGTTAAGCTTTCAACATCGAATGCCTGTTTTGCTTGAACCCCAGATTTTCCACTAGCACCATGTTTATTTTTCTGTTGTGTTTGCCTTGTGTATGACCCCGTAATATAAATTCTGAGCGAGGATATATTTTCATACATTTTCCGCAGCCTGTTGACGTACAGCTACACACATTCCTGTTCGTGTTTTTAGATTGACTTCCCCTGGTTTGATAAAGCAGAGTTTTCAGCTACAACAGCAGAACTCAACAAATGTCACGTTTTTCATTTTTTACAAAATTTTGATTAAAATTTAAATTTCATTTCTAACGACATCTCGAAACAAAAATGCACTTAAAATGCTGACATAATTTTGAATCTTTTTCTACATCAATCATTTTCAGTCACAAGCAGGTTTCCTTTTTTCGAGATCAGGGCTTCTGAACAGGAGAGAGTGACCTTCCAGAAAATTATCAAAAGCTTCTGTAAAAAAACATAACAACATTTTATTTTCATTTTAAAAAAGACAGAACGAGCTATTCCTAATATATGACATGCAATTACTTGTTTACTTTCATACGACTTCACGGACTCATGTTTGCTGTTTGTAATTGCATTACAGAGAGAATCTCTGGTGTGAATGACATTAGCGCCCCCTAGAGGTAAAATGTGGTAGAAATGATCCTGAGAGCCATCGACAACGTTGTAAGAACGGCCGCTGAAAATGCCAGGGTTCTCACAGGCTGCGGCAGGGGGGTTAAGCATGCCGCGGCGTGGACGACTTGGGCGCCCACAAAGACTCGGAAGTGTACCCTCGCGATGTAAAGGTCTGGTCCAGTCAGGGCGTAAAGCAGCCCGATCACCACGAAGGAAATTATATTCTCCAGGTCGTTCTGACGGCCGCTGCGGGAAGTGAGCACACACAGTACAATATATTGCGCATCATTTTGATTGTAAGGAATAATACCAACAGTTAATACATTAAACATTGCCAAAAGTATGTGGACACCTGGGTTTCCAGCATCCCATTCACAAATCATGGGAAATCCAATAGAGTGGATCCCCCTTTGCTACAGTGACTACCTCCTCTCTTCTGGAAAGGATTTCGATGAGATACTGGACCAAAGCTATCAGGATTAGCTCCTGCTCAGCTACAAGTCATTAGTGTGATTAAACACTGATGTTGGACAATCAGAAGTGGCTCACAGTCAGTTTCCCAACTTCACAGTGTTTCAAGGGATTGATGTCAGGGCTCAGCACAGGCCAATGAAGTTTGCTAACTCTGATCCAGCTGATACACTGAAGTAGCATCTTCCTGATAAAACAGGAAACGGCCTCGCCAAAACTGCGGCCTGCATACACAGAATCATCCAGAACGCTGTGGCATGATGTCTCATACAATCAGCCTTCAGTAGAACTTGGGGACCAAGCCAAAACTACAACCCCAATTCTGAAATGGTTGGGACAAAGTGTAAATTGTGAATTAAATCAAAACGCAATGACTTTCAAATCACACCAGCCAGTATTTTATTCACAGTAGAACAGAGATAACATAGGAAATGTTGAAACGGAGAAATTTTAACATTTTTTATCCACAAAATGAGCTCATTTCAAATTTGAAGGCTGCTACAGGTCTCAAAAAAGTTGGGACAGGGTACTGTTTTTCATGGTGTAGCATCCCCACTTCTTTCTCACACAGAGTGGAGGCGTCTGGGCATTGAGGAGACAAGTTTCTAGGGTTTAGCCATTGGAATTTGATCCCACTCTTGTTTAATACAGGCTTCCAGCTGCTGGAGAGTTTTGGGTCTCCTTTGTCAGACTTTTCGTTTAATTATGCGCCAAATGTTCTCAATCGGTGAAAGATCAGGACTGCAGGCAGGCCAGTTCAGCACACAGACTCTTCTACTACGAAGCCATGCTGTTGTCATTGTTGCAGTATGTGGTTTTGCATTGTTCTGCTGAAATACACAATGCCTTCCTTCCCTGGAATAGATGTCGGCTAGAGGTGAGCGTATGTTGCTCTAAAACCTTTATATGCCTTTCAGCATTCATAATGCTTTTAAAACATGTAACATTCCACACCATATGCACTAATGCATCCCTATACCATCAGAGATGCTGGCTTTTGAACTGAATGCTGATAACAGGAGGGGTGGTCTCTCTCCTCTTTAGCCCGGAGGACATGATGCCCATGATTTCCAACAAGAATGTCAAATTTGGACTCGTCTGACCACAGGACACTTTGCTACAGTCCATTTTAAACAGTCCATTGGCCCACAGAACACGGCAGCGCTTCTGGATCATGCTCAACAATGGCTTCCTTTTTGCATGATAGGGTTTTAGGTGGCATCTGTAGATGGCATGGCGGACTGTGTATATAGACTGTGGTTTCTTGAATTATTCCTGGGCCCATTTAATAATTTCAATGACAGAATCATGCCAGAGAGTGATGCAGTGGCATCTGAGGGCCTGAAGATCACGGGCATCCAGTGAAGGTCTTCGGCCTTATCCCTTAAGCACAGAGATTTTTCCAGTTTCTCTGAATCATTTGATGATGAGACCTTCAAAGCCTTTGCAATTTGACATTGAGGAACATTGTTTTTAAAGTATTCCACAATTTTGTTTACACAAGCCTTCACAGGTTGGAGAGCCTCTGGCCATCTTTACTTCTGAGAGACTCAGCCTCTCTAAGACATCCCTTTTACAGCCAATCATGTTACACACCTGATGCCCGTTAACTTAATTACTTGCTAAATGTTCTTTCAGCTGATTTTCATTTTAATTGCTTTTTAAGCCTTTTTTTTTTACATGTGTCCCAACTTTTTTGAGACCTGCAGCCAGAAAATTTTAAATGAGCTCATTTTGTGGATAAAAATGTTGAATGTCTCAGTTTCAACATTTGAAATGTAATCCATGTTCAATTGTAAATAGCATATTGGCTCATGTGATCTGAAAGTCATAGCATTTTGATTTTATTCACAATTTATGCTTCGCCCCAACTATTTCAGAATTGGGGTTGAATAAAAACAGCCTCAGACCAAGGTGCGTCCAGATATTTTTGGCCATGCAGCAGCCATACCATGAGTAGATATAGGTCGAAAGCCATCGCTGGTGACTCATACCTTGGGACTCTCTCGGCATCTGGATCCATGTGCTGCATCGTCTTCTGATCATCATCAGTCATCATGAACTTTGAGTCCGCGTGAGTAACAAAATCCTTCAAGGCAGGAGAATGAAAGGAGTTTATAAAAATAAATAATAATAATAATAATAATAATCTTTATTATAGACTCAACAAAAAGATGGTCCACTCACATACACAACACACATATAAAAAAAAAAAAAAATAAAATAAGCTAAAAATACAATACAGCAATTTACTGTATATTTTTAAAAAAATACAAACTATTGTGCCAGTGCTTCCGAAGCCTGGATGTACACCGAAATCCCATGCAGCAGGTTAAGGCCTTAATAATGCAGTTTTCTGACAAATCCAGTCGACACATGAAGTTAAAGATTAGCTTTCGCAACAGAGCCAGACATGTTGGTACATTAACAGACACAAATAACTGGCTGGCACTGTGCCACCTAGGAACACTTAGCAATAACCTCATAGCATCATTATAAGCCACTTTAAGCCTCTGCATACTTTTCACTCTGTAAGAGGACCAGAGATGAGCTGTATACAAGGGAGTGACATAAGCCCTGAATAGTGCACATTTAACCTCAACAGAGCACATAGAAAATTTCCTTAACAACACATTTGCCTGTGTATATATTTTACAGCATTGACGTCGGATGTCACCATCATCCATTAGATCATCAGAGAAAACATGTCCAAGATATTTTAATTCCTTCGTCATTTCTAAGGGACCATCTGAGAGATGGAAGGCGGGAAAAACCGATTTCCTATCCTCTTTAGATCTCACAACCATGACCTTACTTTTTTTTGCATTATAATTAATGTCAAATTTTCTGCCATATTGTGTACATATTCTTAACAATTGTTGTAACCCAGCAGTATACGGACACAGTACAACAAGGTCATCAGCATACATAAGATGATTGACAACTTGGTCTCCCACAATACAACCTGTTTTACATTCATTCAGCTGTCTTGACAAGACATCGATGTATACATTAAAGAGGACAGGAGATAAAATTCCTCCCTGCCGGACCCCATTACTCACATGAAAAGGAGCAGAGATAATATTATCCCACTTCACCTGAAATGTTTGCTGAGCATACCAGAACATAAGAACTCTGACAATATATTTAGGGACATCTCTTTTAAGTAATTTAGCAAATAATTTGGCATGATTAATCCTGTCAAATGCCTTAGAGGCATCAATGAAACAGAGAAACACAGAGGAGTTGTGGCTTTGGTACTTAGCAACTAACTCCTTCAATGCATAAATGCATAGATCAGTACTATGCTTTCTCTTAAAGCCAAATTGATTGTCAGTAGTTAGTAAATACATTTCCATCCTATTTAAAATGATCCTTTCCAGCACCTTAGACAGGATACTGGCAAGGGCAATAGGCCTATAATTGTCCATGCCGTTTAGTTTTCCAGCCTTCTCCTTAAGGACAGGGACCAATAAGACAGACAGAAGAGAGTCAGGGAGAACACCGTGCACCAGGAAACCAGTAAAACACATCGCTAACAATGGAGAAAGCCTACAGTTGGCATATTGGAGATGCTCAGCAGCAATACCATCTGTACCACAAGCTTTGTTGTTATCAAGCATCCCGATAGCATCTGACACCTCACCAGGTCTTACTATAACATTAGTGTCCAAATCAACAATATTAACAGCAACAACATTACTCTTAACACAGTTAAAAAGCTTAAAAAAGTGCTCACGCCATAACTCTGCAATGTTATCAGAGCCACAGACACCTTCAATGTCATATGGTAGAGATGTTTTATGATTATTCATCGCTTTAATTGCTTTCCAAAAGTCAACATGGCTATTCTTTTGTAGCTTCCTGGCAAGCAAGTCAGCTCTGATAGTGTTCTCGTTATTCTTAATATAACGAAGAGCATATTTATATCTAGCATTAGTTTGTTTCTTATGCTCAAACACATCACCCTGTCTGGGCCTTCCAGCAATAGACCAGAGTTTAAATGCATCCCTTGCTGCAGCATGATGTTCAGCCACATACCCATTCCACCCAGGTTTGATGTTAGGCGCCTTCTTATGACTGCAGAGACGCCCAGCAGAAGCATGTAGCCCCTTTAAGATGTTATCATATAGGTCACAAAGGTCAACAGCATGCTGTGTATCAGTACAGTTCATATTAAGACATGTTATAGCATCCCTCGGCAAGACAACGTGATTTAGTAACCTGTCAGATAAGACAGTATAACTGTCAATGTCCTCCTTAGACAAATTAGCCCAGTTTAATTTGTCCGAGTTGACGGAATTCCCAGAATCCACCAGGAGGGGCACAGCCTCAACATTTAACACCATAGCTATTGGTATGTGGTCAGAGGAAGCCAAACCATAGCAAATTTCCATATTCTCTAGAGAGGTATGAGCATCGGCTGTACATAGACAGTGGTCAAGCCAGGAGGTTGTGTGCCATGCCTCACTTACATAGGTAAAACTATTCTTCGGTAAAAATACTGTACTAGACAAAACAAGATTATTATCATTACAGAAATGTACCAGATGTTTTGCAAAAAGAGAATTACTATCAGTTACATCAGCATTAAAGTCCCCATTTACATATACACAAGTTGAATCATGGTCCTCAATAAAGGAATGAATAAAAGCTAGTCTATTCAAAAATTCAAATAATAATACACATGAATATGATTACCTCGCGTGACCTTTAAGATGAATCATTTTTACTCAAAAAACCCTCAGTCCCTTACATAGGATTGTCAAATGCAGCTGCTTTAATTCAAACCAGTGGAATATAAAGCCAATTTAAAATTCTGCTGGAGATTCCTAGGTTTCCAAAGATCTCAAATATGTCCGGCTGAATTACAGGGAAATGTGAATAAAATGATGCAGAAGAGCTGTAGAGTTTCTACTTGATGTACAGCTGTGGTTGATAAACACAACGTCATGTGTTTGAAAATTCCAATCAGTATAAGTGAAACGTAGCTTCAGCGAAGTGCTGAAACCAGCAGATACAGAGTATGTGTGACATCATTCTATGATATGGACTAGAATGTTTTTTTCCCCCCTAACTTTCAACCTGCTTAAGGGGAAATTCAAGGGAAAACTAGACAGGTCGGTCGTCTGTGACCAATGGGTCTAGCCTCCGATCGCCCAAATGTTCATTTCTATTCACATTTTGTGTGAGTTTTTGACCAACAATACATCACTACAGTAGAAAAGGCTGCTGCTCATCGAAACGCACAGTTCCATAAATAGCCAATTCTACAACTGTACCAGACACACTGAAGGGTTCAGCAGGAGAGCTCCGGTTTTGGCTCATTTTTGACACCAAATTGTCTATTATTTAGTAAATTATTTTACCATGGCAACAAAAATCGATAGGCACCCTGCCCCGACCACTGCCCATATACATACCAAATATTAAAGAAATAGCTTCAAATTTGGGCCCGTAGAGCGTTCACAAGGAAATCTCTACGGCGGCGATGGACACGTGACGAGGCTAAATCCACAGTAGCCCCAACTTCGTCTGGGGTCTTCAATCAGAGTTTAAAGTGGTTAACAGACATCCTCCACAGCCTTCAGAGGGACCTATTTAAGGATCCCAGCTCCACAAAGCGCCACATTAGTCATTATCTGCTGAACTCTACCTTTGGCTTCCGCCTGAGTCTGCAGGAGGTCGTCATGAATGACACAAGCATCATCTTCAGGATGACAATGGTGGCGTACGTGGAAAAGGCCAGGAACACCTCGCTGTCAATCATGTGCACCACTTCAGCCATCTCTCAACCTTAGTCAGACTGGAGCAAAGAGGTGCAAAGGTTAAATTGATGAATACGGCTTTGTGCCGCCTGTGTGGAAGACTGTACACTTGTACAGTCTTGAAGATCTTTTCCTCACTAAGATTTTGAATTGCCAGCCTTTGGAGGCACCATTTCAACACCTTGGACCACAGATGTAGACTCTTGGTGGCCAATTGTGCTCATTAGCAACTGTGGACATGCACTACCACACAAAATTTTAGTCTCTCTAGCCATTTCTGCATGGATTGAATGGCAGAAACTTTGTGCTTCAGCAAGACAATGAGGCAAAAGATAAGCACAAACCCCGCAGGGACTTCCTGGTTAGGTCTGATAGTACGGATGCGGTCAGCTGATTCACCTGATCTAAACCTCACAGAGCTGTCATGAGATCTCCTGAATTATAATGTCTGTGAAATTGTACCCACCTTTAAAACCTCACCGTAGGGAAATATTGCAGTCCAAATTGAAATCTATTTAGATAGCTGCATGAGTAAAATAAATTACTTGAATGTTGTAAATTTGCAGAGCAGAGATTCATTCTCACAGGGGACACTTTGATGACAAATCACAGAAAATTGTGTCATCACTTAAAAACAATATGTTCCCAAATACTTGAAATACTACATAAAACATCCTACATTTTGGCATTTGTCCCATTTAATTTAGTGTTATACATGCAAATGCTCTTATTGAAAAATGTCACATTTTTTAATAAACTGCCTGTCCAAAACAAAAAAATTTGCACGCTCAAATATTTCTCCGGAACCCCCATAGCTTTGAATACAATTCAAATTCCTTGTGGCATTGCTTTGAAAACAGTCTTCAGCATCGGAAAAATTATTTTCAGAGTAGCAGGAATTTTTGGCCGAGATCTTGTTCTGACGTGGGGAGAGTTGAACCTCTCAGTAGTGTTCTCCAGCACATCAATGTGGTTAAGGTCAGGACACTGAGGTGGCCAATCGAACGAAAATGAAACCCTGTACTTGTTTTTCTCATTCCTTGGTTTCTTTTCTAGATGCAGCCAATAATTTGCCCCTTCTGAAACACTGGGACATCTTTTCTTTCACCAAGGGACACATCCTCCAACATTTTTTAGGAAACAAGAGGCTACGCCCTTCCTCAGTTAGAATTACAATAATCATTGCGTCAGGCCTCGCCTGCTGCGGTCCAGCACTCCGGCCGATTAAGACCTGGATCGTAGCCCCACTCAACTCATCACTCAACCAGGATCATCTGTCTCTCAGTCTCTAACGCTGAGTGGCAGCAGCGTGTATAAATGCCACAGCCTCACATTTGTTCCTCGCAAAGTCGCATAGGCCACATGCCAGAGTTAACGCTGTTTTACCGTGTTTCCTAATATAAATCTAAACCATTGATAACAAGAGCTGTGTAGTCCCAGTACTTTAGTAGTTAAAAGGAACATTGTTTCCTTGTTCATTCCTCTTTCTGTAATGCAAGCGTTGCTTTACTTTAGCCTATTTTTCTATTTCCATATTATAGGGCTGGGCGACCGAATACCTCGATATCGATATTTTGCCGACATCATCAGGACACATGTTGGTGCTTTTGCAAAATATGTACACAATAATATTTTCTATAACCATTTATTAGTAATGTTGACATAACGATGAAACAGGTGCAGGCAACAGCTTCAACAGTCTTGCAAATGCAGAAAAATGCAACCCATTACTGCAATTCAAACCAGAAAAGCCAACACTTATTTCATATCACGATATTCCGATAGTCAAAATCCGTGACGATATTTTACTTTGAATCACGATATCGATATAATATCGATATATTGCCCAGCCCTACCATATTACCATATTCTGTTACTATTACCATAGTTTCTCTATTTCTTGAAGGAACCTCGTTTCCTTTTTGTTAGTATGTTTCCTGAATATCCAGTCGATGTTTTCCTGGCCTCCGCGCCAACCCTGACACACTGTCAGCTGAAACACGCAAATCACTGCAATAATGTTCCAATCCCAGTATCTGTTTATTCATATCCAAACAGCAACTTCTTTTTTTTTTTTTTTTGGACAGGCAGTGTAGTAATATATCTGAAAGTGCACATTTACCTCACGTGAGTAGTTGTATTTTTTTATTATTCAATATGTTGAATAAATTTGATGCAAATCTATTTTCCCCAATTCATAAATAAGTGCACTGCTGACACAAGTACATGTGCAGCCAATGCAGAAGAATGAGTAGATATTTTCATGACTGAATTAAATGGTTCCTTCAAATGGAATAAATTTCAAGGAAAACTGCCTTCACCAGAGATGTTGACAATAAAATTTATCACATGTTTTGTCAGATCTATGTGAGTCAGAGGATTTTGTGTACGCATGAAAAACTTAATAGTAAAATTTAGCACTGATGGTGTAAATGTCACGATAAGACTTTAGTCTCAGCTCATCCATCTACACTCAGTTGCCCCTTTATTAGGTACACTTTTCAAATACAGAGAAGGACCCCTTTGACCCCAGCATAGTCTGGCTTTTTCATTGGTTCAACAATGTTCTGGAAACTTTTTTTTCTTTTTGGTCTATGTTGTCATGATAGCATTACACAGCAGCCATACAATTGAGGACACGCATTCACGCTGAGAATCTCATCTTTCACCATTAACCAAAAGGAGCTCTGCTGAATTGAGATCTGGTGAATCTGGTGGCCATTAAAGTGCACTGAACTCATATTCATTTTTACGATGATACATGCTTTGAGACATGGTGCGCTATCCCGCTGGTTTTAGCCATGAGAAGCTGGTTGAACTTCAGCAGAGAAAAATTAATCTTTGAGAGCGTGCGTGAAGCACTGACTCTCACGCGCGGTTTCTTCCGCGGATAAAGACACGAAGATCACGATTCTTCCTCATCCTCGTGTTTGCGTCAGCAGAACCCGCTCAGCGTCACCGAATCTTTTTTTTTCAGTCGCTATCACACAGTCAGCAAATTAAATATCATAATTAAGAAGCCGGTATAGCCAATAAAGCGGCCTGAGAGTGTGCATTATAGGTAAACTACGCAGCAGCAATGCAAGGCAAATATGCATCGTTTCTTTGAATGTTTTTCTCGCCTCACATATGTTTGCGCGGCAGTAATGGTCGTTATTGAATGGTCGAAACTGGGGCGATAAAAGCCTACATCAGTCAGCGACCCCCGGCCATAATAGGCTGACCAGATTTTGCGCCACTAAACAACCAAGAAAAAGCTTTCTTCCGGTCACACTCAGCAGAGTACGAAAATGTTCGAGATAGAAATAAAAATGGTCAATTAATTTGAATGTATATCTAATGGGTATTTTACTGTTAGGGGACAATAGCTTGCATTACGTAAGACAGTGGAAGATGATGTCAACGCGGCCCTCCACGTTCTGGGCTATGTTGAGCAGCAAAGCCAGCAAAGTCTCCACATTAAGAAAGATCAAGAAGTGATAAGAGTTTTACTTTAGTGAGCGCATTGTTTTCAATGGAATTCATCCATGGCGAGGCTTTCTACCGATTGAAAATTAATCATGCTGTTCCATATTAACCTCTCCCAAAATTCCGCAGACTGCGCAAAGATTACATTACGTGCAGTGACAACGGGATGCGTAACGCGCAGTTATCTTTGCCGTCCCTTACCTTTCCCTTCGGCTGGAGATAGCTGGCAGCGGTGACAAATTCAGCCAAGTTGGCCACAGATGTGCAAGGATGGGCGTATTTCCCAGGAATCTGGGGCTGGGTTTTGGGATTAGAGTAAGGCGATACCTTGTTGCGTAATAGATTGCCCCGTTTAACAGAATTGACTTAGCGCAAGAAAGACTGGTAGACCGTATTTATTTTATCTTATTCTAATGCGTCCACCGAAAAGTAGTCATCGATGAAAACAAATGTTGTCGATTTCGTGAGCTACCTACAGATAAATGCACTTCAAACCGAAATCGCACTGCTTTTGATGTAAGAGGAAAACCTCGTAAAATTGCAGATACGAGATTTCCGGACGCAGCCGTGCAAGGCAACCGTGTTTGCCTACAAGCAGACTGATGCACTGCCGAAATGCATTAGGGTCATAAATGTATTACGCTTTTGAAAAAGTTTAAGGCACGCGTATAATGTGCACGTCTGAAAAAGTTTTATAGTTGAAGAAATATTTTGTGCTTGAGTGAAAAAGTTTTGTCCTCCAGATACATTTTGCACAAGTAAAGAAAAGTCTAATAACTGCTGAAATATTTTGTTCATGTATGAAAATGCTTTTTGTACTGTAATGTGAATATGGGCCACTAGATGGCAGTATTTACCTTTTTTTTTGTTAAGCTCAGACTGGAGTCATGTTAAGACATGTCCTGGTCATGTCTGGGGCAAGTCTCAGAAAATTAAAAAAAAGAGGTCTAAATGTGGGTGGGGTCTGCAAAAGAGTATATAAGGAAAATAATTGAGACAGTAAAGTAGTAGGAGAAATTGCAAGAAGATGACCAGACCTGCCATTCTGTTCAAGACCTGTGACGTTTCTTTTGTGGATTTCTTTGCCTGTGTTTGAGCATTCTCATCATCTAGGACATCACCAAGCCACCCCCACGAAAAGAGATTGTAAATATTTATGTTTTGTACATAATTCAATCTTGGTTAGTTAGTTGTTAGTGGTGTTTGTTAATTAAATGTGTTGAGGTTTTTAAAACTGTGTCTGTCATCCCTTGCTGTTGCTGTTGTGTTATAAATGTAATAACAAATTGGGGCCGTAACAAATTGGGGGCTCAGGGTCCGGGATAGACCATTTTGTGAGTAATTTATTGATAATCTAACATTTCAAATTGTAAAATTGATTTTTTTTAATTGAATGCATATATATTGACAACAGCAATGGATGATTTCTTGGCATCACCAACCGTAGGGGTTTTGAAGTCTTTTAAAAAGACAGAACTGCTAGAAATTTGCAGACATTTAGAGCTGACAGAGGTGAAACCAGCCATGCGAAAAGCAAGACTGGCTCGAGAGATAGTTGAATATTACATTGATGAAAATGTGTTTGCACCCGGAGATCTGGAACAGTTTCCAGTGGAAAATACAAATATAGAAATGGAACTTAAATTAAAAATGCTAGAGATTGAAAGGGAGGAAAGAGAAAAAGAAAGGGAGGAAAAAGAAAAGCAAAGAGAATTTGAGAGGGAAGAAAGAGAGAAAGAAAGGGAAGAAAAAGAAAAACAAAGAGAATTTGAGTTAGAAAAATTTGCAAGACAGAGAGATTTTGAATTAGAGAAATTCGAGAGAGAAGAAAGACTCCAAATGGAGCAACTAAAAATAAAAATTCAAACTGAAAATAAATTTCGGGCTAGCCAGGAGGTAAAATTGGTGCCTCCATTTTCGGAAAAGGATGTTGACAACTATTTCCAGTGTTTTGAAAAGGTAGCAAAGAGTTGCCAGTGGCCAAAGGAACACTGGCCTCTGATGTTGCAAACTGTCCTTAAGGGTAAAGCTCAACAAGCCTATTCGGCTTTGTCTGCAGATGATTCCTCTGATTATGGGGCTGTCAAAAAGGTTATTTTGAGAGCTTATGAGTTGGTTCCAGAGGCTTACCGACAGAAATTCAGAGGTCTGAAGAAATCTGAAAATCAGACTTATGTGGAATTTGCTAATGAGAAGAAGGTTTGCTTTGAGCGCTGGTGTACTTCTATGGAGGTCAAGGATGATTTCAACTCACTAAAAGAGATGGTGTTAGTTGAAGAATTCAAGAACTGTGTTAAAGATGATGTTAAGACCTACCTTAATGAGAAGCAAGCACTGAATTTGCAATCAGCTGCCAAATTTGCAGATGAATATGTTCTCACACAAGTCCAAATTTCAGTCTAGCAGTAACAATAGATGGTCCCAATTTCAGAAAAAGGGTTATGGTGATACCCAAGATTCCTCACCCAAAGACAAAGACAAATCTGGTGATGGTGCTCAGAAATCCAGTAACAGGTCTGATCAAAGTGTGAAAGCTGACAGTGACGAAAGTGGTCTAGTTTGCAGTTATTGCAAGAAATCTGGTCATGTTACAACTAACTGTTGGTTCCTTAAAGCTAAGAAAGAAAAAGAAAAGGATACCAAACCAAATGCCTTTGTGAAAACAAGGTTAGAAACCCCTGTAGTAGATAACCGATCTGCGAAATTGCCTGCTTCTTGTGGGGCTAAAAAGCCTGATACAGCTGACTTCTTGAGGGAGGAATTTCTTCCATTTGTGTCAGAGGGATTTGTGGCTCTGAATGAGCATACTACTCCTGTCCCCATATATATCCTAAGGGATACCGGAGCTTCTCAGTCACTTTTGTTGATGGACTTCTTGGAGTTACGTGATGAGACCGCTTCAGGGGATTTCATACTTGTACAAGGTATTGAAGGGAGGACTGTATCTGTACCCCTGCGCTCTATATTCTTGAAGTCAGATTTAGTTACAGGACAGGTAAAGGTGGGACTTATGTCAAGTCTACCTATAAAGGATGTTTCTCTGTTGCTAGGCAATGACCTGGCTGGGGGCAAAGTAGTTCCCCCCGTACATCTTACTTCACAGCCGAGCACTGAAGATGGGGATGAGGACCCATCTCTGTATCCTTCTTGTGCAGTGACTCGTGCTATGGCCAAGAAGGCTCAAGAAGAAGATGTTGTGGTGCCGTCCAGCACATTGAATAGTCAGGACTCAGGTGGTTCGCCTCATGACTCTGATTGGCCTACTATAGTTTCTCCGTTTGAGGACTTATCAAATACTTTTATCAGTTCTCTATTCAGCCAGCCGGATGGGTCTGGTGATTCTGATGTGTCTAGAGACTTGTCTCTGTCCAGAAAGCGGTTGATTGAGGAGCAAACTAATGATCCTGAAATTTGTGTACTAAAGAGGAGGGCCCTTCCTGATAAAGAAATAGACGCAGTTCCAGTTGGGTATTATCTCAAGGATGGTGTGTTGATGCGGAAGTGGCGCCCTCCTGATATCCCTGCCAATGCAGATTGGGCAGTGGTCAGGCAAATTGTTGTTCCGAAGGTCTACAGGAATGAGATCTTAACAATGGCTCATAGTTTACCTTTAGGAGGTCATCTTGGTGTTAACAAGACTGTTGATAAGATCATGAAACACTTCTTTTGGCCTGGGCTTCGGAAAGACGTTTCCAACTTTTGCAAAACCTGTCACACTTGTCAGGTAGTTGGAAAACACCAGTTAGACCCACCTGTAGCTCCATTGCAGCCTATCCCAGCATTTCGGGAGCCATTCTCTAGGGTCATTGTTGATTGCGTTGGTCCATTACCCAAGACTAGATCTGGAAATCAGTACTTGTTGACAATCATGTGTGCATCTACCAGATTCCCCGAAGCCATACCTCTACGTAACATCAAGGCAACTGCAATCTCGAAGGCTTTGATAAAGTTCTTCACGTTGTTTGGCCTTCCCAGGGAAATTCAGTCAGACCAAGGTAGCAATTTCACTTCAGGATTGTTTCAGCAGTTGGTGTATGAACTAGGTGCAAAGCAGATTCTTTCTAGTGCCTATCATCCAGAAAGTCAGGGTGCCTTAGAGCGGTTTCATTCCACTCTCAAGACAATGATGAGGACTTATTGTTATGACCATGAGAAAGACTGGGATGAAGGGGTTCATTTGCTGTTGTTTGCAGCTAGAGAAGCAGTGCAGGAGTCTACTGGATTCAGTCCATTTGAGCTAGTGTTTGGTCATGAAGTGAGAGGACCTTTGCTATTATTGAGTGAACAATGGCAAGAGAAAGAGCCGCATATCAGTCTGTTAGACTATGTTAGCAAGTTCAAGGAAAGATTGCGTGCAGCTTGTGACCTTGCCAAAGAGAACTTGAAATCAAGTCAGGGAAAAATGAAAACTTGGTATGATCATAAGGCTAGAAGCCGTGAGTTTAAACCAGGAGAAAAGGTCCTTGTGTTGTTTCCCTTGCAGTCCAATCCATTGCAGGCTAGATTTCATGGTCCTTATGAAATTCTGACAAAACTCAATGATCTCAATTACATTGTGAAGACTCCAGATAGGAGAAAACCTAAACAATTGTGTCATATTAACATGCTCAAGCCTTATCATGACAGAAATGCTAGGGTTGCAGTTGTCACTTCAGATTCTCCAATGGTCGAAACGTGTGAAGATGAGGGGGAGTTTCAAGATGATGAACCTAGAATTAAAGCTGAAGTTCTTTCATGTAAATTGTCAAATTCTGAAGTGTTGCAAAATCTTGATGTAAAACTCCAGCACTTAGAACCCTCACAGAGAGATCAGTTTGAGAGGTTGATCAAGAAATATGAGGATCTGTTTCCTGATGTTCCAAAGAGAGTTTCTATAGCCTCTCATGATGTAGATGTTGGTGATGCCAAACCAGTAAAACAGCATCCGTACCGGATGAACCCTGAAAAGAGAAAGATTGCTGAGAAAGAGGTTGAGTACATGTTAGAACATGATATTATCAGACCCTCCAACTCAGATTGGAGTTCACCCTGTGTGCTAGTTCCAAAACCGGATGGAAGTACTAGATTCTGTACAGATTATCGCAAAGTCAATGCTGTAACTAGAACTGATGTGTTTCCAATACCTAGGATTGATGATTGTATTGATAAAGTAGGGCAAGCAAAGTTTCTGACCAAGATTGATTTATTGAAGGGTTATTGGTGTGTGCCTTTAACTGAGAGGGCCAAGAGCATCTCTGCTTTTGCCACACCATCTGGATTGTACCAGTATGAAGTCCTACCCTTTGGCATGAAAAATGCCCCAGCCACGTTCCAAAGGATGATACAGTCTACAATCGCCGGATTGCCACACACGGGTGCATACATCGATGACCTGATCACATGGAGTGACTCCTGGGAAGAACATCTAAAAGATGTAGAGACGTTGTTCCAGCGCCTGACCCAGGCTAACCTGACTGTTAACCTGAGCAAGAGTGACTTTGGTTGTGCTACTGTCACCTATCTTGGCTACGTCATAGGCCAGGGTAAGGTGGCACCCATAAATGCTAAAGTCCAAGCCATCATGGACTTTCCAGTTCCTGACAACAAAAAAGCTTTGCGCCGCTTCCTTGGAATGATCGGGTACTACCGCAAGTTCTGCAAGAACTTTGCTGAGATTGCTCTCAGTCTAACTAACCAACTGAGGAAAGGCGTAAAGTTCACCTGGGATGATGCATGCCAGAGAGCCTTCGATCGCCTGAAGTCTCTGCTGTGTCACTTCCCCGTGCTCAAATCTCCTGACTTCAACAAACCATTCTCCATTGCGGTCGATGCTAGCGACCAAGCTTGTGGATCTGTGCTCCTACAGAGAAGTGACTCTGATGACATTGAGCATCCCGTGGCATACTTCTCCAGGAAGTTCAATCGCCACCAAAGGAACTATTCCACAATAGAGAAGGAACTGTTGGCTCTGGTCCTTTCTTTACAACACTTTGAGGTTTATGTTTGTACAGGACAAAAGCCAATGATTGTGTACACTGACCACAATCCGTTAATGTTTTTGAGTAAGATGAAAAACAAGAATCGGAGATTGTTGAATTGGAGTTTGATTTTACAGGAGTTTGACTTGGAAATTAAGCATGTGAAGGGTACAGACAATGTAATTGCTGATTGCTTATCCCGTGTTTGAATGTGTATATATATATCATGTGTTTGAATATTGTATGATATGTATATATAGACAAGTGTTCACTTAACCATTTTGTATTGAAAAGAAAAATTTTGCCTTTATGAGTCAAAATTTTTCCCTTTTGGAATGGAGGTGTAATGTGAATATAGGCCACTAGATGGCAGTATTTACCTTTTTTTTTTGTTAAGCTCAGACTGGAGTCATGTTTAGACATGTCCTGGACATGTCTGGGGCAAGTCTCAGAAAATTAAAAAAAAGAGGTCTAAATGTGGGTGGGGTCTGCAAAAGAGTATATAAGGAAAATAATTGAGACAGTAAAGTAGTAGGAGAAATTGCAAGATGATGACCAGACCTGCCATTCTGTTCAAGACCTGTGACGTTTCTTTTGTGGATTTCTTTGCCTGTGTTTGAGCATTCTCATCATCTAGGACATCACCAAGCCACCCCCACGAAAAGGGATTGTAAATATTTATGTTTTGTACATAATTCAATCTTGGTTAGTTAGTTGTTAGTGGTGTTTGTTAATTAAATGTGTTGAGGTTTTTAAAACTGTGTCTGTCATCCCTTGCTGTTGCTGTTGTGTTATAAATGTAATAACAAATTGGGGCCATAACAGTACGCAGATACACCCAGCAAGTGTAAAACATTTTTGTAGCGGAAATATTTTCTGTATGTGTTCTTAAAATCTCCGCGCAAATATTTCCAGCAGTAAGGTTTTGCAAAGTTTGTGACTATTCGGACACATCTGCATACACTACAGGCCAAAATATTGCGAAAACCCACAATTTTTCTGAATTTGGCTCGTTTTTGTCATCTTAAAAGTTAATTTTAAACTACCAATGCACGTAAGCAGCGGCGGCTCGTCGGCCGTAACAAAGGGAAGCCAGAACCTCGCCCTTCAAAGCTTAATGACTTCAACATTTCGTAGTTCACTTTTCTTTATCAGCAGTTGCTCATACAAATTGGTTAAAGGACAATCAAATTTATTGTCGTTAGCAAATGACGACACAAATTATCAACACGTCTTTATAAATTAGTTTGCGTGGCGTCTTTCACAAGAAGCCACGACAGTCCATTTTCTACAATCTTAATATAGAAGAAAAGAATGCGATGTTGCACAGCTTATTGCTTAATGAGCCTCACTAATCAATTTGCGCATCTATGCCATTTCGTGAGCTTCTTGAGCGCGGAATTTATAGCATAGGCCTATGGTAATTTATGTCGTAATTTATGTGTGAAAGAAAACCCCTCATAATTTCGTGGTGCAATGTATAACAATGCTATCGAAAATAAATTTAACTCAACTAACTGTTCTTCTAACAATTCGTATGAGCAACTGCTGATCAAGAAAAGTAAACTGCGAAATGTTGAAGTCATTAAGCTTTGAAAGGCGAGGTTTTGGCTTAACTTTGTTACGACCGACGACCCTCCACTGTTTAAATGAATGATTGAAAACAGGTGATGAACAATCATTAACATTAAGGGATTGTTTGGGCTTCCCCTGTTGCCAATTCACGAGCCGCCACTGCACATAAGATGCCAAAGGAACACTTGTATTGACTAAAAATGTTGTTTACTAACAACTGTACATCTTGAAATTCAACTTGAGTGGCTGTGGGATGAACTTGACTTTGGAGCAGTGTCGGTGCTAAGGGCGGACCGTAGGGGGCACTCCAGCTGTCTCAGTAGGCGCGAAAGAAAATGCAAGGAGCACCATTAAAATAAATGAATTCTCATCTCCTTATAGGTCACAATCGGCACCATGTGGGCGACGACAAGGTTAGAGGGACATTGGACAGTGTCTCCAGTTAACTCAGTTACTCAGATAACTGTTCTGGCATGATGAGTGGTTATGTACGACAAATAAACGAAACGCATGAAATACTCAAAAAGTTGATCTTGGGCCCGTCCATATGCAACTGATCTAGTGACCTTAATCTTTGACCCCATGACCTCGAAAACCCTACAAGTTCAGGCACCCTCTGTGGGCAGTCACCACATCTGATTCGGTGACGATCCCTCCACTTTATCAGTAGATATGGCACAAACAAGGTATTTGTGACTGATGGTGTCATGGACGCACACACGGAACACACCGGAACAGCAGGACATAAACACTGAAGCCCAAAACACCAACATGTAATCAATACTGTACTCTGGAAACATTTCACTGGAACTCAGCAAAATTATTAAGTCATTTAATTAAAAATCCATTCCCGCCAAATCAAGATTTCATAATTAATGGTACCCCTAAAGATTACTGCTAGAGGAATCTCCTAAATTTAAACCAGGATTGAAATTTAAATTTTTACAAGCTTTAGTTTTAAGGCACAATATTGCGTCAGTAAATCAGTCCCCGTTTCACTGGGGAGTAAAAATGAGGGAACATTGTTCAATGCTGGATAGAAAAGAAAAACAAAAGTGGCATTTTAAAAGGGACAGATGGTCACACACCTTAACAAATCTGTTAAAGGCTACAAGATCCTCCGAAGATTAGATACACCACTGAACACCATCGGGGCCATAAAATGCAAGAGACAGATACTGATTTTGTCCCCAAGACAGGGCGACGATGTTCAGAAAGGTGAAAAGAAGCCCCAAGAGTCATTGTGAAAGAATTGCAGGCCTTGGTGGTATGTTGGGGTCAACAAGCTTCAAAAACCACCATCAGACGCAACCATAACCACAGGCTCTTCAGAAGGGTTGCAAGAAGAGAGCTTTTACAAAGTAATTTGTCAAAGGTCATTTAAATTATGTCTGGACAAAAGGTACTGCGTTCAGATGAGACCAAAGTTAAAGGTACTGTGGTGAGATGAGAACAAAGTGGAAGGTTTTGGTCGGATTCAGCATCAGCCTCAGGGAAGGAGAGGCACATCACACACCTGGTTAAATAAGATGGAGGATCATTGATGTTTCGGGGCTGTTTTAACTCCAGATGGACACTGGTTAAGACCAATGGCTTAACAAACTCCATCCAGTATTGAGCGATTTTGGCCAACAATCCAGCTGACTCCGCTCGAAGGCTGTGACTTGACAACGGGTGGGCTTTCCAGCAAGGCAATGGCCCAAAGCTCTCCTCAAAATCTCTACACAAAATTGGACCCAAAGGAACTAAATCAATGTTCTGCAATGGCCGACTCAGTTATCAGACCTCAGTCCAGTCAAAAATCTATCGGCTGAACTGAGGAGGCAGTTGATGAGCACGAACCCAAGAGTTTGACAGACCTTGAAAGGATCCGTGGAGAGCACTGGTCCAAAATCCCTGCACCTGTGTGCCTTAACCTTTTCAAAGAGAACAGGAAAAAATCTCATGCTGTTATCCTTGCCAGAGATGGCTGCATCAAGAGCAAAACCAGAGGTGCAACTCACTATGAAACTTATGAATGTTGGTAAATCTGATTATTTATTAAACAAATAAATGTTTTTAATGGCTATGATGGACTGTCAATAATCTAAAATTTTATTTTAACATCGTCATGTTGAATTTTGCCAATAATGAAATTAAGTTCTTTTTTTTTTTAGTGCATTAGTGTATTTCCAGTCCAGGGTGCCAATAATCACTGAAACAATACTATTTTAAAGCAGTTGTAAGGAACACCCAAAGCCCATATCCTAAAATTTCCAGAAGCACTTACAGTGCCATGAAAAAGTATTTGCCCCCTTCCTGATTTCTTACTTTTTTGCATATTTTTCACACTTAAATGTTTCAGATCATCAAACAAATTATAATATATGAAAGAGATCACCTGAAAAAATACAAAATGCAGGTTTTAAATGATGATTTCATTTATTAAGGGAAGAAGCTATTCAAACCTACCTGGCCCTATGTGAAAAAGTAATTAGCACCACTTAAATCATGCGATTAACCACATTTTTTGAGTCCGGTCTCACTAGCCACACCCAGGCCTGATTACTGCCAGACCTGTCGAATCAAGAAATCACTTCAATAGAACCTGTCTGACATAGTGAAGTAGGCTAAAAGATTTCAAAAAGCAACATGTCATGCCACGAACTAAAGAAATTCAAGAACAGATGAGAAACAAAGAAATCTATCAGTCTGAAAAGGGTTGCATAGCCATTTCTAGGGCTTTGGGACTCCAGCGAATCACGGTGAGAGCCATTATCCACAAATGGAGAAAACTTGGAACAGTGCTGAACCTTCCCAGGAATGGCCGGCCTACCAAAATTACACCAAGAGTGCAATCATCTACTCATCCAAACAAACTCAAAACAACATCTGAAGAACTGCAGGCCTCACTTGCCTCAGGTAAAGTCAGTATTCATGATTAAACAATAAGAAAGAGACTGGGCAAAAATGGCATCCATGGGAGAGTTCCAAGGGGAAAACCACTGCTGACCAAAAAGAACACAAAGGCTCATCTCACATTTGCCAAAACACATCTTGATGATCCCCCAGACTTTTGGGAAAATATTCAGTGGACTGACGAGACATAAGTTGAACTTTTTGGAAGGTGTGCGTCCCATTACATCAGGCATAAAACTAACACAGCATTTCATAAAAACAACATCATACCAAAAGTCAAACACGGTGGTGGTAGTGTGATGGTTTGGGGCTGCTTTGCTGCTTCATGACCTGGACAACTTGTTAAAATTGACGGAACAATGAATTCTGTTCTCTAACGGAAAATCCTGAGCGAGAATGTTCAACCTTCAGATTGTGATCTCGAACTCAAGTGCACTTGGGTTATGCAGCAGGACAATGATCTGAAACACACCAGCAAGTCCACCTCTGAATGGCTTAAAACAAAATGAAGATAATGGAGTATCCTTGTCAAAGTCCAGGCTTAAATCCGCTTGAGATTCAGTTGCATAACCTTAAACAGGCTGCTCATGCTCAAAACCCCTCCAATGTGGCTGAATTAAAATAATTCTGCAAAGAAGAGTGGGCTAAAATTCTTCCACAGCGATGTGAGAGACTCATTGCCAGTTATTGCAAACGTTTGATTGCAGTTGTTGTCACCGAGGGTGGCACAACCAGTTATTAGGATTTAGGGGGTAATTACTTTTTCACATAGGGCCAGGTAGGTTTGGATAGATTTTTCCCCTTAATAATGGAACTCATCATTTAAAAACTGCATTTTGTGTTCACTCGAGTTGTCTTTGTCTAACGTTAAACTTTACTCCATGATATGAAACATTTAAGCGTGACCAATATGCAAAAAAAAAAAAGAAGAAATCAAGAAGGGGGCACATACAGTGCCGTGAAAAAGTATTTGAGTGAAAGAGGCACCATATGCTTCAGCATTCGCATTTTTGGTGGCAGTTGATTTTTTTGTCAGCCATCCTATTCAAGGCAACTAAATAAAGGCAAGTGCTCTACAGTTTCAAGAGCAACAATTCCTCCAGGAAGGCTGCGAAAAGCTTTCTGAAAGATAAAAAAAATTTAAAAAAATACAAAAATGCACAGCTATCTTTTTTAATCACTCACAACATATCACAGCATAGCAATAAACACAAGAAAGCTCATAATTTTTCACCCACTAAGTGAAATTAATATACCAAATCCAAAATACAGATATGCGATTTTCTTTTATAATCACCTTTTTGATACAAATTAGCCAAAACAGTCATAAAACCACGATGATCCTGCAGTGTTCATGTAGAGTCTGCCAAAGCACATCTAATTAATTGGGAAAAATAACTCTCCACTGCACAACCTTGTAAAATATACTACTTATCCTCATTTATTTAGATAATAAAAATGTTCCTGAATAAGTCACCACAGAACAAAGAGGGTCAAACTGTGCTGTTCTCCTTGTGATGATTAAGGCTTGTTCCGCCATGAGGTCACTGACAGGGGACATGCGCTGTGTGGGTAGGACCGCACAGACCCCAGACCCCAGGTCTCTCAAGTCACTGATTGGCTGAAAGTCTACACACAGAGCTGCGGGTTATTCACGAGAGGGGTCCGGATGAGTGCACCGAAATTGAAGAGGTAGTGAAATTTTGTACTCCTGGAAGTTTGAGTTTGACGCCCCAAAATCTGAGAAGCAGTGAAACCCTTTACCACTGGGCATGGCCCCTGGGGGCCTTTACTTAGGAGATCTCCCGGCCCCTGGGGACGGAGCCACAGGCTGGAAGGACAGGGATGCAGAGTTGATGCAGTAGCGCAGGCCAGTGGGAGGGGGTCCGTCCTCAAACACATGTCCCAGGTGGGCTCCACACTGAAAAGCACACATCTCCAGTTAAAGTGACACACCTCCAGTTACACTGAGCACAATCCTTCAGTTACACTGACACACAGCTCCAGTTAAACAGATACACATACCTCCTATTGCACTGACAACACACCTACACTTACACAGACACATACCTCAAGCTACACTGATACACACCCACAGTTACACTGACTACACACCTCCAGTTACACTGACCACACCTCCAGTTACACAGACACACACCTCCAGTTACACTGACACACACACCTCCAGTTACACTGACACACACATCCAGTTATCCAGTGTCGTTACACTGACACACACATCCAGTTATCCAGTGTCGTTACACTGACCACACACATCCAGTTATCCAGTGCAGTTACACTGACCATTAACCTCCAATTATCTTCTGCAGTAACACAGACATAAAGCAGGTAACACTGACCAAACACCTCCGATTTGCCAGCACTAGTAACACTGACACACACCTTTAGTTATCAAGTGCAGTTACACTGACCACACAGCTCCAGTTATTGAGCAGCAGGTAACACTGACCCCGGGCCAGAACACACTGTATGAGGCTCAGGTTACAGGCTCCTCAGCAGAGGAACACTAGGGGAAATAATGCACATTTCCTAGAGGGTAAGATGTTCGGCCTAAACTCGGATGGTTGATGATTCAAACCAAAGTGCAGTCATAACAAGATCAGCGCAGCGGTTGGGCCCTTCAGCAAGACCCTTAGGCCTACATCAGGGGCCTGTCTCCTGTCCCGTCTACTGAAATCTGAGTCTGTTGGGATTACGGCGAAAGCATTAATGAATGCTTGAGACAAACCTTACTACAGCTGGTCTCCACTCTGTGCATGGCGTGCGCAAAGTCATCTGTCAGAGTCACAGAGTCCTCATCGACCACATCGAAGAATGAGGGCCATCCTAGGACAGGGAAACGCACAGCACAGCTCACGAAACCACAGAGCTCTTTAACAACCACTACGTCCACCACAGCTCTTAAAGGTAATCAACGTGTTATTTTATATTATTAAATTTAATAGATATGACCAATACCAACGGGAATAAATAAATGTTTTCCCGGAGAACGCTTGCAACCCCCCGAATATTGAACGTGAAAATAGTGTTTGCGACCCGCAAAAACTCCCCGCGCCATTTGAAATACCTCATTAGTATTCACGAGTATGCAGAAATGATGTCACGCAAAAGCGGACGTGCGCGGTGGAAGCAGAAATGAAAAAAAGTTGGTTAAGAGCAAAATGCCGCAGCCAAAGAAATATCTGACTGATTCGGCCCGTAAAAGTGTTAGAAAAGGCCAGGAAGAAGATCGATTGAAGACCAGGATAAATATAAAAGGCCAAAGTGATCACTGGCAAACTCTTAAAGCCAGGTTTGGAGATTTTTCTGATGAAGATGTGGCCAAACTTTTGCTGGATATGCAAGTAAACTTGATGCCTGATGCAAAACGCCTGATTTTCCTGTTTCCAAGTACTTTCAGATCGTTAAAGTACTTGAAATCATCCCATGTTTATAACTAGACATATTTATAGTAATTAATTTTTAATGCATTAATGTAATTTATTTACGAGCAGTCGAATCTGATGACTGATCTGATGTGACTTTTTACGCAAATTGCTCATGCACATTAAGGAGTTGGCACGTCAAAATGGCCGCAGTCCAGCAGCTATAATGGCTGATCTTAACGGCCCAGTGAGCGCTTTCCTTTGGAGTTTATTCTTGTTAAGGGTCGAAGTAGAAGTAAGCCTGTTTCGAGCCTCATTTCGAGCCTCCAGCCCGATGGTTAAACCCGGTTTCTGTGGCATGAAGTGACTAGGAGTTACTACTCCTCCTGGATGGGATGCCAGTCCATCGCAGGTACTCCCCCCCAGCTCTTAGTCAGGTTTCCCAGACTATTTGCTGGTACCCATTTATACACCTGGGTGGAGTGAGGCGTGGAGTGTGGGAGTGAAGTGTTTTGCCCAAGAACACATGCAAAGGCCGTGTGTTTATTGGAAAATACACCCTTTTTGCAATGATAAAGCCAAATGTGTTGTGCGCACCAGTCGGTCCACTTTCAAAGCTAGAGAGAGCTGAGATTTGGGTTAATGACGGCAAAAGATGTTAAATTATAGGAGCGAAAGACAGTGATTTATTTTTTACATCAAAACCCATAACGCACAAAAAAAAACTCTGATTAATACTCACCTGATCCAGAGTCAAATTTCATATCAGACCTACGACAGGAAAAGCAGAAGTCATGAGGTGGCACTTCGGTACAGCGATTTGAAATATTAAAAAAATGACATCATCGTTGGTAATATGTACGGTCTCTAGCCAATAAAGAACCAATCCTCATTCATTCCATCATTGCAATTTCAAACAACCACCTAAACCACAGTTTGCCATATCAAAATCTGGCGCAGACGGACAGAGAGACAAGCCTGTCGCACGCGCTCACGCTGACATGCGTCTCCCTGAGCTGGTGAATGTGCGGCACTCACAGGAACAGAGGTGAGAGACAGACCACACAGCTGTATACTCCCGGAGCCTTCTGGTCAGTGAGCTCCCCTGTGAAGGCCCTACAGGGACAGGAACACCACAGACGAGCTCAGTCCGCACTCAGTCACAGACTCAGTACAGTCTGCAAGTATTTCAGCAGCAACATAAATGCAAAGGGCTGTAATTAAAATATGACGCGCTCCATTTGGGCAAAAAATCAAATTAACCCTTTGAGCGCCATGGGCAACGATAGTTGCCCAATGGTGTAAGATATCAAAACCAGGTGCTGTTGAAAACCTATCATGTGGCAACTTGTTTAAAAGAGGTGCAGGCTACCTCTCTGTACCCCGCTCCTGGGTGACTCTGTACTGCAGGGGTGTGAGCCTCTTCTCCAGCTCCTCTTTGGAGAACTCCAGCGGCCAGCAGCTCTTAACACGACACCCTACTGAGAAAGACAAGAGACACACGGAGAAAGGGATTTCAGAGAGAGTCCAGAGAACTGAATATAATCCTCTTGAGTTCCGCAGGGCCGTGTTCGCTGGAGTATTGAGAGAGCAGGTCTCTCAATAACTGGTCTGATTAAAACCCAGTACAGCCCTTTAGGCTCCAGTCCATGTTCCTGTTCTGGGTGGGTTCTGGACAGTTTTTCAATCAAAGCAGTGGTCCACTTGACAGCACCAGGCCACCAGGTCCAAATTGAGCAAACAGCGCACCACTGAGAGCCAATCACATCCTTCAGGAGGTTCAAAATAGGATTCAGTGATAATCAAAGGGAGCGTATACAAGAAACGAGAAATCCAGTTTGACAGCCTGGGTCCTTTCACAGCCTGAGAGTATCGGGACAATTACTACTTTTGTAGCACCTCTGTACTTCGGGATGATGCATTTGAAAACAAGCATGAAATACTCAGACCCCTGCCATGGCTTTGGTGTTCTGGCCCAGAACCAAAACGCCATGGAGGGACGTTCAGACGGACAGGTAGAAGTATGAAATGGCGCATCTGCACGATAAGATGCATCTCTACATACGATTTTCTGGAAAAATGTTGAACGGTTTCAAAGTTAAGGCCCAGAAAAGAAGGTTGACGGATGGACACAAAAAAGGACGACACTCACCTCTCCGCTTCATGGCGGCTGGGGATAATGATGAAGACGGAGTCACAGAGAGGACAGTCGGCTTAAAGTTGTGGTTATTTACAACTGCTATGAGCCGACCACGTAGGAATTACAGGCTCTCTCATGCAGTGTCATTGTCAACAGACTTCAATCACAGTATCATCTTTGACACACTTTGAAATCTAATCCACCGCCGTGACGTTGCGAGATGATCGACTACTGAGTTCCTTCCTTAATTTCGTTCTCTAATGTTTCGAAGGGCGGAAAATGAGCTCAGGGGCGCCTCAATGCCGTAACGGGAATAAGTACCAAGATTCCTCCATTTCTGCACATTTCTATCACCTGCGATGGATCCAGATCTGTCCCACGAAATGCAATATTAGAAAAAGGGAACCTGTCCAAGCGCACACAATTCTGCGAGAGAAATCATTTATTTTGTAGAAAAAGATACCAGATACTCACATCAACCCTGTGCCTCCTTTGTCACCAAATGACCAAAATGAATTGACAATTAGGACGATCACTAACTCAGGCGACACACGGATGTGGCGCAAACTGAGCAGCACAGCAGTCACTGGAGCAGGCAGAGACTGCATGTCAAGGCACACAGTAAAACATACGACAGCTGCACAAAACAAGTTAAGTCTACATGAGACCCAACCGGTCTGCCACCATTTTGGAGTGGGATACAAGGCTTAAATTAAATTAAACAATTTCAATCTAGACAGTCCGGTCGGCCGCGACCACGTGGGGGTAGCCCTTGAATGCCCACTTCTCCCCTTTTTTGCGCATTATTCAGCCAATACTGTCGCCATGGCAACCAAAATCAATAGTTGACATAAGTGAAATGTAACACGTCCATAGAAAATATCAAAGTAATCGGTCAAAAATGACAGCCGGTACAGCGTGCATAAGGAAATCTCTACGTTTTGCCACAAATGTGCATATTATGCAGTCAATACTGTCGCCATGGCAACCAAAATTAAGAGGTGTCATTAGTAAAGTGTAACAGATGTCCATACCAAATATGAAAGTAATCGGTCAAAAACTGCAGCCTGTACTGCGGCACCAGAAGAGACGTCACACATGAATCCATAGTAGCCGCCCAACTTTGTCCGGGAGCTGCAATTAGTTTATGTCCTAAAGATGTTATATGCAAAGTTTAATCAAATTTAATCAATATTTGTGACCACAAGAGGATACGAGTCGTTCAAATGGGTGTCTGTGGGTCAAGGAAGGTCAAAGGTCACAAACAACAATCATTTATGTTTTGAGACATGTTGTATACTGCCTACATTCCAAGTTTTGGCTCTTTGGCTATATTAAGAAAGGTCTAATTTGAGCAATTCCACTTTTTTTTTTCATTGAGACCACCCTGCCGCACCCATTCTGGGGTGCGGGGCTAAAAATGCAATAAAAAAATGCAGATTTTGCTAATTTAAACCAATATTAATGGCCTCTAAAATCTACAGGTCGGACTATTTATGGATCAGAGATGACATAGTTGACACCATCTTAGCAACTCAGCTGGTCAACGCCCAGTTGGGTAAAATACTCATCAGGACAACTGCCCTCCTCAGACAGGCTGAGCGAAACTCCAGTGGGACGGGCCACTCCAGCCAGGAGAAGGGCTAACGGGCGACGGATCCCCTTTATTCAAAGCAAAATCACTGATATACGGAGTTATCTGAAGTAAATTGTTCCCGCCCAATACATTCCAGCCAAAGACCAGTTTACATTCTGAGTAAGAAGAGCTTAATAGATCACTAGTCACAGTACAAGACCAAATCAGCTCGCTACTACCAACCATACATTACATTTGAGTATAAAAGCTTTTGAAAAGTTAGACACAAAGTGCAGACTAATTAGTGAGGTAGAAAGTCAATTCTGACAAGGCAACAGTCATCATACTGTAACGAACAGTGTGGCGTTTCGTTACTTTACCGAGCGATACTGTAGGGATCTTGTAACGCCACACCCGGGCATGGTGGACAATCATCCCGTCCCTCATGGCGAGCTGAAGGGCTGCACGTCCAGCCCGCCTGAAGACGACATTCATCAGGACCAGGGCGAGAGATCCTCAAGGACAAGAAGTCAGAACTGAGTTTCAGAAATGGGTTGTTGAGGCCAGAAAACCAGCGGACTAGGATCTGATCACTTCATGAAGCTAGCTAACTCCAGTGGTGCCAACAGGTACTGCAGTGCATTATGCCTCGATTAAAAACTGCAATTTTGTCTGGGCAAAAATACACAACATTGGGCATTAAGCCCAGAGCACACCAATGAAACATTCTCCAACAAACACAGACACAGATGTTTGTTTGGTGTGTCATGGCTTTCACTCCTTGAAGATGGTTGGGCCATGGTAGTTATTTAAAAGAAAAAAAAAAAAACATTCCCAGACAACATTCTACTGCAACTGCAGACATTAGAATGATCTCCGGGATTGGAGAATGGTTGACTGATGTGCTCTGGCGTTTATAGACTTTTGTAACAATAACATTTTTTCTCTCCAATAACAATTTTTCCCAATATACACCAAAGATGTTACATATTCATCAAGATTCCAAGAATAACGCTACTTCCCATTTAGGGGAGGTGTACTTCAGAGCCAAGTAAAGCTTCCTAAAAAACATGGCGGCCACAATGAACTAGAAAAGGGTTGGGCAATTCCGTTCCTGGAGGGCTGGTGTGTATGCAGTATTTTATTTCTATCAATTACCCTGACTAATTCAGTTAACTGACTGCATGCACAAATATAGATTTCTGCAATGATTAGATCAAAGAAAAATGTTTCATGAATGGAGACACCAGTAACTAGAGGCTCCAGCAATTAATAAAACGGGGCAAACTGAGATATGATTTTCAGCTCCAAAAAGATTAAACAAAAGATGTGGGGTCTATTATCTTTGGCTTTGCCATTACTACAACTTCACATGCCTGTCATAAATAAGTAAATGAATATTGATGCTTATAGTATAGCAGGCCAATGAATAGCACACGAGAGCAGGAAGTAACTCGAAAAGCACTCTCCAAGGTCTTCAACATGAACATAAACGGCAATTCAATACGTTTCACAGATTATAATTTAAATAGTAAAGCAGTCCTAAACACGATCTTGTGTTAACATGCAAGCATAATGTTGTGTGAAGTGTTCCAGCATCAGTTTGCCACGTAAATCAATTTCTGGGTAAAAGGGGATGAGGCTTTTGCCTCTGTAATGTTACCAACAAAACAAGCGGAACTAGCACTAGCTAGTTCGCTAGCTACCTAGGTTGGCAAATCATTGCTTTGGCAGAGTCATTGAGTAAGCCACATACTGCCATTAACAATTAGCAAGAATAACAACTGACCGCATTAGAATTGGTATTATCTGAGTAACTGAAAGATTGGTATTATCGGAATAACTGACAGCATTAGGATTGGTATTATCGGAGTAACTGGCAGCATTAGGATTGGTATTATCGGAGCAACTGACAGCATTAGGATTGATATTATCAGAACACTTGACAGCATTAGGATTGATATTATCAGAGTAACTGACAGCATTAGGTTTGATATTATCGGAACACTTGACAGCATTAGGATTGGTATTATCAGAACAAGTGACAGCATTAGGATTGGTATTATCAGAGTAACTGACAGCATTAGGACTGGTATCGGAGTAACTAACAGCATTAGGATTGGTATCATCAGAATAACTGACAGCATTTAGATTGGTATTATCGGAGTATCTGACAGCATTAGGATTGGTATTATCGGAGTAACTGACAGCATTAAGATTGGTATTATTGGAGTAACTGATAGGATTGGCATTATTGGAGTAACTGACAGCATTAGGATTGGCATTATTGGAGTGACTGACAGCATTAGGATTGGCATTATTGGAGTATCTGACAGCATTAGGATTGGTATTATCGGAGTAACTGACAGCATTAAGATAGGCATTATCGTAGTAACTGACAGCATTAGGATTGGTATTATCTGAGTAACTGACAGCATTAAGATAGGCATTATCGTAGTAACTGACAGCATTAGGATTGGTATTATCGGAGTAACTGACAGCATTAAGATAGGCATTATCGTAGAAACTGACAGCATTAGGATTGGCATTATAGGAGTGACTGACAGCATTAGGATTGGCATTATTGGAGTGACTGACAGCATTAGGATTGGCATTATTGGAGTGACTGACAGCATTAGGATTGGCATTATTGGAGTGACTGACAGCATTAGGATTGGTATTTTCGGAGTATGCTGCAGTTCTGGTTCTGTCAATTTCTTCAACCCATCAAGATACGTGACCTCGCGGTTCTGCGCATGTGCAACTCAAGAATTTTGGGCTCCATGTCTTTCCTCACATCTTCAATATCATGAACACTCTTCCAAACACAGTTTTTTGAGAGCGCTTTTATATTAATGGGCAATTTTTTAAATCATTATTATTTAACCAGGGAAGTCCCGTTGAGATTGAAATCTCTTTTTCAAGGGAGCCCTGGGGTGGAAGGAGAGGGCATTTCGCACAGCCAATCAGATCAGGGGATGATCAGGTGGCAGGTCGAAAGAGCCAGGTTGGGACTTTTTGCTAGTGCTGTTACCGTCCATACCAAGGCTTCGGAGCCTGTATCAAAAATGTGAAGCGCTTCCTAACGGAGCTCCGTGTCGAGGCTTGTATCATCTCGGCGAAATGACGTCAGTCAGTCAGTCGACTATAAAGTGTCCCAGTTCTCTTCTGCAGCTTGTGGGTTGTTGTCAGTAGTTGAAGTTTGTCATTGCGTGCGATGGAGCCAGCAAGACAGAGAAAGTTGTTTCCCGTTTGGGAATACTTTGATTTGATTTCACCGAATAAGGACGCTGAGAGAGGTTATTAGGCCAAATTGTTCGACCATTATGTGATGTTGTATTTTCAAACTTGTTCAAATAATTTCCAATACATAATGAAATCACTTAATTTGAAAGTTTTTCATTTTATTGTCAGGGGAAACGCTTATTATTTTTTAACAAAAATACTAAGCTCTTTGTTTCACATGCGCATTCACTGCCCTCTGTCCTGTCTCCGAAAGTATCTTTTAGTTTCGTTATGACATAAAATGTGGTCAAAAATACTTCATTTTATTTTGCCACTTTCAGGTTGTAGGCTTTTGCTTGCCTGCCATTTCCTACGAAGCACAATTCGTATGTGTTTTTATTGACCAATAGGGGTCTCTAGAGTGCATTCGAAACCCCATGAAATGAACCACGCTTCAACACATCTGGGCGGAAAGCTTCAACGCTTCATGAAGCTTCATCACACCAGCACTACTTTTTGTCATGACACCGGGGAACCCCCTGCTAAGAAATTATTAACAAATAACAAATAATTGCATGTGCACGCGGTCTTTTCCTGAAATTGCCAAAATTAGACGATAGTGGCGTGCGGATGTTGCCTTTTAAACTAACTCATACAACTCATACAGCATCTGTGCAAATCATAAGCTCACGAATACCAAAGCTGCGACTGTAGGCTGATTCATACCGCGATACCAATGCAAGAACAAAAACCTTACGGTGGTCCGGACTCCTGCATTGAGGCAGCATTTTTTTACAAGGCAGCAGAAATGATCCCCGACACCGCAAATCAGAACCGAGCTAACTAGTTTGTCAATTAGCAAACTTAGGTTCAGTAAGCCAACTAGTTAAGTGGCTAGTTAAGAGTCGAAAAGGACACAAGTTAACTTACAATAAGTCAGTGAACACTGTCGTAAATCTACGTTGTTACAGAAGAACAACAGAATCTATCAGAAGCTCCCCGCTAGAAACAGTTTATCCTATAATGAAAACTCCGTAAAACAATCTCAGTTCTATCGCCTACCAGAGAAATGAGAAATTATAAGAGGTTGTTCACAAGGAAGAAACTCGAAAATCAACTGGCTGGCCCCTCACAGCAACATTGAGGACTTCCGGCGGAGCTTTTCAAAATAAGAGCCAGTAATCCGGCGGAGCTTTTCAAAATAAGAGCCAGTAAAACAAACAATGGCTGTGCCTCAAATCGCGCACTTCCACACTTCGAATACCTATTTTGAGTGCATAAGTGCGTTCACACTGACAAGTACAGCAAAGGCAGTGCACTGCGAGGACCCGGATGATGCACTCATTACGGACAAAAATTTGAGTGCAGAACGGTCGCCACCTTGCCTACGTAGCGGAAGAAGAGGGATTTTCAAGTTTTGTGATGATGGCGGCGTGGAGGATGCGGTGCTCACTGAACTGCACAGATGTTAGTTTTACATGCGTTCACTTCCCGTTAAGTACCACGATTGTTATCAGGTAAAAGCCTTAAGTGTGTCGCTACGCTGCATTTATATAGCTGTTTATGGATAATTGGTGCCGCAAACGAAAACGCAAATGGTAGCTGGCTGGGGGGAGTACAGTTTGATGGGGCATTGATGTGAACAGTAGTGATGGTCAAATGAAGCCTCATGAATCACTGAGGCTTTCCAGCTCATTGTTTCACCAAAAGGTTCAGTACTCGAGGCCTCAATGAAACATTGAATGGTGCCATCTGCTGAGCAAAACATCATATGACAACCAATGAACAATACCATGACCTGAGCGGAAATGTGTGAAAAACTTTTGTGCGCAGTTACAATGGATATATTTCTATAGCATGTGCATGTGTAAGTATATGGACGTAATTGTGTAAGTAGCTATATTTGTTCAGAATTAAAAGAGCAATGAAACAATCACGATACTTTGCCTTTTAAAATAATTTTTCTTCAAAAACACAAATACCGGCGTGACATTATTGAAAAAAACGAAATAACTGACACTCACGTCAATGTCCAACAATGGGGAAAATAATATGTTACTCACTACAACTCTCCAACGTGCTACACCTCTCTCCATCTTATAGGGAAGCTGTGGCTACAAAAACGTAGTTTACCTCCATCAGAGCGTGAATGTGTGAGTGAATGAATAATGTATCCATTGTGAAGCGTCTTTGAGTGCCCAGAATAGCAGAAAAGCGCTGTATATAATTGATGCATTATTATTATACAAACTCCGACAACGCCATCAGTTTGGCGCGAGATTCGAAGCGTATTCATGAGGAGGTGGTACGTTGAACGAACCAATGACGTACTCTCCACAAACCGAGGCCTCGTTTGTCGTCAGTCATGTGATTTTTACGGTAACGACGCAAGCCTCGAATCGGGGCTTCATCTGACACGCCCCTTTTTGCTCGACATAGGCCCAGGCGCCTCGCATCAAATGTAAAATCACTAGTGAACAGGCACGCTCGATAGCTAGCTAGTTAACAGTGAACTGTCTTGTTAACAGTTACATGCGTAAGTTAGTGGCATACGCCTCGTGTGTATGCGTGTTAAAAGTATCGTGAGTATTTAATTAATCGGGAATATCTGTTAAATGCGGCTTCTGTCGTTAGATCAGTGAAGTCAGCCGGTAGTTATCTGGTCAGCATCGGACACCACACACGTATCAGCTGTTACAGGCCGTGGGCTGAGTGGTTAAAGAAAAAGGCTTCTAAGTGTAAGAGTGCTCCGACCTACTTAGTGAATAAAAGAACAATACACCAAAATGATCTTTATACACAATGTATTAAAAATAAACAAAGTTGTACGAAAAATGCGTGGACGATAAATGACTGTACCCGGATGAATATATCATGTAGATTCACATGCAGTTCAAATTTCAGCGGGGCTCTCAACAGTTTGTCTTTACAAGAGTTTATTAAGAAATATTAATTTTAGAAAGTATTCAGAGCATCAAATTCCTTCCAATAAACAATATTTACATCTGCAGAACTGTGTACAACCCTGTTACCTAAAAAGCTGGGACGCTGTGTAAACTAGAAATGCAAGGAATGCAATGATTTGTAAATCTCATGAACACTAAATTTAAAGGAAAATGGGACAAGCAAAACATATCAAATGCTTACACTGCAAAATTTTACTGTTCTCTGAAAAATATCTGCTCAATTTGATTCGGTTTTTTTTTTTTTCCCCAAAAAGTTGAGACAGGGAAAACACTGGAAAAGATTCAAGATGCAAAAAAAAGTACACCTGGTGGAATGCCTCGCAGCTAAATCGATTAATTGGCAACAAGTTGGTAACATGACTTGAAATAAAAATTCTATCATAAATAAAAATGGCAAGGGCCAAAATACTCTGAAAAACTACTGGGGCAACGAGGTCAACAATTTATGGAGAATGCTTCTCAGTGTAAAAATGCAAAGAATATGGGGGTTTTATCCTCTGCAGTTCATAATACAGTTCATAACAGACAAAATTATTCAGTTGAAGTCATTTCCTGGGCCGTCCACTTCTGTTAGCCACTGTTATTCAGCAGTTTGTTGCTGCATTTTCTCGTTAACGAACACGTGCAAAGTAGAACTTTTTCATTTTCGTGTTATTTCATCATATTTATGATAAAAATGAAGAGTCGTACTCTTTCAAATTTCTACTGTTGTACCCGCACATATTAGCTCATAGTTCCAAGACCGTTTGAGTGCCCATCACAAAACTTACAGAAGAGCTTCTCAACATCATAAGCTACTTCTCACAGGAATTTAAAGAAATTTGAAAAATATATTTTTTTGCAATACACCTTTAAATTATTTGAGTTGCTATAACTTTTTTCCATTTGACTCTATGGAGAAAAGTTTGGAAAAGACTTGTAGGGCTTGAAAAGAATTTTCCAATGAGACCAGAACCTACTCTCTAGCTGTTATAAAAAGGGAGATACACGCATATGAAGTCGCGAGGGTTGGCTAATTAGTCAAAACTTCGTTAATGAATTACTCACTACTTAGGAGGCGTTGAGCAAAAATATTTCAGATATATTCCTTACTCATAGGTCCCCACTCATCCACAAACTTTCACAAAATTCCGAGAGATGTCTGCCAATTCTCGGTTGATTTGACACGGAATGAAGGAATGGTTTTGCTGAGATGGTCATCAGAGCATTAAAGGATGCCCTGGAGAGGCAGAGGTCCCTTCTGGTCACTTTGACCATCAAAGAACACTGTGCAAACTGGTAATGTGGCATTTAGCTGGCAGTACTGTCTGGGAGAAATGAGAAAAGAAGCTGAAATGTGTCTTTTAAATGAAATGGCAATGAACCTTTTTTCATGTTGGTATGTCTTCCTTTGCATGAGAGATTTTGCACGACTGTGGCGAGCTCTGTGTAACATACAGCTGGGCATGAATGAATAAAGGTCACAAACTATGTTGATTTTGTTGAGTGTGCTTTGACTTTTATATTAAAGGTGTGTTGGTGTGAAGGGCAATTTTGGTACAGTATGGGTTATTCTGCTAAAATGAGTAGCAATTTTTTTTGGGGGGGGATACTACATTTTTTTTTCCCCCCAAGTTACCATCAGTCTATTCCACAGTAACGTACTGGATATATTCTCCGCTCCAGTGTTGTCACTGGTGGCTAGGGAGGTGTAAGTAGAACGAACAACATGCTTTTGGTCTTGATTGGTTTTCAGTTATTAATTCAAATTAACCCTATAATGCCCCCTATATCATATATGATACACCAAATTTGAATGACCATGTCCACCTGGTAAGATGCAACAACCACAGCTGCTCACTGTATCATATCTGATACACAGTGCTGCCACCTGGAGGGAAGAACTGATATTACAGGAGTCTCTCCCCTAGTCACTCACTTCAAGGTAGTAGCTCCCATGTGAATAGGAATTCATGAATTTCCTTGGACTTTGGCAGCGAAGCATTCCAAGGTAAATATTACACAAAAACTTATACATGTAAAGGGATAGCTATAGATAGTAGAGAGCTTATAAATGATTTAAAATTTTGAGAGTTGAGTTCTGGAGGGGTGGTGATTTTTGGCTGTATCAAATATGATATTCCTGGAATTAGAAGTTCTTTTCAGCAATGTTTATTTTGCTGTCAAAAAACCTAATGATGAACAGTGGATCTGAACACTACCCTTCAATACTTCAAAAAAATATTACTGGGTCATTTTTTTCCTATAATAATATCTGTATGGGCATTATAGGGTTAACATGTTTTAAGGATGTTAAGCGAATGTGGAAGTTAACAGAATAGTCTCCATTGATTAGGAAAATTAATGAAACAACTCTGAATTGAGTTTACTACACTGCTCAAAAAAAAATAAAGGGAACACAACACAATGTAACTCCAAGTCAATTATGCTTCTGTGAAATCAAACTGTCCACTTAGGAAGCAACACTGATTGACAATCAATTTCACATGCTGTCGTGCAACTGCAATAGACAGCAGGTGGACATTATAGGCAATTGGCAAGACGCCCCCAAATAAAGGAGTGGTTCTGCAGGTGGTGACCACAGACCACTTCTCAGTTCCTCTGCTTTCTGGCTGATGTTTTGGTCACTTTTGAATGCTGGCGGTACTTTCACTCTAGTGGTAGCAGGAGACGGACTCTAAAACCCACACAAGTGGCTCAGGTAGTGCAGCTCATCCAGGATGGCACATCAATGAGAGCTGTGGCAAGAAGGTTTGCTGTGTCTGTCAGTGTAGTGTCCAGAGCATGGAGGCGCTACCAGGAGACAGGCCAGTACATCAGGAGATGTGGAGGAGGCCGTAGGAGGGCAACAACCCAGCAGCAGGACCGCTACCTCCGCCTTTGTGCAGGGAGGAACAGGAGGAGCACTGCCAGAGCCCTGCAAAATGACCTCCAGCAGGCCACAAATGTGCATGTGTCTGCTCAAACGGTCAGAGACCGACTCCATGAGGATGGTATGAGGGCCCGACGTCCACAGGTGGGGGTTGTGCTTACTGCCCAACACCGTGCTGGACGTTTGGCATTTGCCGGAGAACACCAAGATTGGCCAATTCACCACTGGTGCCCTGTGCTCTTCACAGATGAAAGCAGGTTCACACTGAGCACATGTGACAGACGTGACAGAGTCTGGAGACGCTGTGGAGAATGTTCTGCTGCCTGCAACATCCTCCAGCATGACCGGTTTGGCAGTGGGTCAGTAATCGTGTGGGGTGGCATTTCTTTGGGGGGGCCGCACAGCCCTCCATGTGCTCACCAGAGGTAGCCTGACTGCCATTAGGTACCGAGATAAGATCCTCAGACCCCTTGTGAGACCATATGCTGGTGCGGTTGGCCCTGGGTTCCTCCTAATGCAAAACAATGCTAGACCTCATGTGGCTGGAGTGTGTCAGCAGTTCCTGCAAGACGAAGGCATTGATGCTATGGACTGGCCCACCCGTTCCCCAGACCTGAATCCAACTGAGCACATCTGGGACATCATGTCTCGCTCCATCCACCAGCGCCACGTTGCACCACAGACTGTCCAGGAGTCGGCGGATGCTTTAGTCCAGGTCTGGGAGGAGATTGCTCAGGAGACCATCCGCCACCTCATCAGGTGTATGCCCAGGCGTTGTAGGGAGGTCATACAGGAACTCGGAGGCCACACACACTACTGAGCCTCATTTTGACTTGTTTTAAGGACATTACATCAAAGTTGGATCAGCCTGTAGTGTTTTCCACTTTAATTTTGAGCGTGACTCCAAATCCAGACCTCTGTGGGTTAATAAATTTGAATTCCATTGATAATGTTTATGTGATTTTCTTGTCAGCACATTCGCCTATGTAACGAACAAAGTATTAAGAATAATTCATTAAGATCTAGGATGTGTTATTTTTAGTGTTCCTTTTATTTTTTTTGAGCAGTGTATTTAATCGCAGCGAAACTGCATCTCGGTGGGGACTGTGTGCTTGATCGTATTAAATAAAAATCTCGCTGGACTACGAGTTCATGAAGGCAAATTATCGAAAACGGGTTTAGACAAGTTAAAAGGGATTGTTTTCTCTGCCTCCCTTAATTACAGCCGAGCAGTCGTCAGTTCTGTGCTTGCAAGTAAAAATCAGTCAAGCGAGAGTACAGATTACAGTGGGTCGCCCAAGTTTGATGCGTGGATAATGCCGGTCAGCTCCATCCAGTCAATGGACCAATTCGATCACAAAATATGTAAATAAACATACAGGTACGTTTTTGGTCAGTAGGACGAGGAGGAATGATGACGATATAACTTTGACGAAGCCTGAAACGGGGCACTCTCAAGCAGGCAAAATAAAAGGATGTTCACTTTTGACGTTTTGATGAAGTGAATTGAGCAACCAAGCCGGCACATGTATTTGGGCTCAGAATTGTTGCCGTGATCATCATTTCCGGTTAGTGCATGGCGACAGGGCTCGATTTGGAGCAGCAATACCCTGTCGAAAAAAGCGCACTTCGCTAGTGTACTGAGTGCACTCCATAGAAGTATACTACTGGAAGTGCGCGATTTGAGACACAGCCAATATATACATACACTGAGCAAAAATATAAACGCAACATTTCTTATTGTGAGCAATATAACCATGTTCATAAACTCAATGTAATTTCATTGAGTGGTGAAAGATTGTATGACCATATTGCGATACATTCCAATCAATGTTTGAATCAGAAAAACAAGAACCTCACGACGGCGTGATGATAAAAGGGATGGGATCAATTGCACACATTTCACAAATCCAGATTTGGTATGTCTGCCTTTGGCCCGCTGCACTGCTACACATCTCTGCTCTATATGGACTGTAACAAATGGTCAATGGTGACTTGGTGGACGTGTCCCCACTTCTCTTCAAGAGCTGTGCAGGGTCAGCGGATATTAGCCGGAAATCTGAACCAATGACGAACTCGTTGGTTGGGGACATCCCAGAAATGCTGGATGGGGAACAAATCTGAGGAATAAGCTGGCCATTCAAGCACACAAATGTTTTCAGGCTCAAGGAACTCTGTGCATACATGGGTGACGTGGGTCTGGCATGGTCATGCTGAATGGTCATTGTTTTGATGGATGAATGGTAGGGAAGATGGCCTGCAGTATCATGGTTATATCACACTGCATTCAAGTTGCTGTTAATGAACTGCAGTTGGGTGCAGTGTCCATGGGATACTCCCATCCAAACCAGCACTTCCCCCTTATGTGCCATCGTGCGCGCCACACTGATGTCAGCTTGACGATCCCCCGTCCATCTGCTCTGTGAATTTTAAAACGCGAGTCAACTGTAAAGAAAGCAGCCCTCCATTGTGCCATTGCCTATCAAATGTGTCTATTCACTCAGTCGAACTGATTTTTACATTGAGCTGAGGTGAGGTCCAATCCACAAAGAGCAAAACGTGCAGAGATATGGACTTCCTGGAGATGATTTCTCGTGGTCTAGGCAAAAATGCGGCAGTTGTGGGGACCAACCGTTTCATCTGCAGTGGCAGTTGCTGGTCTCAGACGCTCACAGAGATGGAGAGATGGACAGGCATCGTGATCTTGAGCGGAGGTCATCTCACGTGGTCATCATGCATCCGGGTGTTATGCTGTCATTCCTAATTCCTCAAAAGGTGTTGTGAAAATTTAATTCAATAAAGGTGAGGACTGTATTTTCCAAAGGGTGTAGAGGTATTGCCCACCACAGGGCTCCGGTCAGAGAGTTATTAAAGAATGACACCTGATGGCATTTTATGGTGGGTTTATGTAGAATTTTCTGGCAGACACAAACAAGAGCTGTGATGAATGGTATCTGTAGAAAAGTAATACACGGACTTACTGTAAGTATAAAGGTACAGAAAGAAGCAAAGAACTGCTAACAACTATAGCAATAGAATTCAACATACAGCATATTAGCTTAGATGTACATAGCATTCTCTCCCACACATGGAATGTGTACTGTTAGCTTAACCACTGAATTTAGGCCTTTCAAAATATAGCAAAAAAATCTTTTTTAACCAAACACAGATAAATACTAACTCAAAAATCTGTTAGTACATGAACCAATATTGCACCGTGTATACAGAAAACAAACTTACTTCCTCAAGAACGCATTTCAGTGCTTATGTTTGTGTAGTGCTCCACATAGGCTGCAGTGAATCACAACAACTGGGGTCCTCTGCTCTAGGGGTGCCCAGACAGGTGCCTTAACTAATTGCAGGGTCCTAACTAGACGGAGTTTAAACATGCCTACTCTAAATTAGGAAAAAAGGAGACTATAGGGAATTTTGTACAGGTGTCTTATTCGTCTTATTGTTGAAACATGGACATTAAGAGCCCTTGCAAAAGCCCTGAGAAACGCTCCTGCATTGAGTGTGCCAATGGCAGCTCCCTGATGGCTCGAGTCATCTATGGCATTTTGAACAATGGCAGAACTGGGACTTTTGGGGTGGCTTTTTATTGACCAGAGTACAGGATGTGCCTGGGCTGACTGTACCTGATTTCAGGCCAATTCTTACAAAGGGGATGAACTTGACAATGATATGGAGAAGGTGACTGAAATGCTCACAGAACAGTGGCGCACAACCTTAGTCACAAAAATAAACCCAACTAAGCCAACCTCAGAAGTAATTTTGAAAGGACTAAACTGTTGCATTTCTATTTTTGTTCAGTGTATACACACGCACACACACAAACTGATCAGCCACAAGACTAAAACCACCTGCCGAAGATAGTGAGGGTCTCCCTTGTGCTGCGAAAACAGCTCTATCAAACTGATGTCAGTTCGAATTCTTAAACTCAGGGATTCCCCTCAACACATTTCTGCAGCATCGCACTTCACAGGTCTTGAACAGAATGACAGGTCTGTTCACATGTATCCTTCTCCTTGCAATTTCTCCTACTACTTTACTGTCTCAATTCTACTCCTTATATACTCTTTTGCAGACCCCACCCACATTTAGACCTCTTTTTTTTATTTTCTGGGACTTGCCCCAAACATGTCTAAAACATGTCCAAACATAGCTCCAGTCTGAGCTTAACATAAAAAAGGTAAATGCTAGTGGCCTATATTCACATTACACCTCCATTCCAAAAGGGATTTTGTATTCTTTTCAATACAAAATGGTTAAGTGGACACTTGTCGATATATACATGTAATACAATATTTGAATAAACGCGTGATATATAAACATACTCAACCACGGGATAAGCAATCAGCAATTACATTGTCAGTACCCTTTACATGCTTAATTTCCAAGTCAAACTCCTGTAAAATCAAACTCCAATTCAACAATCTCCGATTCTTGTTTTTCATCTCACTCAAAAACATGAACGGATTGTGGTCAGTGTACACAATCATTGGCTTTTGCCCAGTACAAACATAATAATGAATAATAATAATAATAATGCATCAATTTTATATAGCGCTTTTCTGGACACTCAAAGACGCCTTACAATGGAGGCATTATTCATTCACCCACACATTCACGCTCTGATGGTGGTAAACTACGTTTTTGTAGCCACAGCTGCCCTGGGGCAGACTGACGGCGCCTACGGCCCCTCCGACCACCACCAAACATTCATACACAGCCATACAGGAGGGAGGGAGGGTTCCTATATTGCATGTTTTAAACATAAACCTCAAAGTGTTGTAAAGATAGAACCAGAGCCAACAGCTCCTTCTCTATTGTGGAATAGTTCCTTTGGTGGCGATTGAACTTCCTGGAGAAGTATGCCACGGGATGCTCAATGTCATCAGAGTCACTTCTCTGTAGGAGCACTGATCCATAAGCTTGGTCGCTAGCATCGGCCGCAATGGAGAACGGTTTGTTGAAGTCAGGAGATTTGAGCACGGGGAAGTGACACAGCAGAGACTTCAGGCGATCGAAGGCTCTCTGGCATGCATCATCCCAAGTGAACTTTACGCCTTTCTTCAGTTGGTTGGTGAGACTGAGAGCAATCTCAGCAAAGTTCTTGCAGAACTTGCGGTAGCACCCGATCATTCCAAGGACGCGGCGCAAAGCTTTTTTGTTGTCAGGAACTGGAAAGTCCATGATAGCTTGGACTTTAGTATTTATGGGTGCCACCTTACCCTGGCCTATGACGTAGCCAAGATAGGTGACAGTAGCACAACCAAAGTCACTCTTGTTCAGGTTAACAGTCAGGTTAGCCTGGGTCAGGCGCTGCAACAACGTCTCTACATCTTTTAGATGTTCTTCCCAGAAGTCACTCCATGTGATCAGGTCGTCGATGTACGCACCCGTGTGTGGCAATCTGGCGATTGTAGACTGTATCATCCTTTGGAACGTGGCTGGGGCATTTTTCATGCCAAAGGGTAGGACTTCATACTGGTACAACCCAGATGGTGTGGCAAAAGCAGAGATGCTCTTGGTCCTCTCAGTTAAAGGCACACACCAATAACCCTTCAATAAATCAATCTTGGTCAGAAACTTTGCTTGCCCTACTCCATCGATACAATCATCAATCCAAGGTATTGGAAACACATCAGCTCGAGTTACAGCATTGACTTTGCAATAATCTGTACAGAATCTAGTACTTCCATCAGGTTTTGGAACTAGCACACAGGGTGAACTCAAATCTGAGTTGGAGGGTCTGATAATATCATGTTCTAACATGTACTCCACCTTTTTTCTCAGCAATCTTTCTCTTTTCAGGATTCATCCGGTACGGATGCTGTTTAATTGGTTTGGCATCACCAACATCTACATCATGAGAGGCTATAGAAACTCTCTTTGGAACATCAGGAAACAGATCCTCATATTTCTTCATCAACCTCTCAAACTGATCTCTCTGTGAGGGTTCTAAGTGCTGGAGTTTTACATCAAGATTTTGCAACACTTCAGAATTTGACAATTTACATGAAAGAACTTCAGCTTTAATTCTAGGTTCATCATCTCAAAACTCCCCCTCATCTTTACACGTTTCGACCATAGGAGAATCTGAAGTGACAGCTGCAACCCTAGCATTTCTGTCATGATAAGGCTTCAGCATGTTAATGAGACACAATTGTTTTGGTTTTCTCCTATCTGGAGTCTTCACAATGTAATTGAGATCATTGAGTTTTGTCAGAATTTCATAAGGACCATGAAATCTAGCCTGCAATATATTGGACTGCAAGGGAAACAACACAAGAACCTTCTCTCCTGGTTTAAACTCACGGCTTCTAGCCTTATGATCATACCAAGTTTTCATTTTTCCCTGACTTGATTTCAAGTTCTCTTTGGCTAGGTCACAAGCTGCACGCAATCTTTCCTTGAACTTGCTAACATAGTCTAACAGACTGATATGCGGTTCTTTCTCTTGCCATTGTTCACTCAACAATAGCAAAGGTCCTCTCACTTATGGCCAAACACTAGCTCAAACGGACTGAATCCAGTAGACTCCTGCACTGCTTCTCTAGCTGCAAACAACAGCAAATGAACACCTTCATCCCAGTCTTTCTCATGGTCATGACAATAAGTCCTCATCATTGTCTTGAGAGTGGAATGAAACCGCTCTAAGGCACCCTGACTTTCTGGATGATAGGCACTAGAAGGAATCTGCTTTGCACCTAGTTCATACACAACCTGCTGAAACAATCCGGAAGTCTGACTGAATTTCCCTGGGAAGGCCAAACAATGTGAAGAACTTTATCAAAGCCTTTGAGATTGCAGTTGCCTTGATGTTACGTAGAGGTATGGCTTCAGGGAATCTGGTAGATGCACACATGATTGTTAACAAGTACTGATTTCCAGATCTAGTCTTGGGTAATGGACCAACACAATCAACAATGACCTTGGAGAGCGGCTCCCCAAATGCTGGGATGGGCTGCAATGGAGCTACCGGTGGGTCTCACTGGTATTTTCCAACTACCTGACAAGTGTGACAGGTTTAGCAAAAGTTGGAAACATCTTTCCGAAGCTCAGGCCAGAAGAAGTGTTTCATGATCTTATTAACAGTCTTGTTAACACCAAGATGACCTCCTAAAGGTAAACTATGAGCCATTGTTAAGATCTCATTCCTGTAGACCTTCGGAACAACAATTTGCCTGACCACTGCCCAATCTGCATTGGCAGGGATATCAGGAGGGCGCCACTTCCGCATCAACACACCATCCTTGAGATAATACCCAACTGGAACTGCATCTGTTTCTTTATCAGGAAGGGCTCTCCTCTTTAGTGCACAAATTTCAGGATCATTAGTTTGCTCCTCAATCAACCGCTTTCTGGACAGAGACAAGTCTCCAGACACATCAGAATCACCAGACCCATCTGGCTGGTTGAATAGAGAACTGATAAAAGTATCTGATAAGTCCTCAAACGGAGAAAACATAGTAGGCCGGACAGAGTCATAAGGCGAACCACCTGAGTCATGACTATTCAATGTGCTGAACGGCACCACATCATCTACTTCTTGAGCCTTCTTGGCCATAGCACGAGTCACTGCGCAAGAAGGATACAGAGATGGGTCCTCATCCCCATCTTCAGTGCTCGGCTGTGAAGTAAGATGTACAGGGGGAACTACTTTGCCCCCAGCCCGGTCATTGCCTAGCAACAGAGAAACATCTTTGATAGGTAGACTTGACATAAGTCCCACCTTTACCTGTCCTGTAACTAAATCTGACTTCAAGAATATAGAGAGCAGGGGAACAGATACAGTCCTCCCTTCAATACCTTGTACAAGTATGAAATCCCCAGAAGCGGTCTCATCACGTAACTCCAAGGAGTCCATCAACTTAAGTGACTGAGAAGCTCCGGTATCCCTTAGGATATATATGGGGACAGGAGTAGTATGCTCATTCAGAGCCACAAATCCCTCTGACACAAATGGAAGAAATTCCTCCCTCACAAAGTCAGCTGTATCAGGCTTTTTAGCCCCACAAGAAGCAGGCAATTTAGCAGATCGGTTATCTACTACAGGGGTTTCTAACCTTGTTTTCACAAAGGCATTTGGTTTGGTATCCTTTTCTTTTTCTTTCTTAGCTTTAAGGAACCAACAGTTAGTTGTAACATGACCAGATTTCTTGCAATAACTGCAAACTAGACCACTTTTGTCACTGTCAGCTTTCACACTTTGATCAGACCTGTTACTGGATTTCTGAGCACTATCACCAGATTTGTCTTTGGGTGAGGAATCTTGGGTATCACAGTTACCTTTTTCTAGAAATTTGAACCATCTATTGTTACTGCTAGACTGAAATTTGGACTTAAGTGTGAGAACATATTCGTCTGTAAATTTGGCAGCTGATTGCAAATTCAGTGCTTGCTTCTCATTAAGGTAGGTCTTAATATCATCCTTAACACAGTTCTTGAATTCTTCAACTAACACCTTCTCTTTTAGTGAGTTGAAATCATCCTTGACCTCCATAGAAGTACACCAGCGCTCAAAGCAAACCTTCTTCTCATTAGTAAATTCCACATAAGTCTGATCGTCAGATTTCTTCAGACCTCTGAATTTCTGTCGGTAAGCCTCTGGAACCAACTCATAAGCTCTCAAAATAACCTTTTTGACAACCTCATAATCAGAGGAATCATCTGCAGACAAAGCCGAATAGGCTTGTTGAGCTTTACCCTCGAGGACAGTTTGCAACAGCAGAGGCCAGTGTTCTTTTTGCCACTGACAACTTTTAGCTACTTTTTCAAAACACTGGAAATAGTTGTCTACGTCCTTTTCCGAAAATGGAGGCACCAGTTTTACCTCATGGCTAGCCTGAAATTTATTTTCAGTTTGAATTTTAATTTTTAGTTGCTTCATTTGGAGTCTTTCTTCTCTATCGAATTTCTCTAATTCAAAATCTCTCTGTCTTGCAAATTTTTCTAACTCAAATTCTCTTTGTTTTTCTTTTTCCTCCCTTTCTTTTTTCTCTTCTCTTGCTAATTTTTCCAACTCAAACTCCCTTTCTTTTTCTCTTTCCTCCCTTTCAATCTCTAGCATTTTTAATTTAAGTTCCATTTCTATATTTAGATTCTCCACTGGAAACTGTTCCAGATCTCCTGGTGCAAACACATTTCCATCAATGTAATATTCAACTATCTCTCTAGCCAGTCTTGCTTTTCACATGGCTGGTTTCACCTCTGTCAGCTCCAAATGTCTGCATATTTCCAACAGTTCTGTCTTTTTAAAAGACTTCAAAACCCCTACGGTTGGTGATGCCAAGAAATCATCCATTGATGTTGTCCATATATATCTAGGAAAATTCACAAAAACAATTTTACAATTTGAAATGTTAGATTTTCAATAAATGAATCACAAAATGGTCTATCCCGGACTTGAGCCCCCAATTTGTTATGGCACCAATTTGTTATTACATTTACAACACAACAGCAACAGCAACAGCAAGGGATGACAGACAGTTTTAAAACTTAAACACATTTAATTTTTAACAAAGACAATAACGACTAAACTAATCTACAGACCAAGATTGATTTACAACAAAAACAGAAATATTTACTGTCCCTTTTTGGTTGGGTCCCTTGGTGATGTCCTGGGTGAGGAAAATGCTCTAACACAGGCAAAAATCCACAAAAGAAACTTCAATTTCTCCTACTACTTTACTGCCTCAATTCTACTCGTTATTTACTCTTTTCCAGACCCCACCCACATTTAGACCTCTTTTTTTAATTTTCTGGGACTTGCCCCAGACGTGTAAAACATGTCCAAACATAGCTCCAGTCTGAGCTTAACAAAAAAAAAAAAGGTAAATGCTGCCATCTAGTGGCCTATATTCACATTACAAAAGGGACAGATGTAAAAAAATATATCTGTATGGGGGACGCCAACTATCAGCATTACTGGTTAAACCAACATAGTGCTAAAACAAAATCAGTGTTTTCACAATGTACATAAATCACATATTCCATTTCAAAAAACTTCTCCATGGCACATGTCTGGTTTTGTCAGATCTGACATTCTGGTAACAGCACTCCCTATACCGATATATATTCTTGAGCATTTGTCCACTTACTTCCAGACATTGGCAAAGAGTGCCATAAAACCTCCTTTGGCCTGTTAAAATGTCCTGAGAGGGTGGGAACTTCAGCTAATTTCAAGGCTCTATCATCTCGGTTAACATTTTTATGGGCCCCTGAATATTACTGCAAATAGGCGAATTGGATATTTTATCAAAATGTCTGTAGCCGCTGCTCCAAGATGGAGTGAACCACTGAAGATGTTTCTGGTGTCCTTTGTTTAGCCCAAAGGAAGTTTCAAATTAATGGTCTATCTCACACTTGTCTGGTTATTAATGTTAATTCACTGTAGAAACAGGATAAAATTGGCCCTCACCCAACTTTGGGAGCAAATACCTCAAAAAACAAAAAAAAAAATGCCAGACTAAATAACAAAAAATTTCTCTCTCCTTTAATGTCTGAAAAGGAAACAGATTAGATGAATTCACACTGGTTTGGTTTAAAAATTAAAATAAGCCTGAATTTGTCAAAAAAAAATATTTTTTGCAAGAATAACCAACATGATCACCCGATGGCACTTTCACATTTTAAAACTTTGGATACCCCAGTATCAAATAGTTATAACTTGTCTGGCACATTGAAACAGTTATCCACAATATTCTTTATATCTTCAATATGCTCAATTTGGTATCTGACTTTTCCACTTCTGGGTGGCGCTGTAGCCATAACAATAAAAACTGTGAGCTCAAACGCCGGGATTTCCCATTACACATCGTTGGCCACCAAATTTCATGCAAATTCTGAGATGTCAACTCCACTGCCAGTGCCACTCTTTCAGAATATGGCTCTAAATGTTTTGACTCATCAGTATATATGGTTTAGTTGCATAAAGATTTATAGAAGTAAAAAACATTTTTTTCATTTTATTTGAATTTAACTTCCAACTGTTTTCTCTTACAAACATGTCGCACCTTTTTTAAACTGAAATTGTTTTCCCCTCACAGTCGTGGTCAGGCATTCTGCCAAGGATTTCATCTTTCAAGCACAAGGGGAATATTTTAGCTCAGTGACCAAGATGTTTTACTTTTGATTTTGTGTTCTCGCCAGATCCATATTGGGTGCACTCACCACTCCCACTCACTCATACCAACGAGCAATTTAGAGTCTCCAATTAGCCTGACTGCCTGTCTTTGGACCTTGGGAGGAAACCTCCGTAACCAGAGGAAATCCTCACAAACACAGTGAGAACAAACAAACTCCACACAGAAAGGTCTAGATTCAAATCAATAGCCTACTTTCTGGGAGGCAATAGGGCTGGCTATGACTTGCCCTTCCCCTTATTTAATGAGCCAAAAATAGTCTGTCAGACCATATTTGACCCTCATGGTTTCTCAATTCTACAAAAAGAACCATATTTTAAACAATTAATTTGATTGGATTCTTGAGGAACAGTTCCCCACCTTATTGTAAATAAATGACATTCGCGTAGTCTTTTTTAAATAAAAATGTTCGTTTCCAATTGGGTCCAGCACTCTTTTGCCCTCAAGAGAGCTCGACTTGTTGAAGCAATTATTCAATGAAAGTGCTTGTGCGTATCTCTGCGGACAGCGGGAGAGCAGCGATCAGCGCGACAAAACAACCTCGAGAATACAGTTCTGGCTGGAAACAGCAGGGCAGAATTTCTGATTGGCTGATTAATGTAAAAAGGCGTGACATTACGCCACGATAACAAGAGCTCGCAAAGCTTTCGGTTTATTCGTGTTAGGCTGTCAGTAAGTTTCCACGAAGATCGTTGAACTTATTGAGTTTAAGAAAGAATATCCGGCAAAAATGAAATTTGTAATTAGTCTCGCAGTGCTTGCTGTCACGCTTATCTCCATGAACGCTGAAAATTGTGAGTATTAATTTATATATATTTTTTAAATAATGTATTCATTATCAATTATTATCACCATCATCATGGCCTACTTCGCGGACCATGATGCGTAGTTAGGTTATGACTGAGTTGTAACCGGAGTATTTTTTATTTCTCATTCATGTAGCATTTTTATCTAAAGTTTTATTTAACTAATCGCTGTATATTGGTTTAATAATACATTGTGCGCTGAAGTCACAGACTTTGGCACGAGCGGGAGGGGAATGTCCGTCAGTTGCTGTTGCGCAGCGGGACTGAAAGGGGCCATTTTCTTCTGTACTTGTGTTCGCTGGAGAGGCGCGATATAATTGACCCTTTTTCGGGGGGGAAACCAACTAGAACGAAACATTGTAAGTAGATTGACGAAGCTTATTCTGACTGTGCCTTTAACTCTGTTTGACGGATCGTATCAGAATCAGGAGCGGACGGAGTGCAATACATCATAAAAGCTCTTCGTTCCACCTCCGGATCCGAAGGGCGTCGGTAGAGCGGATAAGCAGTGAGCTGGAAACCCCCGACTTTACTTTCGTTTTCAGTGCGCCATGGGGACAGCTGAGCGCTGGAGCGACTCTTCATAACTGCATTTTATGTAATGCGCACGCAGAGCCCATATCTGCGTCTTCAGACCAGCAGGTATCGGATTTTTGAGAAATCAAATGCGCAGTCTGACCGGTTAGGGCTCGACATGAGCCCGGAAGTCCCCGAGGAAACACGAGAAACAGTTGAGGCGTCAACATGGACACATGCGGTTACATCAGACATAAAAATAGTTTCGAGACAGGTCACGTGCTTTCACATATCATTTCCTAAAAATGTCGAACCAATGATTGTTTTATTATAGGTGTTTTTTCTTCGTTTGCGTTGTGTTTGATCGTTTTAGGGGTTCAAGCAGCAAAGCTATCAGAACCTTTTTTCTTTTTGTAATTTGCGAGGATTCTTTATTTACATAGAATGCTGACCGTCCGGGACCAATCACATACTGCTGTTTTGTGCTGCATGCCTTCATCATATTGTTTCACCATCACGGGAAGTGTTTCAGTGATTATTGACCACTATGGTGTTTTTTTGGAAAAGCCTCGGTCGTCCTAGATGGAAATGTCGGCATTTATATAGTAAGGAGTATTCCCGGGACCTTATTTATAAAAATTGCTTGGATTCCGTGCCTTAATATTGGCGTTCTCTCAAAGAAAGAAAATAAAATAAAAATTGTGAGCAGAAAAAAAAACCCCAAATGTATAAAACCATACGTAACCAAAACTGCTTGCAATTTTTATCTAATTGAAGAAGATTATCGTGCATTATTCATATGTGCACTGTTTTATCTATTTTTGTGTTATGTGTTGTTTGTTTTTAAATGTCAGAAATCCACTCAGAGAATGGCATAAGCAATCAATCAATCCTTTATTTAACCAGATAAAAACAACTGAGACCAAAGTCTCTTTTTCAATGGTGATCTGGCAAGAAGGCAGCAGGTCATGAGCATCACACGTGTGCCTAGATACCATTTTTAAATGAGACCCTGGATATTTGTATATGTAGGGTTTAAGGGTTTCTGTCAGCTGTATAATAACGTCAAAAGTCAGGTCCATGAGAAGCTGGATTCACCTGATGCTCTGTCAGTGTAAAATGGACACAATGTAAGAGTTAGGATGCCATGTAATGACTTTGGGTGTGTTCATTTCATTTTTGAAATGTTTTTCACGAAGTGTAAATCAGTGTGTGTCTCAAAGTGGACTTTCCTGTTTTTAAAAAAAGAAAATCGCAGCCATGAATAAATGAAAAACACATCAGCTATGATGATATTGTTCTCACAACATCACTGGAATGTTTTGTGAGCAGTGGAGCTGAGGGGCTTCCGGACTGTCATGGGAACCCACGGTGTATGCTGGTTTTGGTTCCAACCGCGCTTACAATCCTGGAATGAACAAGTTTTTTAAATTCAGGCCAGAGAGACGTTTCACCCTCTAAACTGCTTTGACAAAAATTGCTGTGCATTCCAAGATGTTTAGAAGCTTAGTTTATATTGTGGTTATTTTATGACATTCCTAGTATGGAAGAGAAGCCAAGGTGGCAGTAGATTTAAATCAAGACTATAGTGAATCAATTAGCTGCTAATTAGGCTTCTAAACGCAGGTGTGATAGTTCTTTCCAAAGGGTTTTCCTAAAACCAACCACAACATTAAGACCAAGCAGGTTCGACTCCTCATAATTTGCTATGTCTTCAAAATCTCAATGACCACATAAATGGTTAGTTATAGCGACCACATGTCCCCAATTTCAAATATTAAAAGTCAATTGATTCCAAGATTTAAGGCAGGGGTGGGCAATCACGGTCCTGGCGGGCCGGTGTGTATGCAGGTTTTTATTCCTATCAATTACCCTGACTAATTGAGTTAATTGATTGCATGCACAACAAATATAGATTTTCGCAATGATTCGATCAAAGGAAAATGTTTTATGAAGGGAGACAAGACTAGTCTTTGTAGTTTCATGATAATTTAAAGAAATGCGCATGAAACGTCAGATTTCACAAATGGTTTGGCTAATTGAGACAATCAATTAATTAAAGACCAGACGTTGGTGTGAAAACCAGGGACAGATACGGCCCTCGCTGCCCACCTCTGATTTAAGGGGTCTCAATTTTCCTCTCTTTTTATGCAATAAGCCTGACGTAATTTGTAATAGTACAATTTTACAATGCAACTCTAAAAGCAATTGCCTGAATGGCTATTTGAAACATAATGTGGTTAAAAAAAAAGTCTGAATAATCCATATGGCTATGAGTAGCGCAGTTATGAAAAATTGGCAGCTCATTAAAATTCAGGAATTGCAGCTGTGGCTGACGAAAAGCCAGCAGACACAGTGGGTTCTAAGACAGAGTTTGGGAGCTCCTGATGTCGCTAACACTGCCACTACTCAATGATAACATTGAGGGAATGCTTTATTTGTTTGCTGGGATGGATGGTTCTAGAAGGAAAGTGAAATGCATCGCTGTTTCGCCCGCTGCAGCCCCGCCCAAAGTGCAGGTGTACAGTAAAACTGCGGGATTTTACGGGGAACCCAATAGGCTGATCTGTCACGCGAGCGGGTTTCACCCACCCGACATCAGTATCCAGCTGCTGAGAAATGGGAAGGAGATCCAGGGGGCCAATCAGACAGACCTGACCTTCGACTCCACCTGGCAGTTCCACCTGATGCGCTGGGTAGATTTTACCCCCGAGAGGGAGGCCCTGTATACCTGCCGGGTCAAACACCACTCGGAGCCTGCCAAGGACTACAACTGGGGTGAGGGACTCGCGTGACACGTCTCTTATTTTGTGGGCGAGACGGAGGGCAGGTCATGGGTAATCGTGAGGTGAGGCCTAGAATACCACTTCATGATTGGCTGAGCCACCTGGGCCATGAATAATCATTAACTGTGACCCAGACATCACAGTGCCACGTTTCCCCACTTCCGCGCCTCAGCCAATCAGTGTTTGTGTTGTGAATATTCATGACTTGCCTCCGTCTCATCTATGGAAAGACATTTGTTGACGTCCCACAGGCCACATTACACAAGTTTTGTGCTTTGGAAGAATGTTAACTCTTTTTGTCCTTGGCAAATTCAAGCAGCCATGTGAAAGTTTGCGCATACACACTCCCAACACGCCACCTCATTTTAGAATGCGTTAGGTCATTTTTAAACATATTTAATGCTATTTGCAAACATCATTAAGACATTAGACCCCATTAAAAAAATGTGTTTATCATCCTTTTAATCTGAGAAACCTGATACGGGCAGGTGGATTTTTTTTGTCAATATATGTTCATATAGATGTTTGTATAGAGTTTGAGGCAGTGCTCATGTTACCTCTCAGGACACAGTGCTGGGCAGTGGGAGGCAGTGCTCATGTTACCTCTCAGGACACAGTGCTGGGCAGTGGGAGGCAGTGCTCGTGTTACCTCTCAGGACACAGTGCTGGGCAGTGGGAGGCAGTGCTCGTGTTACCTCTCAGGACACAGTGCTGGGCAGTGGGAAGCAGTGCTCGTGTTACCTCTCAGGACACAGTGCTGGGCAGTGGGAAGCAGTGCTCGTGTTACCTCTCAGGACACAGTGCTGGGCAGTGGGAGGCAGTGCTCCTGTTACCTCTCAGGACACAGTGCTGGGCAGTGGGAGGCAGTGCTCGTGTTACCTCTCAGGACACAGTGCTGGGCAGTGGGAGGCAGTGCTCATGTTACCTCTCAGACACAGTGCTGGGCAGTGGGAGGCAGTGCTCATGTTACCTCTCAGACACAGTGCTGGGCAGTGGGAGGCAGTGCTCGTGTTACTTCTCAGGACACAGTGCTGGGCAGTGGGAGGCAGTGTTCATGTTTTTGTGTGGTTTATTTCAGAGGCTGACATATGAGGGCTGGAGGCGTGTTAGGTGAAGGAGCTCTGGTAAGTGGTTATCGCCCATACTCGTTCTGTTTGTGCACAATTCTGTCATTTATTAGAGATTTCTACATATTTACAGTGTTGATTCGGGGCAAAAAAACATAGCTTTTCATTAGCACTGGCTTACAACTGACTCGCATCAGGTTGAATATTCTCCACTAGGGGGAGCTGTTGGGACTCAAGTTGCTCCAATGCTTTGCATCAGCGTCACTGCTGTGGTTACTGTGCTGTCCGCCTGTCAGTGTCGCAGAGACAAACAATAATTCAGACTGAGACACACAGCAGGTGCGGCACCTTCTCCACATTCACAGTTTTAAAAAGCCATGCTGTTAATATAGTCATTTAAAAACACATTCCTCACGGGTTTAATTCCTCAGTGTTACTCTTTTATCCTTGTTTTACACCCTATCGCACATCTTGCCAAACTTGCTGTAACTTCCAAAAACTATCAGCAAACTCACAGAGGTTTTGCTGTTGACCCTCTTACTCATTGCTAGAGCTTTGTAATACTACTCATGCGCCATCTGCAAAAGTGTTAATCATGAATATCAGTCTGTTAAATGTAATACCAGGTGCTGTAATTGACTTGTGGGTTTTCTGTGTTCCATGACAATGAGCTCGCCTTTACTTAGCCAATTAGAGTATGAGTGACGACTATTTTAGGAGTTACATATAATATCAACTAACATTGCTTATGGCCTGGCACATTACTCAGTTAAAGGGATGAATAAATTGTCACCTGCTTGATATCTTCAGTGCTCAGTGGCGCACTCTGCTGGCGTGTTTGTAGTTCGACTGCGTCGAGGATCCATCAGGGCATTGCAGGCCCAGAGTCGTGACAACGTGAAACTAATGATTCAATACAATAGATGTTTGGTAAGAGGTAGTTGCAGCTGATTTATCGATTTATTTTATTCCACTACAGGCTGCCGTACCATGGGATGACCTTCACTGCACATTCCACAGGACCAAAGAATCCAAAAGCCTGTGTCTCGGCTATTTTGATGCTCGTTCAGTTAACTCCTGGATGTGCACTGTTTTATGCGTTATGAGAGTTATGAGAGATTAATTACATTCTCTTTGTTCCGCTTTGGTAAAAATTTCCACAATTAATTCATACAGCTTCACTGTGTGAGTCCTGAACCGTTTTAAAGAACAAAATCTTGTTGCCTGATGGCACTACTTGCATGAGGTTGAGTCAGTAAAGAATGCGTTTTGGGAAAAGAGGGTTTAGCGGGAGCTGTGTGTGGTGGGGTGTGGTGATGGTGGTGGTTCTGGTGTGTACAGGAAACTATAACTTCATGTGTGTGAGTTGGAGTGATACATAAGTTCTAAACATATGCAAACCTCCCTCCTCTCATGGAACTTGTAGTCTCTCTGTAAATTGGACGCCGGCTCACTGTTTTCTGCTGGTGCAGAGTGGAGTTCCCAGATAGAGCTGCAACCTCTCAAGGTTTTGGGAAATCTGGCCATGGGGCCATTTAGTTTCCATCGTGATGCACTGTACCGTCTCCCTCAGCGAATGAGTCAGTTTTTACTGTGTTCTCTCCTGTCTGAACTGCGCCCCCCTTTCATGCTTGTAGGTTGATTGGTTTCCTCCCCGAATTAAATTCTCTTTCCCTCTGAGAGAAGAATGAAAAAAACCCATCGATGGCCATTGCTCCAATCACCTCGGTTTTGCGTGATGGAAACAAAATGGCTCCTATTCTTGAGTTGGCGCAACTCTACCTAGGGACTCTGGGGCTGAGAAATGGTCAGTGACTGCCCCCTGCAGTACAGGAGGAGGAGTGCTGTCACACCCTCCATGCTCAGCTGCCCCGTCATTTCTGTCAGGGCGTGTGACAGCCTGCCATCCATCTTCAGTCATCTCTGTGGGGTTTATTGTGGCTCTGATTCTGTAGCGAACAAACACTGGTGAATATCTGACTTACTTATGATTCACTTCAATCGTTGCCTCTCTGTTTAATCACCAGGGCTGAAGAATAAGGCTTTTACACTGTGTGCATTAGTCACTGATGGATCTGATTGAAAGTAGAGGTTCATGGGTGTACTGGATTCTTGCTCTGTGCAGGACACTACTGCTGTTAAGGGATTTGATTGGATGGGATGCCTCAAGAACTCATAAGAAGACCTGGTTCTCATGTTCTCCATTTTCCATCATTATAGCATTCAGAGAAAATTCTTTTTCCCCCCATTAATTCAAAGCTGAAATGTATATTTGGTAAACAGCAATAAATACTCTAACACTGGGTGGATATCTGGAGTTGCGGGATGTGTCTCCCAAATGATTCTGAATTCAGTGGATCGAAGATGGACTTAGTGCCTTTCTCCGAGCAAACAGCGCCCCCTTCTGGCCTTGAACATCTGTACTTCTCCTTTCACATTATAGCTGATCGTTGCCTTTTTTGCACTGTAAAGATTCTTTGTTACCGTCTCTCTGCGAAAAGCACTATACAAATAAAATTGATTTGAATTGTCTTGTTAACATTTGAAGCAACATATAATCTGGGAACCCATCTCACCAAATCTTTGAATTTGACGATCTGATTGCAAATTCGGAAGATGCAAATGTGGGTTGATAGTTGTCAAGCCAGAAATAAATTATCCATGGTGTTCCAATCCATCATCTGCATTGTATTCCTCTGATTTCAGTTTGTGGCTGTGTCATAGGATGATGTAATAAAATTTATTTTTTGGGTGACTCTGTTTTTGTTGTTGTGTTTTGTAGACATTTCCAAAGCTTATGCAGTGGTGTTATGGGACTTGAAACTCTGTCATTTGTGTTGATGAGGCATTTTATGTCAGGAGTCACTATTTCCTCAGGATGAAATGCGATCCAGGTTCTGGATTCATAGGGATCATTCTGGTAATATTGGTTTTGGGTTATTGTAATCCTGCTGAAATGTGACTGGACTCGATCACTGACAGGAAGTTAGAACACTGCTTCTGCTAACAAGTGAATCTCTCTGACCTTAATATTAGTTTCTGAATCAGTCAATACCCTCGCGCTGCAAGCCGATGTGCAATTATACCTATTTTCACGATGCCTAAAACAAATGCCCAAGTCAGAAAATAAGACATTTGAGCATCAAATCCCACTCTTAATACCTTTTATTCTGAACTTCTCATCCATACAAAGGGTTACAATAGTAGGAATCCCCAAAGTTATACATCAACCATAAAGATCATGCTACCAAAGTATTAAATTTGTACAAAAATACTTTACAGTTTGTAGTACTTGTTCATTATAAATAAAAATACAGTTTTGAGGGACTAGAATGTGATATTGATTTTTACCGTTTTGTACAATTGATATGGTACCTTTATTGGCAGTGCTGAGGTCCTGTGAAATGGGTATAGTATAGTTAACAAATTAAGGTGCAGTTGGTTTTACTGATATGTGAGCTACGTCAGCATCAGGAAATGGTTCAAATTTACAAAATATGTATAAAAAAATGAAGAAGAAAAAAGGCGGCACTCGTTTTTGTGTTGTAATGACGAGTGATGACCGGCCACTGAATTAATGCTGAATTCATGAGTAATTCTGCTGTTTCATGAGTCCATTCATAACCAACTTAACAAACGGGCAGGAAATACGTTTTTGGACCACAATAAAAGTGTCTTAAAATGGTAAAAATGGAATGATCACATTCCTCTCCAACTCCGCATTGAAACAGTCCCTTCAAAAGCCAGAGTGAACGATGAGGTTCGGTGTGGACCAGTTTTACTGTTCGCAGCCCGGGCAGACGTGTAGGTGCGGACAACAAGATTACATCACTCACTGAAGCCACTGTTTTACACAGGTGTGTTGGAATATTTGTTTGAAATTTATTTTTCTTTTAATATCCCACTGTTTTTCCACTGCGGTATTGTAAAAAACAAAAGAAAAAAAAAACGTATGAAAAGTGGAATCAACCCAGATTGACATTTAATTTTTAACGGTTCAAAAAAATTTCTGAACAGTTCAGAGATTTCCCAACCCTGAACTGCAGTTATTACACACAAGTGTCATTTTACAAATGAACCATATTCGCATACAGTCTTAACGGGGCTCAGGAACACAATATAATGTACAGAAACATACCTTTTTTTAAACAATGGCATTTTCACATAGATTAGAGTCATTGTCCATACTGTTTTCACTCACAGCAGGGGGAAGGTACTCAAGAGAGGAGTAGAAAGATTTAGATTCAGATTTTTTCACGTTCTGATTGATTAGATTACATGCTCGTCTCTTTTTAAAATGCGTTTTCTGACTGAATCTGAAGAGGTGGTTTTTTTTTTTTTTCCATTTGATTTTCAGCGAGAAAGCTGATTGGACATCACCACAGATTGTTCCAGAAGGAACACAACAACGTGCACAGAGAAGTCATCAGAGATGTCGGGGGATGCTGGGTAATTATTGTCCTTTTTTTGCCCTCTGCACTCCGCACACAAACCCCTGATTTCTAAGGTAAACTGCAGGCAGAAGCAGTCAGCGCTTCAGTGCATCCCTTTCCAGTTTAACCTTCCACAGTCAACCAGGGCGGGACCACATCTCCCGCACGGTCATGGTACTTTCAAGAGATCACACAAGGGCAAAATAATCACTGCCTGTGCTCTCCCACTTATTCCTGTTGGGAGGTAAGATGGCCCTTGTACCTTTGCAACAGCCACTCAAATCATCACATTATCACATCCTGGCACCCAGCAGACCTGTCATTGGGACCCTGAGATTTTTAGCCGAACAGCAGATCTCTGCAGCGATGCATGCAGTGGTTGTGACAGAGTAAACAGTGTCTTTGCCCAACACTGTCCTGCGTGTGCTGTGATTGGGCCAAGCAGGGATGATCAAAGCCTGTGGTCCTAATTTATAATCACGAGCTCGACAGGGGGATTCCACAAAGCAGGATTCAGGATCGAGTTTGCTGGATAAATACCCCAAGTCAAACCCGGAACCCTTCCAACTCAGGAAAAAGGATTGAAGAAGGAACGGCAGCTCTTCTCAGTTTTGCGGGGGTCAGACCAAAGCAAGAGCAAGTTATGACTATTCTTCGCAAGATTCCTGATATTAATTAATTGTGATTGATCTTTAATCATGTTATCCAGAGCAGTGTTACTCCACTCCAGTCCTGGGGTCTCACAGCCCAGCACATTTGTGTTCCAGCTCAGCGATAGCCTGAGTCAATTTATGAGAAAATGCTGTAATGTGGTGGAGGCTCTGTTTCAGAAGGGAGCAAACGGCGTGACAGGTCTGTCTTTTCTCTCTCCAATGCGCTGCCATTTTGCCTCGGAAAACACACAAGCCCTGAATCTCATGTCAACGCTCCCTGGAAAGCCTTCAGGACCATCTCAGCCAGCTCACAGCTTTTATTCATGAAAAAGTCATATGATGTGAGCACTCGCGGCCGGGGCCAACGTTGCATCAACGTTTTCATGTCACTGGTGCATTCCTCAAAACTAAGCTCTTTACCAATCTGAGACAAGACGCAAGGATACAAGTGCCTACTTCTCTGACAGAATCTGTGACTGAACTCAAGCGCGAGTCCTTAAGCATGGCCCAAGTACACTCACACAGCTGAGAGTGTGGACACTGATTGGACAATACTTTGTGCACTAGTGTAATCAGGGCACAACATGATGTGGCTCTGATACAAATTCACTTCAGTGTCATTCTAAAGCCACACAGAAATCCTGCCATTAGCCCACATCTTTCAGGAGAAGAGAGTCTGGTAAAATGACTGGATGTTTTACTGCCGATCTGTGATCAGGTCTGCCATAAAAATGGCCAGTTTTTAACAGTTATGCAACATGTCCAAAAGTATACAGTCAGTCCTCGGTCAGGGGATTGTGTCTTCATGGCCCGAGCAGGGCCTCTTAATTGCAGTGATGAAAAAATGTAGACCCTGCAGTATGTAATGCCATTGCTCACAAGGCTGTGCTTTTAACAGTTTGGGATGGGTCAGGTACAGCACATTAATATCCACACACATGTGAGGTCCACACATGGTTTTCAAAGAACAGAGCACAGAGCCCTGACCAGATAACCCAGTGATAAGCATTGGGATGAAGTGGAGACCGCACTGTAAGCCAGGCCACAGCGAGGCCTTCATGGCTGGAGAGGAGGTGAACGGAATGTGAGGTTTGATGGGCGGTATGTCCGCAATCTTCTGGCTTAGTACTGCCACATGATAGGTTTTCAAAAGCTCAAGATATTTTTTAAGCATTTGGAAATTGATTTTGGTGCCCTAAGGGTTAAATAAATGCTTAAAAAAAACAAATGGAATAAACAATATACCCATGCAGCAATTTGCACCACAATATGAATTTCGCAAAAGTGCCTGTAATGGAAGAGATAAAATTTTGATGTTTACATTAGAGCTCTAGTGTAATAATTTTGATCAATAAACCGGTCTGGATAATAAGTATGGCCCATTTGCTAGAGGCTACAATAAGGTTTGTGAAGCAAGTTGATTGATTTGTCACTTAACCTATCGGTTCGAAAGCCAAAATCTTATCTGAATTTTTCCCTCTGCCAAGGAGATAATGTGATTGATTGTGTTTGTCGGTTAGTCAGCAGGATCGCAGAAAAAGAACTAGTCCGAAATTCATTAAACTCAGTGTAAAGGCATAGTTTGGGCCGGGAGGAACTCATTAAATTCTAGAGCGAAATCCCAATCACCCACTTTTCATTCACGTTACCATTGCAAGATACAGCACTTGGCTACCAAGGTAGAATAAATGCCATATGTCTTAAAATGTATTCCAAAGTCATACAGTTTAATCCCCAATTGACGAAATACGATGCTCGCCCCTGCAGATTTGCGTATCACTGAAAAGTGAACCGTTGGCCTCGGTGTCGGTCTGTGCTCTCAGCGCCACTCTGGTACAGCAAGTTAGGCTGAACTGAGGAAAGTATTTACTGCACACATTTCGACAATCCCAAAAAAAAAAAAAAAGTGTTATAAATTTTATGGCAGAATTAGCAAGGCTTGAGAGAAACCATTTGCTCAGCGTGGCTAAAGCCGAGGTGATGTAAATAATGGTAGTGATAATGGCCGGTCGATCGCCTCCATGCATTTTACCAAAGGCCTTCCTTATTTCAGTTAGCCCCTGATGGCGAATAAAAACACAACGCATTGTCACGAGTTTAATCACCCGCCGCTGGCCGGAGCATCAGATATTGATTCAGGATGGACATGCAGACGCCTCAGTTCAGCAGACGCTGTTCAGCACAGAAACGGAGATCGGAAAAGGGGGTAACAGATTCCCACATCAGGACACTAGTGTCCTGGGCTCCCGTGTGTCAACATTAAAGGTCCAGGTTCCACCTTACGCATCATTTGCATTCTCAGCTATGTTTTTTTCCCCTGTGTAACAGCACGCCATGCTCCCACAAAACTCACACCAAGGGTTCCCGCCGCAGACGCCGAGTTTTTCTGACTTCATGCAAACGCTCTCCACACGCCAAACCAAGATGTCCGCTTGCCTCGATCCTCCTGAAATGGCTCAGTTAGTTTAAACTCACAACATTTTTGACAGTGGCGGCCCGGGTGACTCTGTGCTTATTGTGTACAGTCCTTTTCTCTCATTAGAGGTAAGAAAGTTGAAGCGTACGGGACGGGTGAACCCCAGGGGTCAGAGAGTGAAAGTCCTGTCGTGTGCTTCTATGACCTCAGCCAGGGAATTTCACGAATCAATCAGTCATACATCTAAAATGAAGAATTGTGCTCATGAGCAAATCCTGGTTGCTGAGACAGAATCCTGGCGAGGACTCCCACTCTCTGAACCAGAATCTTCCATTTCAGGTCAAAGGTCAGTCAAATCCAGTCAAATCATGCCAGCTGATATTTACAAAATACAGCCCCCACTGCATCGCGCTACAGTCAGAGATCAGGTACCCACACACACTGGCGAAAGTGCTGGTCTCGTCCTCTCCATGATTGCTTTAGCGTTTCATAAATTACAAAGAGAAGAAGACGGTAAACGTTCGACGGTCGAAGGGCTGGGCCGGTCCCCATATTACCACACATCGCCCACAAAAAAAAGCCCTCTTTCTCACAGGAAAGTCAAGGACGTGATTCTCTGAACTAAGATTTCTCTGGTCACGTTACATCCATACCATTCTTCCATACATAAGACACACACACACACACGCACACACACAAAGCATGATCAGTCCAACATCACACGTAAACGGCTAACTCTTACGTGTGCATTATTGTCCAGCCGTTTGTAAATAACTCACGATGGCACGGTTTGTTTTTCCTCATCGCCCGCAGCTCTTCCCGATGTGTGTTTGGGGAGGACAGAGTAAGATGGGTGGAGACTCACGGTACGGTGAAGTGGGCGGGGCAACGGTTCTCTCTCCGGGGGGGGGGTATCTCATGGCTTGTTCCCCGGTGTCTCGGGGGAATAGAATCCACAGCCCAGCCACCCCATTACACCCCGAGACACTCTGCCGTTGGGGTATTTGTATTAGCACCATGGGGGTTGACGGGACAGGGGCAGGAGTGGGGTGGGGTTGTTTTAGGGGGAGTGCGTGGTGTGTTGGGGGTTGGTTGCCAGATCCGCAGCTTAACCCCCTGCTATAAGGTTTTGGTGGAGTCCCTGGTGTCCATTTCCACCAGCCGGGGGTTGTGCGGGCCGTTGCCATGGTTCCCAGCTTCGGTCCAGTCCGCCAGGGCGTCTGTCGTTGGCAGCGCGTTCAGTTCTGAGGGGGCGAGCGGGTCCCGGCTGATCACCAGGTCCAGTTTGTTCCCCGACTCCGAGATGAGCGGGATGACCAAACACGAGTCAAAGTCTCTCGTCCGGATGTGGTTCACCTGAGCACACAACAGAGGAGCCCTTTCAGCGATTGACTGATTATTACCAGCCATGAAGCGAAGGCTGTCATTGTGCGTCCATAAATGTGTGTGCATGTGTGTGTGTGCAGGTGTGTGTGTGTGTGTATATGTGTGCGCGTGTCTGTGTATGTGTGTGTGTGTGTGTGTTTGTGTGTGTGTGCGCGTGTCTGTGTATGTGTGTGCGCATGTGTGTGTGTGTGTGCGTATCTGTGTGTTTGTGTGTGGGTGCGCGTGTCTGTGTATGTGTGTGTGCGTGTGTGTGTGTGTGTGTGTGCGTTAATGTGAGCATGTGGGTGTGTGCGCCTGCACGCACACGTGTGTGCGTTTGAGAAAGCATCCATTTTTGCGTTGATTTACTCCAGAAACATCCCACAATCAATATCTGTCCCGTCAATAACGTTTGAACAATACACTAAAAATCGATGAAAGTTGGTAGTTAGGTGACTTGAGTGAATATGTAGCTCGGGATTGAAAATGGGGGTCGTAGGTGTATGGTTCGGGGGATAAATGAGGGTCGTAGGTGTATAGTTGAGGGGTTAAATGGCAGGGAATGCAGCTGGCGTGATCCCATCTCCAGACAGTCCCTAGTTTAACCCCTTTGTGCAGATTTCGACACCAGCAGGCATGGAGCTGCTCGATTTATACACGCAGTTACACTATTATATCACTGGATGCCACACCCGGATCAGTTATTGAATATTCACTAGCCAGCCGAGTGCGAACATGCGCATGGAGAAATTATGTTCCATCCCTGTTTCCAAGGAGTTGCATGAATAAAACTCCTCAACTAAGCCTGATGTGCAAACTGCTCAATATACTTGCCAAAAATATCTATCCAGCAGTTTAAAAAAATCTCTTGCAACAGAAAAAAATTCTTGTCTTTTGTAACAACTTCTACAGCTAAAGTGAGCCAATGGTATCCCAATTAAGTAGTTCAAAAAATCAGTTTTCTGAAGGAAAAATTCACCATAGTATTGATACTATTGTCATTATAATATCAATTATAGTTATCACATATTAATAACGAGTTATTTCCTGCCGTGGATTAATGCGTAGATTCCTCTGTCACAGAATTCAGCTGTGCTTTGGGGCCTCACAAGCTCTCATGGAAATACAATCATGTCAATGGTTATTCAGTGGTGGTGTCTGCGTAACAGCAAAGCTATAGCACATGCCCATGTGAAACTCTCCCGGTTATTACTTGTTGATTGACATGACTTTTATCCATTATTTCAGACAGTATAAGCTTTCCTAAGTGGTTGAAAGACATTGATTGGACCCTCAGAGATGTATTTAAACACTTGCGTAATAGTAGTTAGGTTGTATTCTCTCAACTTTGCGCAGCTGAGAATGACATGACTGCATGGATAAAAGACATCCGTGCCGAGCCTGGAGTGATGAGCTAACATTTGAAGGATGGAAATGTGATTCTGAGATGGAAACAGACTAGAGGGCAGACAGCATTGGTAGTTTGGAGGAGCAGTTCAATGATGGAGAGTTTTTTTCTCTTGAAGTCTAAGTAAAACTGTCTTTGTATGGTGTAGCTCTATCTTACTTCTAGCCAGCTAGCTAACTAGCCAGTTATTTCTTATTTTCGGTTTACCACCGTGATCAAAGACCTAGTTTGTCACATTGATCAACAAGAATAGTTAATACTGCAATATGCTGCCATTTTCCTGAATGTGGCGAACTGTTTTAGAATTAATACCACATTCAACGAAATAGAATGCCTTGGATTTTCGCTCTTTTAAAATGCAAACAGCTATTTCTGTGTAGTGATATATACTTGTTCCTTATAGGTAGTGAAAAGAATTGTTACATGCTTTTGTTTCGCTTGGATGATCGGAATCATAAATAGCAAGCTTTCCATCTGAGTGAACGATCTGACAGTAAAATAAGCAGCTCCTCTAAGGAGTAACTGTGCTTGCTGACGCGGCTTTGTAGATAAATGGACATGACTCTGAACTTTATCGTGGAGAAAAGGTATGTTTTTGGTCTGTAGAGGTTATTGGTGACCATTGATGTTCAGCTGCAGCTATATTCATAAACACATGTTAAATTCAACCAGAAAATCATTAATTCATATTGAATTTTAAGAGTCAAAAGTTGACTTGTGTTAAAAACATGATTATCTTATGATTTGACAGTGCGCCATTTTGAGGACTGTTAGTGTTTGGGGAGCCACCTGGAGAGATATTCCTCTTCCTCTTTTGAAGCCAAATAAGATTTCATGCTCAGATGAGGAATACTTGTGGCCTATGAGTTTATGATGCCAGAAATGTATTGTTTTAACCCCCAGCCTTTTTTAAATCCTCAGTATTATTGTTTTTAATAATTTCAATGCTGAATTTTTATGAAGGTTTTTTTTTATATTTGCAGCCCATTTTCTCAACCAAAATTATGAAAATAAACTGAAATGCAATGTAATTCTAAATTCTTCAAGTGGCTTGTCTCAGTTGAGCCATACACTACCTCTCAATGAAGGTTAAATCTTGAATTATAAAGCATTAAATAGGTTAACGCATAAATAGCCATATTTGGTTTCTGCGCAAAGGGGTTAATTAATTATTGATTTATTAAGGAATGAATGGATCCTCAAAATAAGTGTGTGATTCCAATGAGGAACCCTCTTGAGTTCAAGAGCTTCTTGTTGGGAAAGCGGGTCAGAAGGAGATCTTACACTGATCTTACCGACACCCATAGTGAAAGATTCCTCTGCACATACAGCAGAATACACTTCTTGCAGCATCACGTTTTTTGACGGGTATTGGAATGAATCTCCCTTCATATTTTAGTGGTAATCGTTTTATTAAATTAACCACTTTCGAGAACTGTAGCCCGCCAATAATGAGCAGTACATAAGTTTCACAAGGCTACACTCACAGCTCACAGAAGAAGGATTCACATTAAACTCAGATATGGAACTCTATCAGAGGCCATTACAAATTTAATGCCTCATGATGTCGCGTCCAAGACAGAGCGAGACATCTGAAATGCCAGAGAACACAGAGACTGACAGTCCTGCCATTGGCCAGATGAAGTGGTAATTGAATGAATGACTGGGATGATTGGCACAACTAATTGAAAGACTGTTTGACAAGAAGGTTTAATGGAAACTCCATGAAACAGCAGGCCAGACTAACAAACACCAATATTTTCTCCAATAACTGCAGATGCAACAATATATCGTATCTATTTTGGGTGAATCTTCATTAAGCACTAAACATTTACAGTGTTAACTTCACTGCTTATTCTGATAGCGTCACACGATGAAGACGGACTCCTTTACTCCATGTTGGATCATGTGAGTGTTGCGAGGCCCAGAGATGCCCTAATTCACCTGAAGAGGGAGCCTAATCACACAGTTTATTCTGTCTCTCAGGTTAACATCTGCCCTCCTTCAGGACATTCTACACCGCTAAATGTTTTCCTCAAGGAGCCACGGGTTTGGAGCTGGGAGCCCCCCAAAGAATTCTTCACCAAGGAAACGAGCACACCATCTGCAGGGGTGTTTTTTGCAGATGAGTAACTGATAGAATGGTCGATCCACCCCACCACCATGTCTGCCACTGACGCATAAAGAGCCAATTCACACTTCCTTGATTCCTTTACTTCCTTCCCTAGCATCCTTGCCTTGTCTCCTTCAATGGATCAGAGGGATGGAGGAAAGGAAACGAGGAGAGGAAAGAGGAGAGGAAAGATTCGTGTCAGGACTGAGGCCTGGGCCACAGCAGAGAGCTCGCCCTCAGCAGACTTCAGCAAGTGGGCGTTACCTGTAGCAGTCTGTCGAAGGCCTTGAGCCCGCCCCCGTCGGCGGGACCGTTGGGGCGGATGTTGTTGACGTAGACGCCTTTATCGAGCAGCCCGTCGGACACGCTGAATCCGAAGTCCTCTGCGTCGGTGTCTTTGAACAGAGTCACCTATGGGACAGACAGCCAGGAGAGAACACGAAAATGACGTTTCGCTCACGAACCCCTGACACGCCATCATTAACCAGCATTTTTAAATGATTATATATTTTTGGGCTGGGCCGCAAATGTCGCTGAGTGAGTGAGTGAGTGAGTGAGTGACTGACTGACTGACTGACTGCTTGAGTGATCAAGTTCGAGGATTGGCTGGCCGGCGGGGAAGAAGTTCAGCGATTGGTCGGCCAGCGGGGAAGAACTTCAACGATTGGTTGGCCGCTGATGAGCTGGCTGGCTGGCCGGGCGTTTGTCACTCCTATCTCATGGGGGGTAGCCTATACTACGAAGCAAGTTCAACATAGAAAGGCTATATTAGAGTGAGCCGGCTCCACAAACTCTGAACTCGCAATCAGAGGTAATTGGTACCACAACGGTGGTCGTAATCTGTCTTTGTTAATCTCCTTTTTGTGCTTTCAACACTGTACGCGCTCTCAACAAAATAAGCGTTTCATGTGTCAATTGACCCCATTTCCCTTCACAAAATGACCGGTCGCGTGCTGTACATTCCCTGAGGACATTAACCCTGATCCAGAATCAGTAACACTGCGAGTTCTCTCCCCCCCACAGCACCAGGGGGCGTCGCCAGCGGCTTAATGGGACACACACATAGACAGGCTGTATTTGAGTGAGCCGACTCAACAAACCCTGAACTCACAATCAAGGATAACTGGTACCACAACGGTGGTCGTAATCTTTCTTTGTTAATGTCGGTTTTGTGCTTTCAACACTATACGCCCTCTCAACAAAAGAGCGTTTTATGCGGCAATTGACCGTATTTCCATTCATAAAATGAACGATCGCATTCTGTATGTTTCTCAGAGGATCAGTAACACTGCGGGTTATCTCCCCCCGTGCTTCCAGGGGGTGCCGCCAGTGGCTTAATGGGAGACAAATTAAGTTTTACACTGATTGGTTGGACACTTGAAAGCCTGCATGATTATGCATGCACATACTCAGGTGGACGCTTGGGAAATTCTAATTGAGATTTATGTTAGTGCATTCCTGTTGGTTGATGTATGCACTAGTTCGTTGGATGTAATGTAACTGGTTGCTGGGTGATTAATAATTAAAAAAACTAAAGAAAGCTCCTAGGAGGAGTGGGTCGTGATTATGGACAGTTATGAAGAATCTAAATGTATGACAAACAGCAAAAAGCAACACTGTTGCTGCTAATCAGGCCAGAGAGGAATTCTGGTGGAAAATTTCTGACCGTAAATGCTCTGATGAAGGACTAGTGGAAATCAAATCAGTCTCTCAGCCAAATCAAACAAAAAGAAATTAAATTATAGAACTTTCTTATTTCTTGGCCAATTCTCATGATCTTGCTGTTAACTACAAGGCCTTTTCGAAAATTTTCAATAGGTCATAAATTCATTAAAATGCATACATACTTTATCTGCTGTCTACATCTGTTGCTGCTGTCTCTCTCAAATTCACATTCACAAAATCAGTAACTGCTACCCTTACTCAAGCTCTTTGTCTATTCAAATGTATAACTTGCTTTTGAAATGTTTTCCTTACTCAAGACCCCCCCCCCCCACCTCCCACTCCCTCACTCCCACTCTCACACTCACCCCACCCACTTTGTAAATAATTTATCAGCTCCAGCTCATTACTAAACTTGCATTTCATAAAATTTCACGAGCTTTGCCTCATTTAGCACCCTTTTCTTGGGCCCACATTCTCATACAGCACTTGGTGGCCCAGCCATACACTAGGTTGCACCTAGTCTTGTTTTAACCTTCATGTACAATGTGTGATGTTTTTTTCTATCTTTCTGTGTGATTTTTTTTTTCCATCTCACTGACCCCATAACATGCAAAGCACAGCCGCCGGAAACATTTTAAATGTTTATTTCAATAGAGCCCATCTGGGATCGCACCAGCCCCTGCAGTGATACTGGTGTTGTGTTCAGGCCAGCAGTTGTCATGGTTTTAATTCAGAAATATTTCCATATTATGAGGTTACCCCGTCCTCATGCAATTGGAGAGAGTCAGATTCTTCAGACAACTGGGCTTTATTGAGGCGTGTTGATGAACATAAAGCCGAGTTCTTTTTGCACAAGAAGAACTGACACTCTGCTTTTCACACCCAGTGTTTATACCTTCATCACAGGAAATATCTGCCAAATATGGTTTTTCCACCCTCTCCCGCTGCAATGGTTCAATAGTGTAATGTCTGCTTCTCACTTGTTTCTCAGTGGTACAATCATGTGATGTCTGCATGTTACTTGTTTTCTCTTTTTATCGTTAGTTGGTGTCATTTGCAAAATAACAACCTCAAGGCAGCTTGTTTCAGAGACTTTTAGTTGGGTCACAGGTCATCCCAGCGACAGACAAACCAAAACTCTGCCAACTTGCCTTGAAAACTGCACCCAAAAGATAACAACCCTCTTCCAGTGTAATACTGGATCATCATGCATAACTATATGATTTCTGATGAATGATGCTGGATAATGCTGAGGACTGAACAGATACTGCTGAATCAACTGAGCAGATGTCAATCAAGCTACGGAAGCAACTGCTTATGTGTGTGTGTGTGTGTGTGTGTGTGTGTGTGAACTGCTTGTATGTGTGTGTGCCTGCATGTGTGTTACTACTGCTTATATAATATGGTTACTGATTATGATTATTAATTATGGTCATTGATTTACTGATGAATATGATGAGGAATACTGAAATATAATCCTCAACACAGTCTTCATTATCACAGCTTCAGTGAGTGTGTGCACGGACAACATCGGCCTTCAGATTCAGCCTCCCAATGACTAACCTGTGATGTTTCCTGATGGCACCTTAAAAGGCTGTTATGCTGTCGTGTTCACAGTAAATGTCTACAGACAGACAGATACACCCACAGGGACATACGGACCAGAAGACATACTCATAACAGCTTACATAGTTGTTCTGTAGTAGTTTTAGAGTAGTTTTGCTGTGGTTTTCCCTGATGATGCCCACACGCATTCACAGATCGACTGAAAACAATACCAGCATGGTCATCGTGGCTGGGAACAACACAACACCTGGTGTACCTGGCAAAACACACCTCATCACCTGACAAGACCGCTGACAGTCAGGGTGTAAACATCAAACAGGAGTGAGCGTACGAGTGATTAAAGACTAGAGGATCATAATGGGTAAACTTCAGTGACACAGTCATGAATTACATCCTTAAAATCCAGCGGATCGTGGAAGGTGTTGGAGTAGCAACCCACAGAAGTGGCACAAATAGTGGAGTGTTGCGCTAAAGGTCTCAAAAAATGGAAGAAAAGAAGTCACTATCACCATGGTGACCCCTCCCTCAGGATAACCTCCCCATTATTTAACCCTTCGTGAGGTGCAGGGTAAATAGACAGTCTGCTCGGCTGCAACCGCATGGGCAAAGCCCCTGAAAGCCCGCTTCTCCCCTTTTTTGTGCGTTATTCGGCCAATACTGTCGCCGTGGCAACCAAAATTGATAGGTGTTATAAGTGAAGTATATACCAAATATGAAGGTAATCGGTCAAAAATGGCAGCTTGTACTGCGTCCACAGGGAAATCTCTGTGTTTTGCAACTAATGTGCATAAAATTTGGCCAATACTGTCTGTCGTCATGGCAACCAAAATCGATAGGTGTCATAAGTGAAATATAAGATGACCATATCAAATATGAAAGTAATCAGTCAAAAATTACAGCCTGAACAGCGTCCACAAGGAAGTGTGTATGTTTCAGCACAAATTTGCACATTATTCGGCCAATACTATCGCCATGGCAACAAAAATCGATAGGTGTCATAAGTGTAGTGTAACACATGTCCGGATGAAATATGAAAGTAGTTGGTAAAAAATTGCAGCCTTTACCCGTCCACAAGGAAATCTCTATGTTTTGGCACTAATTTGAATATTATTTGGCCAATATTGTCGCCATAGCAACCAAAATCTACAGGTGTCATAGGTGAAGTACAACACATGTCCGTAACAAATATGACAGAAATCGGTGAAAAATTACAGCCTGTAGAGAGATAAATATAGTGTAAATGAATACCACAATGAAGTGTCACGGATGCGGATGCGGCAGCGGCGGCAGACACAACACACATGAATCCATATTAGCCACCTGACTTCATACAGGAGCTACAATAAATGCACAATTACAACGTTCTACTAACCACCACCACTGGCAATGGAAATCAATGAAGCTCTAGAACAGTCACAAACGTCACAAAAATGTAGAAATAAAAAAAACACTGCACCAAAAAAAGTTCCTTTTTCCAGGGTTAGTGACGGGTGAAACAGGGACACACCCAATTAGCAGGAGCTCACTGACGAACCGCTCAACTCCAGATCGGCAGGCTATAACTCGGCAAAGCTTTGGCAGATGGAGGCTGATGCTAATGACCCCGCAGGAGAGACTGATGAGGGCTCCAGGTTCTCGCTCATGCACATTACAAAAAGCCTGACTTATCCTGCCTTTTAGTCCTGTCACAAGCCCGTCTTCTGTTCTCAAAAATACCAATAGTAGTTTTACTCTAATGCAGCTGTTCGCTTACTTGTTGAGTTAAATTTTTTTTTCTTTACCCAATTGATAAAAAGCTCTCACACCTAATCAATCTTACTATGCAGAAAACTCAGACAAATAAGATTTATGCCCAATTTCACGCACACTGAGCTGAATTTCAATGGACCAGAGAGAAAGTATTTGCCAGTTCCCAATTTATACTATTTTTGTCATTCTTAAAGGTTTCGAATCATCAAAGTAATTTTAATATTTGTCAAAGATAAACCAATCTAACCAGAAAATGCAGTTTTTTAAGTGATGATTTCGTTTATTGAAGGAAAAAAATCTATCCACCCCAACCTGGGCCAAAGTGAAAAACTAATCACTACCTTAGTAAATCAACCAAATAAATTCATTTAAATTTTACGATAAAATACTCAGAAAAGATTACTTCCAGCCCTGCTGAATCGAAACATCACATAAATAGAACCTGTCTGGCAATGTGAAATGGTCAAAAAGCAGTACTTGATGCTATGATCTAAAGAAGTCCAAGAGCAGACGATAAACAAAATTGTTGATGTCTGTCAGACTGGAAAGGGTTTCAAAGCAAAATCGAAGGCTCTAGCAAACCTTAGTGAGAGCCATTGTTTACAGATAGAGAAAACTTGGAACAATGGCAAGCCATCCCAGGAGCTGCCAGCCAACCATAATTCCTCCAAAGGCCCCTCAACAACTCTTCCATATGGTCACTAAAGAACCCAGACAAGCATGGAAAGAAGTGCATGACTAACTTGCCAAAGTCAAAGTCAGAGTCTAAGATTCCACAATAAGAAAGAGACGGGGCAGAAGTGATGATCGTGTTCAATTGTGAATCTGAGTAAGCGCTTATAGAGATGTGAGTGTGCTGTTTTCTTTTATCCTGACGAAAATCACTTTGTGATCGAAACGTTGATGACAGAATAAAATTTTTTGGGGAGCATTGTCTTAGGCATGATTTAATGTCATCAGACATCGAAGTTCTTTGGTTGCAAGTTCACTTGAAATATCTTAAACCAATATTGATAGGATGTGGTTATCGACCCCCCACTGCTAATCATGAATATTTAGACAAAATCTGTTATATGTTAGATCATGCTTGTACAACTAATAATGAGTCGTATTTTATGGGTGATATGAAAATTGATTGGAACTCTTCGTGTTGTCCATTGCAAAAGAAATTGACGGATAAATGTGCAGCATCTGGCCTATCGCAAGTAATCAACACACCAACGAGAATATGTTTAAAAAATGATGGCAAACAAGTGGCAACTTGTATTGACCATATTTATTTGCACACCCCGGAGGTGTGTTCTAAACCTATATCATTGCCTACAGGATACAGTGACCATAATCTTATTGCAATTGTTAGGAAAACTAACGTTCCTAAGGCAGGATTTAAAATAATAAAAAGGCGAACATTTAAGAACTCTGATCAAGAAAAATATGTGAGGGATGTTACAAATGTTGGTCAAATGTGTTCACACAAGATGATCCTGAAGGAACATTTCAAGCTTTTAACAGGATTTTAATGAATATTGTGGACCATCATGCACCTCTAAAGAAATTTACTGTTCGATCTGTCAGTGCTCCATGGCTAGACAATGAACTTAAAAATACATGATAGATAGTAAATTTAGGAATTTTGTTACTAAATTAAATAAAAAGAAAAAGAAACAATATTTTGAAAACATAATTCAGGACATTAAACAGGACAGTAAATGTCTATGGAGTACTCTGAATGGATTATTGAAGGGAAATACTAAGCTTGTGCCATCTTACGGGAGGAGTTTTCTTAACTCAACCCGAAGATATAGCAAATCGTTTAAATGATAATTTTATAAATAAGATAAATAAATAAAAATTACGATACAGCATAAAAGCATTGATTCATCAGTTGAATTAATTGAACAGATTATGGAGGGGAAAGAGTATTTTTGAATTTAAAGGTGTCAGTGTACCTAAGGTTGAACTAATGTTGATGACTTGTAAAAATTAACCTCCTGCAGTTGCTGATCCTGATGGCAGACTGATCAGGCCCACTGCACTGTACTCGCTCCAACAGTTGCCTCCATCATTAATCAGCGTTTCATCAATAATAAATGCCCACAAGCATGGAAAATTGCAAGAATTATACCAATTCCCGAAAAATAAAAAGTTGCAGTTTTCTGAATCTGACATTTGACCAATAAGTTTATTACCAATTCTGTGTAAGATAATGGAACAAACTGTGTATGAGCAAATTCAGTTTTATTTTTCCAATAATAATTTATTTACTGATTTTCAGCACGCATACAGAGAAAAACACTCAACAGCTACTGCCTCGACTCAAATGTTAGATGCACGGCATAAGGAAATCGAGCATAAAAAATGATTGGTACAGTATTACTTGATTTTTCTGCAGCTTTTGATATTCTGGACCATGAGTTATTATTGAATAAATTGAAGTGTTATGGTTTTTCTCCTTCTGCTTTATAATGGATAAACAGCTGTTTAGGTGACAGAAACACATGGTTACTGTAATGGAAGTGAGTCACAATTTCAATATGAGAAGCTGGGAGCCTTTAGGCAGCTGCCTTGGCCCACCTCTGTTTTCACTTTTTACTAATGATTTGCCGTTGGTTTTAAGAGAGGCTCATATGTCAATGTATGCAGATGATACTACAATTTATTTAGCTGTAGCAAATATTAATGATCTAAATACAAATTGAGATCAGGAAATGAAGTTGGTTTTTGATTGGTTTAATAGTAAAGAACTTATCTTAAATGTGTCTAAGATGATTAGTATGGTAATTGGCACAGGTTATACTGTGAGCTCAAATCCAAAGCTCGATCTCACTATAAATGGTGAGTTAATAAAACAAGGGAAAGAAACTAAATTGCTAGGTGTTATTATAGATCAGAAATTGTCATGGGACGTGCAAATATTGAGAGTAGTTACAAAAATAGGAAATATTCTGTCGACGATTCGGAAATGTGCAAAATATTTTTATTTTTTTTTTATAAATTTGGTATCTCCAATCCCACCCGAATCTGGAATACCCAATTGGTGAACTATGTACAAAGCTTGCTCGTATGCGACCCCTTGCTGCCAACTCAGGATAGTGAGACTGTTCACAGCTCTCCTCCGAAGCACGTGCCTGTCTGCCACTGATTCTTATACACTCATTGGTTGAATCTTCGCAAGTTCAGAAGTAGGGCGGAGGATACCCGGACAAGAACCAACCCAGAGTCTTCCTGACAAGCGCCCGTCTGGCCAACAGGAGGCGCTGGAGCAACGAACAAAGCTGTTATTGTATACCCAAATCCGGCAGTCCCTTCCCAATTTGAAACCCTGTAGCGCGATGGCCAATTGTGCGCTACTCTGAAAAAGCTGCCGACCCCTGCCGGTGGGTACGCCAGGGCTCGAACTCGCGGCGTGGTGATCACCTCTGCACTGCAGCGCAGTGCCTTAACCTTGTGAGCAACCCGGCAGCTCTATGTGCAAAATATTTAACAGAAAAAATTACCAAACAAGTAATACAAGCTCTGGTTTTGTCGCTCTTTGATTATTGTTCAGTAGTTTGGTCCAATCCTTCTCTTGGGAATATAAACAAACTGCAGCTGGTACAGAATAAAGCAGCACGTGTTGCTCTGGGCTGTGGAATTAGGACAAATATCTTTAAAATGCATGAATATCTTTCTTGGTTGGATGTAAGTAATCGATTTTATTATTTGTTAATGGTTTTCATGAGAAATGTGATCACAACAAAGATGCCATGTGTTCTGGACAAAAAATTATCTTTTAGTTCTGAGACACACAATTGTTCCACAAGGCTGCTGCTGAAGGATGTTTCAGCTGCCAAAATCTACGACCTCATTTCAACATGCAGTAATGTATAGAGGAATGGAAGAATGGAATTCACTCCCAAATTGTACAACACAACAAAAAATGTGCTTAGTTTTAAAATAAAGCTTAAAGAATATTATTTAAAGAGGAACTTTAACAAAGTATCTCTTGGGATGGTAATAAATGAACAATTTACACAATTTATGAAAAATTAATGGGTATATGTCTTGTCAACAGAATATAAAGATCAGGAAAATCTAGTATTCCTAATGATGGGGATTATGTAATTACATCAACTATTATGGTGGATTCAGTGTTGGAGTTGTATTTTATATTTTTTTATGTTTTTTTTTTATTTTATTTGAGAAACCGTATACAAGTATGCAAGATCATACATATGCATACTCAAATAAGTGAGTGCGCGAGGAAAGTTTTGTACCTATTAACTGAGGAGTATGCACTGTTGTACGTCTTTGTTGTTGTATTGGATATTGTGATGCAAATTTTATTGAGATATTTTATTGGTGTTCTGTGAATTGTGTGTATTGTTTTGTGTTATGCTGTATATTGTGTATATATGTACATTATTTTCACAACTGAAATTGTAAGACCCCAGGAAGAATAGCTGCTGCTATGCAAAAGCTAATGGAGATCTTAATAAACTAACTAACAATGTTTGACCATCAGTATGTGACCTAAAGTTCAAGTGCAGTTGGATTCTGCAGCAGGACAATGATCTGAAGCACACAGGTCAGTCCACCTCTGAGTGGCTCAACAAAAGAAGGCTTTGGAGTGGCCTGATCAAAGTGCAGATTTGAATCTGACGGAGATGCTGTAGCATCATCTTAAACAGGTAGTTTATGCTCCAAAACCCTCCAATGTGGTTGAAATAAGAGGCCAAAACTCCTCCACAGCGATGAAGAAGACTCATCGCCAGGTTGATGCCTCCAATGGCGGCAAAACCAGCAACAAGGTTTAGGGGACGATTATTTTTAAACATGGGTGATGCGGGTTTCGAATAACTCTTTACCCCTCAATAAACGAAATTATCATTCAAAAGCTGCATTTTGTGTTTACTCATGTCGTCTTTGTTTGATAATAAAATTATCTGGATAATCTGAAACTTTCAAAAATGACAAATAGGAAACAATAAAATAAATCAAGAAGGGAGTGAACACTTTCACAGCACTGTACGAAGTTGGCTATTCAAATGTTAAGTTAGTCAGAGAGAGTGTTAACACCACGTATAATGAAGCCCATTTAATGGCCTAAAACATGCATATACATGTACATGTCTGTACCTTATGCAGCTCCGTAGGCGCAGGCGACAGCAGGTCCCTCATCTCCTGCCTCATCTTCCTCATGGCGAAGGCCTTACGGCCCACGTCGGAGGGCAGCGTGTTGCTGCGGGCGGGGGTGTTGACCTGGGGCCTGGAGCTGCCTCGCTCCTGGAAGCTGGACTGCCTGCCCAGGTGGCTTCTGGGCCGGGGGGCGGGTTCATGGTTCAGACTGAGGCTGCTGCCTGACATGATGGTGGCCTGAAGGGACAGAATGTAACTAGGTTAAAATTATATTTGTATTTTTATTTCTGAAATTCCACATAATCCTGATAAATACTGAACATATTTTAAACTCTAGGTAGGTCTTTTAACCTAAATACGGTTAAGTGTTAATACCCGTACTGTCACTTTAAGAGGTCACTCTCAGTTCGCGCTATGCTTTCTGAGAGGAGGTATGTGTCATTTTTCTGGTCTGAGTTGGGCAATTATTTGGTTTTAAAAAACGATGCAAATGTAATAAAATGATGTTCAAATGATAGCTATGTAATTGTCAATATGCAGCTTTTTATCATTGGAACATAAACTTTGTTAAAACGGTACTTTTATGAGTTTTGTGGCGGACACGTTCGCTGCCGGGTTTGCTGTGCGTTCATGTCCAAACAGGCGAGTGATGGCCCGTGTGTCTGGAGGAGACTGCATATTACACAGCTTTATTTTCTGATTGACTTGTACAGGTATGTGCACTGCTGGTTCATTCCTTATATAATTTGCCCTGGTTGTATCACCATGTTAAGATTCATAGGTTAAGAAATGCAACGCGCATTTATGCATGTCGTTTTCCTGACCACTTTTGTGTTATTTTAATCATGTCCTAAATGTGAAGTATGAATTTAAATCGCAGTTTGTGCAATGCTTTCTGAGAGGAGGTGAGTGATAACCTGTGTGTCTGGAAGAGACTGCATATTTTATTTGCTTTATTTGCGTATTGACTTGTACAGCGCAATTAAAAGAGAACAACCAGTAACTGCTGTAGCCCTGGGTCCTTCATCCGGTCAGCACAGCCTCGCAGAACACGACGCCGCTAACACCCGTTACAGAGAAATACACACACACACACATTTACACACTTACAAAACACACAAGTGCGTACACCACTGTTATGGCCCCAATTTGTTTTTACATTTACAACATAACAGCAACAGCAACAGCAAGGGATGACAGACACAGTTTTAAAAACTCAAACACATTTAATGAACAAAGACAATAACTAACAATAACCTACAACTAAATGACCAAGATTGAATAAAAAAAAACAGAAATATTTACAGTCCCTTTGGTGGGTTTCCTGGTGATGTGCTGGGTGAGGAAAAAGGCTCAAACACAGGCAAAAATCCACAAAAGAAACTTCACAGGTCTTGAACAGAAATGACAGGTCTGGTCAAACGTATCCTTCTTCTTGCAATTTCTCCTACTACTTTACTGTCTCAGTTCTTTTCCTTAGATACTCTTTTGCAGACCCCACCCACATTTAGACCTCTTTTTTTTACTTTTCGGGGACTTGCCCCAGAAATGTCCAGGACATGTCTAAACATAGCTCCAGTCTGAGCTGAATAAAAAAAAGGTAAATACTGCCTTCCAGTGGGGAAAAATTTTGACTCATAAAGGCAAAATTTTTCTTTTCAATACAAAATGGTTAAGTGAACACTTGTCTATACATACATATCATACAATATTCAAATAAACACAGAATATATATATTTACATATTCAAACACGGGATAAGCAATCAGCAATTACATTGTCTGTACCCTTCACATGCTTAATTTCCAAGTCAAACTCCTGTAAAATCAAACTCCAATTCAACAATCTCCGATTCTTGTTTTTCATCTTACTCAAAAACATTAACGGATTGTGGTCAGTGTACACAATCATTGGCTTTTGTCCTGTACAAACATAAACCTCAAAGTGTTGTAAAGAAAGGACCAGAGCCAACAGTTCCTTCTCTATTGTGGAATAGTCAGGAGATTTGAGCACGGGGAAGTGACACAGCAGAGACTTCAGGCAATCGAAGGCTCTCTGGCATGCATCATCCCAAGTGAACTTTACGCCTTTCTTCAGTTGGTTAGTTAGACTGAGAGCAATCTCAGCAAAGTTCTTGCAGAACTTGCGGTAGTACCCGATCATTCCAAGGAAGCGGCGCAAAGCTTTTTTGTTGTGAGGAACTGGAAAGTCCATGATGGCTTGGACTTTAGCATTTATGGGTGCCACCTTACCCTGGCCTATGACGTAGCCAAGATAGGTGACAGTAGCACAACCAAAGTCACTCTTGTTCAGGTTAACAGTCAGGTTAGCCTGGGTCAGGCGCTGGAACAACGTCTCTACATCTTTCAGATGTTCTTCCCAGGAGTCACTCCATGTGATCAGGTCGTCGATGTACGCACCCGTGTGTGGCAATCCGGCGATTGTAGACTGTATCATCCTTTGGAACGTGGCTGGGGCATTTTTCATGCCAAAGGGTAGGACTTCATACTGGTACAATCCAGATGGTGTGGCAAAAGCAGAGATGCTCTTGGCCCTCTCAGTTAAAGGCACACACCAATAACCCATCAATAAATCAATCTTGGTCAGAAACTTTGCTTGCCCTACTCTATTGATACAATCATCAATCCTAGGTATTGGAAACACATCAGTTCTAGTTACAGCATTGACTTTGCGATAATCTGTACAGAATCTAGTACTTCCATCAGGTTTTGGAACTAGCACACAGGGTGAACTCCAATCGGAGTTGGAAGGTCTGATAATATCATGTTCTAACATGTATTCAACCTCTTTCTCAGCAATCTTTCTCTTTTCAGGATTCATCCGGTACGGATGCTGTTTTATTGGTTTGGCATCACCAACATCTACATCATGAGAGGCTATAGAAACTCTTTTTGGTACATCAGGAAAAAGTTTATATTTCCTCATATTTCTTGATCAACCTCTCAAACTGATCTTTCTGTGAGGGTTCTAAGTGCTGGAGTTTTACATCAAGATTTTGCAACACTTCAGAATTTGACAATTTACATGAAAGAACTTCAGCTTTGATTCTAGGTTCATCATCTTGAAACTCCCCCTCATCTTCACAAGTCTCGGCCATAGGAGAATCTGAAGTGACAGCTGCAACCCTAGCATTTCTGTCATGATAAGGCTTCAGCATGTTAATGTGACACAATTGTTTTGGTTTTCTCCTATCTGGAGTCTTCACAATGTAATTGAGATCATTGAGTTTTGTCAGAATTTCATAAGGACCATGAAATCTTGCCTGCAATGGATTGGACTGCAAGGGAAACAACACAAGGACCTTATCTCCTGTTTTAAACTCACGGCTTCTAGCCTTATGATCATACCAAGTTTTCATTTTTCCCTGACTTGATTTCAAGTTCTCTTTGGCAAGGTCACAAGCTGCACGCAATCTTTCCTTGAACTTGCTAACATAGTCTAACAGACTGATATGCGGCTCTTTCTCTTACCATTGTTCACTCAATAATAGCAAAGGTCCTCTCACTTCATGACCAAACACTAGCTCAAATGGACTGAATCCAGTAGACTCCTGCACTGCTTCTCTAGCTGCAAACAACAGCAAATGAACCCCTTCATCCCAGTCTTTCTCATGGTCATAACAATAAGTCCTCATCATTGTCTTGAGAGTGGAATGAAACCGCTCTAATGCACCCTGACTTTCTGGATGATAGGCACTAGAAGGAATCTGCTTTGCACCTAGTTCATACACAACCTGCTGAAACAATCCTGAAGTGAAATTGCTACCTTGGTCTGACTGAATTTCCCTGGGAAGACCAAATAACGTGAAGAACTTTATCAAAGCCTTCGAGATTGCAGTTGCCTTGATGTTACGTAGAGGTATGGCTTCGGGGAATCTGGTAGATGCACACATGATTGTCAACAAGTACTGATTTCCAGATCTAGTCTTGGGTAATGGACCAACGCAATCAACAATGACCCTAGAGAATGGCTCCCCAAATGCTGGGATAGGCTGCAATGGAGCTACAGGTGGGTCTAACTGGTGTTTTCCAACTACCTGACAAGTGTGACAGGTTTTGCAAAAGTTGGAAACGTCTTTCCGAAGCCCAGGCCAAAAGAAGTGTTTCATGATCTTATCAACAGTCTTGTTAACACCAAGATGACCTCCTAAAGGTAAACTATGAGCCATTGTTAAGATCTCATTCCTATAGACCTTCGGAACAACAATTTGCCTGACCACTGCCTAATCTGCATTGGCAGGGATATCAGGAGGGCGCCACTTCCGCATCAACACTCCATCCTTGAGATAATACCCAACTGGAACTGCGTCCATTTCTTTATCAGGAAGGGCTCTCCTCCTTAGTGCACAAATTTCAGGATCATTAGTTTGCTCCTCAATCAACCGCTTTCTGGACAGAGACAAGTCTCCAGACACATCAGAATCACCAAACCCATCTGGCTGGCTGAACAATGAACTGATAAAAGTGTCTGATAAGTTCTCAAACGGAGAAACCATAACAGGCCAATCAGAGTCATGAGGCGAACCACCTGAGTCCTGACTATTCAATGTGCTGGACGGCACCACAACATCTTCTTCTTGAGCCTTCTTGGCCATAGCACGAGTCACTGCGCAAGAAGGATACAGAGATGGGTCCTCATCCCCATCTTCAGTGCTCGGCTGTGAAGTAAGATGTACAGGGGGAACTACTTTGCCCCCAGCCAGGTCATTGCCTAGCAACAGAGAAACACCCTTTATAGGTAGACTTGACATCAGTCCCACCTTTACCTGTCCTGTAACTAAATCTGACTTCAAGAATATAGAGCGCAGGGGTACAGATACAGTCCTCCCTTCAATACCTTGTACAAGTATGAAATCCCCTGAAGCGGTCTCATCACGTAACTCCAAAGAGTCTGTTATGGCCCCAATTTGTTATTACATTACAACACAACAGCAACAGCAAGGGATGACAGACACAGTTTTTAAAACTCAAACACATTTAATTAACAAAGACTAAACTACTATTTACAGCTAAGACCAAGATTGAATTATATACAAAACATAAATATTTACAATCCCTTTTCGTGGGGGTGGCTTGGTGATGTCCTGGATGATGAAAATGCTCAAACACAGGCAAAGAAATCCACAAAAGAAACGTCACAGGTCTTGAACAGAAATGACAGGTCTGGTCACATGTATCCTTCTTCTTGCAATTTCTCCTACCACTTTACTGTCTCAATTCTTTTCCTTATATACTCTTTTGCAGACCCCACCCACATTTAGACCTCTTTTTTTTACTTTTCGGGGACTTGCCCCAGAAATGTCCAGGACATGTCTAAACATAGCTCCAGTCTGAGCTGAATAAAAAAAAGGTAAATACTGCCATCCAGTGGCCTATATTCACATTACACCACACACTTACATACTTATACACAGACATATATATGCACTCACAATACTTCTAAAACACAATTTGAAACGTTCGTAAAAAACGTTTGCACTAGGAATATACGCACTCATGAGCGCACACATAAAGACACACTTATATACTGACACACTGACATATATACACATTCAGTTCCTTCCAAACACAAACACACACGTTCGCGCACATATAAAACACGCACGCTCGTGCACACACATAAACATACATTTACATATTTAAACACCAACATAAATACACACTCACAAAGTTCAAAAACACATTTACAAACTTATTTTACACACGCACATTAACACACTTACATACTTACACGCAGACAGATAGACACATTCACATACAAAACAGAATCACACACACACACACGCTTGCGTACACACACACACGCATGCATGCACCCTAAAAGAGCCACATAATGCTCACTGAGACAAACACTCCCGTACATACACAGATTCACACCTGACAGGAATGAGTTTTCACACCAGACAGTCCGGTTGGCTGTGACTGCATGGATGTCGCCCTCGAAAGCCCACTTCTCCCCTTTTTTGGGTATTATTTGGCCAGTACTGTCGCCAAGGCAATCAAAATCAATACGTGTTATAAGTGAAGTGTAATACGTGTCCTTATAAAGTAAGCGTTCAGAAATTACAGCCTGTAGGGCATCCAAAGGGAAGTGTCTACGGACATGGACGCGGCGGCGGAGACAACACTCATGAATCCATAGTAGCCGCCTGACTTCGTCCGGGGGCCACAATTATCTTTACTGTAGTACCATTCTTTTCATTATGCCAATTATTATTATATCACAGTTAATTAGTAGCCAAATCTATGAATGTATTTATTCTCTGTACTGTATCTTTAGATATTTATTCAGTTCTTTTCAGCGCAGTGAAAACTACCACCATCTATCTAAAGAGCAAGAAGCGTCTGTCTGTGTGTCTGTCTGTGTGTCTGTGGCTCGTACATCTCTCTGACTGTTTGTCAGATCGGCCTTAGCGTTCGGATACGGCTTGCACATGGCACAATGGTGTCCATCCTTCATTTTGAAGCTTTTTCGACTAAATTTTCAAGAAGATACATTCCCATATGCCTGTGTAAGCTACCTAGCCTGTTGCGCTCTCGCTGTCAGTTATAGCCACGCCTTAGGGAAAAATTTTGCGCTCTCACTCTCAGCTATAGCCAGGCCTTCGGGAAAAGAGTTAAAAGAATCCTATATGCTACTGTTATACCGCTCTTACTCACTGGAAAGTTTGAATATAGGCTTATGGGATTCTCATCTGTAAGCAGGCTGTTTCTGAAGTTTCACCAGGCTGTTCTCATCTGCTCATGGTGCTCGCTGACATGGCTAGAAAATGGTCTGATTGACTAAAACATAGCCTAAAGTTCCTATACCAAAGCATGTTTTCAATATTTCATTTTCATATCCAGATCTTCTTTACGATTCAAAGTACTGTGTATGTGCAGTCTTGACTGATACTCCCGGAGTTTTTAATAGCATGTGCTTGTGGATAGGCTATTTGTTGCTTTATCGCATTCATTTTGAGACCACTGGCCATTCTCTAACCTGTGATTTCACTTGCTAACATTTCTAACCTATTGACACTTACTCTTCAAAATGCTGCGTTAGAAGTTTATTTTGTCCCCATCTTCCTCTGACAAATAAACGCTGGTCTCAGAAGCGAACACAGCCTCATTTGGCCATCCATGGAAAAGCTACTTAAAATCCCATTTTTCTATAGGAAAACAGACTTCCTGCGGGCACTGCACTCGTGCTCATTAACATGCAGAAGAACCGTCGCTGGGTCACTGACAGCTGGCCCATAATAACTTTCTCATGAACATTTCTTGTTCTGATGCCATAATATTTCCCGTGTGGTGAATAGCCCTTTTTCTGGGGGCAGTAAAAGTGATGAGTGGATTTTATTGCCATTTTTCATATTACCTCAGTCTCGCACCAGTGTTACTTATTTGAACAAATATACATTTTATTCTTTACCACTTGCTAATGCCTGCACACAGCAGCCCATGTATTGCCCATGATAGATGTGAATGCAGATCATCATGTGTGTTATACCGCAGATCGGAGACAAAGCAAAGAGGAGGGATGACCAATTCAGTCTCATCTGACCCTGAAATAAACAGCGCTATTAAAAAAATTTTATAGGAACCCCGGCACAGCCCTAATGTACATGTCACTGTGTGTCAGAGCTAATCAGTGATACTTACGAAGACCATCAATGTTCTTAATAGAACAGAATTTGAGATAAATTACCATTTTATTTCCAGACTGATAGCTTGTTTAATTGACCGGTCAGTTCAAATCACTTTATTTCGCAGCTTGAATCCTTTACATTCAATTTCAAATCAGCAGAAGTATGTCACACCAAACTCTCGCAGTGATGCGTGGCTGTAATCACCTTTCCCAACCCCATTCCAAGAGATCTACTGTCCTGACATTTACAGCCCGGTGGCACATGCATTTCTGCTGATTAGCAACTCGCTGATCTCCAGCTGTTGGGTGAGGTGAGGCTGTTTGAGTTGGAGTGGAACCCAACAGGATGGTAGATCTCTGGGAACAGGGTTGATCTCCCCAGTAGGAGACACACGCAGGGGCTGAAGGTGCGTTACCTCCAGTTCCCGCAGGATCCCGGACTGGCCGCACGTCTCAAGGTCCTCCAGCGCCTGGGACCAGAAGTTCTCCTCCTGGTCGGGTTCTGTCCCATCATGCCCCACGGTGAACCTGCGGGAGCAGGAGAGGAGAAGAAGAGGAGCGGGTTTAATCCTGGCTCCTGAAGAGGGCGCCACACACCGAGGCGGGTGAAGACGGGTCAATGAGCAGCGCAGGCAGCAGTGAGGTGGTCAGGCTGAGAGACAGGGCACATGAGAGGAGACACCCGCAGGCGCGGACACACGGAGATGGATGCGCCATGCTGGGCGGTACTGAGGGCATCCAGGTGAGGGGTTTGATTCTGAGAACACTGCTGTTAGCGCATTAGCACGTTAGCGTGCCTCTCAGCCTCACCTGCTGTCTGTGATAAAGCCGGTGGGCAGGGCGGCGTTTCTGCAGTGCGGTAAGGAGAGAGAACCTTCAATCAACAACATCAGAGAGACCAGCCCAAAACAACCTCACAGTCAGACACACACTGGCTGCCAGCGTGTCCACAGCCTTCCACAAATTGGGGGAAAAAAGACAGCAATTAAAGCGTTAACTTCAGGCAGTACTCTGGTCAGAAATAACTCAAAAGAGACAGAGTTGCTCAGTGCATGAATAAACATTATACATTTGCGAAGTTCCTTTTGATTTGTTCTTTTTCAAAGGTCACGTCAAACGCGGAGCTCCTGAAGCTAAATATTATGCCACATGACAGTTTCATCAAGATATTCCCTGATAAGCTAATGCAAACATTTAATCAATTGTGACAAAACCCTCTGAGTAAAACTAAAAACGTTTTTTGTCTGTTTTTACAGATAAAATGAATTCCGTAACAATTGGGATAGAGAGGCTTTAAAAGGTCTGTAGTTCTTGTGCGACAGCAGTAATTCCTTCAAAACTTGGACTGTCTGCTTAAAATTGAATTTAATAACATCTGTAATAAAGGCCCATTCAAATACATGCCGCACCGTATTTAGCACTCATTTTAACATCAAACAACCACCATCTGAATGAGAAAAGGCACAGAGATACGCAGTGATCTGCAGCAGCATTTCACAGAAGGCAAACAAAAATGTGTGCACACGTGTGTGTATGTGTGAACATGAGTGTTCACGTGTGTGTGTGTGTGTGTGCGCATGTGTGTGTATGTGTGAACATGAGTGTTCACGTGTGTGTGTGTGCGCATGTGTGTGTATGTGTGAACATGAGTGTTCGTGTGTGTGCACACGTGTGTATGTGTGAGTAAGAGTGTTTGCGTGTGTGTGCACACGTGTGTATGTGTGAGCATGAGTGTTTGCGTGTGTGTGCACACGTGTGTATGTGTGAGCATGAGTGTTTGCGTGTGTGTGCACACGTGTGTATGTGTGAGCATGAGTGTTTGCGTGTGTGTGCACACGTGTGTATGGGTGAGCATGAGTGTTTGCGTGTGTGTGCACACGTGTGTATGTGTGAGTATGAGTGTTTGCGTGTGTGTGTGTGCACACGTGTGTATGTGTGAGCATGAGTGTTCGCGCGTGTGTGCACACGTGTGTATGTGTGAGCATGAGTGTTTGCGAGTGTGTGCACACATGTGTATGTGTGAGCATGAGTGTTTGCGTGTGTGTGCACGTGTGTATGTGTGAGCATGAGTGTTTGCGTGTGTGTGTGTGTGTATGTGTGAGCATGAGTGTTTGCGTGTGTGTGCACGTGTGTATGTGTGAGCATGAGTGTTTGCGTGTGTGTGTGTGTGTATGTGTGAGCATGAGTGTTCGCGCGTGTGTGCACACGTGTGTATGTGTGAGTATGAGTGTTTGCGTGTGTGTGCACACGTGTGTATGTGTGAGCATGAGTGTTTGTGTGTGTGTGCACACGTGTGTATGTGTGAGCATGAGTGTTTGCGTGTGTGTGCACACGTGTGTATGTGTGAGCATGAGTGTTCGCGCGTGTGTGCACACGTGTGTATGTGTGAGCATGAGTGTTTGCGAGTGTGTGCACACATGTGTATGTGTGAGTATGAGTGTTTGCGTGTGTGTGTGCACACGTGTGTATGTGTGAGCATGAGTGTTTGTGTGTGTGTGCACACGTGTGTATGTGTGAGCATGAGTGTTTGTGTGTGTGCACACGTGTGTATGTGTGAGCATGAGTGTTTGCGCGTGTGTGCATACGTGTGTGTGTGTGAGCATGAGTGTTTGCGCGCGTGTGTGTGTGTGTGTGAGCATGAGTGTTTGCGTGTGTGTGCACACGTGTGTGTGTGTGAGCATGAGTGTTTGCGTGTGTGTGCACACGTGTGTGTGTGTGAGCATGAGTGTTTGCGTGTGTGTGCACACGTGTGTATGTGTGAGCATGAGTGTTTGCGTGTGTGTGCACACGTGTGTATGTGTGAGTATGAGTGTTTGTGTGTATGTACACACATGTGTATGTGTGAGCATGAGTGTTTGCATGTGTGTGCACACGTGTGTATGTGTGAGCATGAGTGTTTGCGTGTGTGTGCACACGTGTGTATGTGTGAGCATGAGTGTTTGCATGTGTGTGCACACATGTGTATGTGTGAGCATGAGTGTTTGCGTGTGTGTGCACACGTGTGTATGTGTGAGCATGAGTGTTTGCGTGTGTGTGCACGTGTGTATGTGTGAGCATGAGTGTTTGCGTGTGTGTGCACACGTGTGTATGTGTGAGCATGAGTGTTTGCATGTGTGTCCACACGTGTGTGTGAGCATGAGTGTTTGCGTGTGTGTGCACACGTGTGTATGTGTGAGCATGAGTGTTTGCGTGTGTGTGCACACGTGTGTATGTGTGAGCATGAGTGTTTGCGTGTGTGTGCATACGTGTGTATGTGTGAGCATGAGTGTTTGCGTGTGTGTGCACACGTGTGTATGTGTGAGCATGAGCGTTTGGGTGTGTGTGCACACGTGTGTATGTGTGAGCATGAGTGTTTGCGTGTGTGTGTGTGTGTGTGTGTGTATGTGTGAGCATGAGTGTTTGCGTGTGTGTGCACACGTGTGTATGTGTGAGCATGAGTGTTTGCGTGTGTGCACACGTGTGTATGTGTGAGTATGAGTGTTTGCGTGTGTGTGCACACGTGTGTATGTGTGAGCATGAGTGTTTGCGTGTGTGTGCACACGTGTGTATGTGTGACCATGAGTGTTTGCGTGTGTGTGCACACGTGTGTATGTGTGAGCATGAGTGTTTGCGCGTGTGTGCATACGTGTGTGTGTGTGAGCATGAGTGTTTGCGCGCGTGTGTGTGTGTGTGTGTGAGCATGAGTGTTTGCGTGTGTGCACACGTGTGTATGTGTGAGCATGAGTGTTTGCGTGTGTGTGTGTGTGTGAGCATGAGTGTTTGCGTGTGTGTGTGTGTGTGTGAGCATGAGTGTTTGCGTGTGTGTGTGTGTGTGTGAGCATGAGTGTTTGCGTGTGTGTGTGTGTGTATGTGTGTGAGCAAGAGTGTTTGCGCGCGTGTGTGTGTATGTGTGAACATGAGTGTTTGCGTGTGTGTGTGTGTGTGTGTGTGAGCATGAGTGTTTGCGTGTGTGTGTGTGTGTGTGCGTGTGTGTGTGAGCATGAGTGTTTGCGTGTGTGTGTGTGTGTGTGTGTGTGTGTGAGCATGAGTGTTTGCTTGTGTATGTGTGAGCATGAGTGTTTGAGTGTGTGTGTGTGTGTGTATGTGTGAACATGAGTGTTTGCGTGTGTGTGTGTGTGTGTGTGAGCATGAGTGTTTGTGTGTGTGTGTGTGTGTGTGTGAGCATGAGTGTTTGTGTGCGTGTGTGTGTGAGCATGAGTGTTTGTGTGTGTGTGTGTTTGCGTGTGTGTGCACTTGTGTGCTTTGTGTATGCTTGCGCAAGTGAGCGTTGGTTTGCATGCCTGCGTGGGTGTGTGTGTGTGTGTGTGTGTGTGTGTGTGCGCTCGTGTTTGTGTGTGCACATGCCACTGTGTGTGATCGTCTGAGGGCATATTTGTGAATCTCGTAGAACAGGAAATGGTGTGTAATTATGTCTGCGAATGACTAATTAGGGTCCTGTCAGCTGACAGCAGCAGCCGGGGAAGAGGAAGCGACAGGAACCCTGTTACACTGCCTCCATCTCCCCCTTCCACTCGCCCCCATAACCTCCCCACCAGAGAACCAGGTCCTGCCCACGACGCCACACACGACATAACGGCCCTCTCCTCCGCGGCCACAGACTGCAAACAAAACACCTGTCTGTCTTTCCATCCATCAATGTTTATACCCATCAGACTTGGATTCAAGAATATTTGCTCTGCTGTGCTCTACTGATCCTACCAAGCATAACCAAGCCCCACCCAGACGGGCGTTTCACTGCCCTGAGTGGTTTAACACCAGGTGAGGCTTGTCAAATGCAGAAAAGCACTTCAATCCACAGCAAACTCTGTTTGAACCCAGGCTGTTACTCATCCCTGTCTGCATCCCTTTATTAACCACAATGAAGATGTGACCTTCTTAAAAGGATAAAGCAGAGAGAGACACATAGTTCGGTTACAGCAGACCAATATTCCTAACTCCGCATTTAAACTGAGCCAGAGTACAGCAAACTGCCCGAAACCCTTTAGTCCTGCAGGACCAAAGACCGTGCTGGACCTTACAACATATTCACCCTCTGCAGCCAATCAGTGACTTTGATTAAGAAGCTGTAAGGAGTAGCACGTGAGCAGACAGAAGCGGACGGCTCCCAGGGTTCGATATGGGAGATCCCAGTACTGTACGCACCAGTCCTGGGTTTGGCGGCATTCCTGTGTAATTTGGGGTACTATTGTTGGGACGGTGGGCGATAGATTCGGCTCTCTGGGCCTACGCTGGGGGTGCTGGGACAGACCGAGGGATGTGCACGTACCCGCTGGCGATAGGTCGGTCCCAGTCGTCGTCGCTGAGCCCCAGGTCCTGCAGTACGCTGTTGCTCATCTGGAGGGCGCTGACGGGCGAGGGGCTGCTGCGGGCTTTGGCACTCCGCCACTCGTGGCTGTGGAAGCTGTAGCCCGAGGCCTGGTACCCCGGAACTGACACCCCCACACAGAGAGAGACCACTCAGAGACCTCCAGAGGTGTGTCACCACACACCACCGAAACCGCTCACACAGTGAACAGGGCAGGACGAGACAAAAACTCACGGGGATGCACTGACAAACTTCATCTCGACCCATTTTAAATGTACTATTTATTTAATTAGAATTGTTGCAGAACTGCTGCAGTTCAGTTTTCGGTCATACTGTCCTAACTGAGCGGTGAAAACAGTAGTTTTTGTAATGAAAGTTTTGGCAAGCAGAAAAACGCACCGTAAGACCTTGTGCTTCTTATCATTGGAAAGGAAGACACGACCCCACTTTCCCCAGCATTATATTCTGTTTACAGACCTGGGCTAATCAACTCGGCGCAATAAAAAAATATTAGGCTTTTCCATATACAAAATTGGGTATAACTGATGACGAAGCACTTTGATAAAGTTGGGTCAACCTAAGGCCTTTGGATTACAAACTGTGCTGTGATGACATGCCTTTTTTCACTGGCACAGCAGCCACATTTGAATAGTGCACAGTAATGAGTTATTCTAAATTGTGTTGTTGGAGGAGCCTGATCTTTCTAAAGCCAAAACCTGCCATTTCATTAAATCCTGGAACGCAACCAAGAGGGCAGTGAGATGCAGAGTAATATTATATCGTAATATTTGCTCAAAATGGTGACCACAGCTAGGTCACATGAGAGGTTATGCCACCTTGGTGTTATGACAGGCCTATGTACAGAAAGCTTAAGAACAGTTTTACTGAACTCTTTTACCCGACAGAAAATATAGCTCATGCTCATAGCACTCCATCAATAAATAACTAATGATTACAGGGTAACCAGTACACCCTCTAAGCCACAAGGGGTTGCTATAAATCACATGCAAACCACAAATGCTCTCCCACAACATTGATATTGATAAAAGACAACTATCTATTTCTTTTCTGGTGCACATTTGGGAGACAGAAATGGTCTCAAAGGGATCTCGGTATTTTAAATTCTGAAAGACCTTTGCTTTTGAACAGCAGGCATTTTTATTCTTTTTTTGCCAAAAATTGTTCAATCAGCCTTTGCAGAATGATGGTCATCAAGCACAATCTTCAGCATGCATCCCCTTGCATCTCCCCCCTGAACTCCACACTCCGGAAGTAATCACTTGCATCTAAATACCAACATAATTCAGCTTCCTTTCTGAATCCCAATTTTGGCAAATTAAAATAAATAAATACATTTAAAAAAAAATACATACATGGTAGCAGAAAATTTGACTTCTAAAATACACACACATAGTTGTGCTTCAACGGACCAATAGCATTGGTTAAAAAGACCAGCCGCAATATATGGATTAATTATTCATGTTAATATGTATAATTTATGAATTATTTACATTAATACGCTCATTCCTCACTCCCGTGGCATACGCTGACAGATGGCGCAGGGCGCGCCGCAATTGCTCACGCCCTTCATCACAGTTAACGTCAATACTACAGAAACTCACCGCAGACATGAGGCCGCCGTCGGCTGCGTGCATAAAATAGCGTGTGTCTCACGCCAGCGGAGACCGCAAGTGTCTGCAGTACCCAACTTTATTTCACATACTAACGATACTAACTCCATCATTGTTTATAACGGAAAAAGTCAGTTGTATTTCGACTCGTGCCCTGAGGCTGAGCGCTGCTCGCGGCTGCCACCACAGGACACGGTGTCTGAGCGAGCGGCAGTTAAATATTCTGCGCTGGGCTTCGGAACATCGGGACTGTAGTCGCTCTTTAATCGCCCTCGACGCTCACAGAGGTGTTAAATCACCCCCAACGACCTGCTGACTCAGGCCGTCCCCGTGTGCACGCGAGCTGAATTAAATAATAGGGAATGGCATCCCCCGCGACAGAACCGGCTTATTCCTGTGAGAGGAAACCGGAGTACCCGCAGGAAACCCATGCAAACTCCACACAGAAAGGCTACAGTCCGGACTCAAATTCACAACCTACTTACTGTGAGGCGCCAGCGCAACCCACTTTACACATGATGTAATTTACAACATAATTGATATACGCTGTAATCCATTTAAAACTGGCTGTGGCAGTATAATGGCCTTTTGGCTTTTACCGGTTTCAAATTTCTGTAAAAACTTTTAAACATGCACCAATAAAAGCTCACAAAAGAAATTTTCATTCATACAGCCATGCTATAAAACCATACGGACATCACAAAAGGCTTAGCTTCAGAATATCTACCTGAAACAATTCAGAAACACATGACCAAAATCCAACTGAAAGAATGAGATTTTTGAATTACCAACGTAAGTAGATCATTGATAACTAGAATGTTATTTCAGGCAAAAACAGCTGTCTCTCCCCCCACCCCCCAACTGCCCCAATTTTGGCAAAAATAGTAATAGGCACACCTACATGCAGTGTTGAAAGAGTGTGCAAGGTTTGAGGTAAATATCTTAACCCTTTGAGCGCTGAATACATTTACAAGGAATTAAAAATGTAGTTATCCTGAGCTGTTGAAAACCTATCATGTGGCAACTTGTTTACAAGAGCTCCTGGGGAGCTCTTGTAAACAAGTTGCCACATGATAGGTTTTTCTGGGGAGCTCTTTTAAACAAGTTTCCACATGATAGGTTTTAAACTGCATCTGATTTTGATATCCTACATCATTGGGAAACTACAGCTGCCCACGGTGCAGAAAGGGTTAAACGGTTTTCGGGACAGCCCGGAAACAGGGATTGGGAAGGGAGACATAATAATTAAACTTATACATCACAACAACATTGAGTAACAAAATACAGAATATATAGAACTGACAGTAAAACAGGCAAAAGGCCCAGGGAGGGACGCAGACTCACCTGGGTTGTTGGCGGTGGTGCTGGTGGAGCAGCTATCCCAGGATTCCACAGCACTGTCCACACTGGGGATGGTGCAGGAGTACAGGTCGGGCTGCTTTCCTGCCTTTTTCCCCGCCTGCGGCTCCTCCCCCAGGTCATTGAGCTCCGTCAGGAGCCCTGAGACACTGGGCTGCTGGGGGCTACCAACTGTAGGGGAGAGGGGGTCAAAGTTCGCAGAGTCAGCTGGCTTCTGCTGAGTGTCTCAACTATAGCAATCTATTTAAAGGACTCTTATTTTGGAAAACACTTTGTCCCAAGTTCAGTGAATCTAGCAGCCCAGAAAAGGTTGACGTTCAAGACCCCCCCCCCCCCACCCCCATTGAAGTGCTAGACCCCCTTTTTACACGGCAGCGTTTGAAACACTCAGTTTGGAACTCTTGCAGTTTTCTACATCACTAACGGACCTGCTGTGCAAAGGTCACTCCTACCAGCTCTGTCCATGTGCCCTGCTCCTCCCGCAGCCTCACTCCACCTCCGCACTCTCTCCAGTGTAGCACTGTCAATCCTTCTTTCGTTTTTAGCTTTGCGTGCCAGCCAATCAGAGCAGAGCTCAGCATCACAAAGAGAACACCCACTCAAAATCGCCTGTTCTTCCGCGGGGTGAGAATGACTGACAGCAACTGGCCAGAAAATTATGAATTTTTCTGGGAGACTTTTCGCTTAAAACTTAATAAACCACTTTTGAACATCCAAACAAACAATAACATCAAAAAGGGAAGTAAGTAACCTTTGAGTCACAGACTGGAAAAAGACTCCACACTCCATCTTCTCAAGGCAATAATTAGCTGCTAACTGGAAGGACACCGCATAAGACTACAGACCCTGCAGCCCTCCACAACTGGAGTATAAACAACTCTGATGCGCATTCACACTGACTCAGAGTCTACCTTCAATTATCCTCTGTCTCATCTCCATACAGAGTGAACTGCTCACCACATAACATATATTGCACAATTGCGCTGATAAATGTTCATGGTATAATGTAAATATTCTTCATTGTTAAAAGATGCAGATACACATTCTTCATTGTTCCTCAGAAATGCTTCCTTGCAAAATGCCCCTAATAAATATGCGTTGTTGTGCAGCATCGCTGATAAATATTCTTCATTGAACAAGGTCGGTGAAACATTCCTATTTGTATACGGAGATGTCCCTGAAAAATATTCCTCTTAGTGCACTCACTGTCCCTCATAAATAAATCAGCAATCAAATAAGTTTCTAAATCAGCAATCAAGGCAGATTCAGAGCTTCTGCCACATATTTATCAGGATGAACACAGAGAAGAGGTGAATGAGACTTCGGCAAATGTAAGCAGCGGACTCAAGGTTGTAAAATAAGGCAAAAAGAGCTTTATATAGACATATATCCGGAAAAACAGAGTGAAGAGCTAAGTGAGACTCAGACGCATGTTAGCAGTGAAATCAAGGTTATGACATCAGCTTCAGACAGATTTCTCCATGTATATATCCGGATGAAAGGAGTAAAGCGGTAAGTAAGACTGAGAGGCATGTTAGCAGTGAAATCAGGGTTATGAGATCAGCTTCAGACAGATTTCTCCATGTACATATCCTGATGAAAGGAGTAAAGCGGTAAGTAAGACTGAGAGGCATGTTAGCAGTGAAATCAGGGTTATGAGATCAGCTTCAGACAGATTTCTCCATGTACATATCCGGATGAAAGGAGTAAAGCAGTAAGTAAGACTGAGAGGCATGTTAGCAGTGAAATCAGGGTTATGAGATCAGCTTCAGACAGATTTCTCCATGTATATATCAGGATGAACGGAGTAAAGCGATAAGTAAGACTGAGAGGCATGTTAGCAGCGAAATCAGGGTTATGAGATCAGCTTCAGACAGATTTCTCCATGTACATATCAGGATGAAGGGAGTAAAGCGGTAAGTAAGACTGAGAGGCATGTTAGCAGCGAAATCAGGGTTATGAGATCAGCTTCAGACAGATTTCTCCATGTATATATCAGGATGAAGGGAGTAAAGCGGTAAGTAAGACTGAGAGGCATGTTAGCTGTGAAATCAGGGTTATGAGATCAGCTTCAGACAGATTTCTCCATGTATATATCAGGATGAAGGGAGTAAAGCGGTAAGTAAGACTGAGAGGCATGTTAGCAGTGAAATCAGGGTTATGAGATCAGCTTCAGACAGATTTCTCCATGTACATATCAGGATGAAGGGAGTAAAGCGGTAAGTAAGACTGAGAGGCATGTTAGCAGTGAAATCAGGGTTATGAGATCAGCTTCAGACAGATTTCTCCATGTATATATCAGGATGAAGGGAGTAAAGCGGTAAGTAAGACTGAGAGGCATGTTAGCAGCGAAATCAGGGTTATGAGATCAGCTTCAGACAGATTTCTCCATGTATATATCAGGATGAACGGATTAAAGCAGTAAGTAAGACTGAGAGGCATGTTAGCAGCGAAATCAGGGTTATGACATCAGCTTCAGACAGATTTCTCCATGTATATATCAGGATGAAGGGAGTAAAGCGGTAAGTAAGACTGAGAGGCATGTTAGCAGTGAAATCAGGGTTATGAGATCAGCTTCAGACAGATTTCTCCATGTATATATCAGGATGAAGGGAGTAAAGCGGTAAGTAAGACTGAGAGGCATGTTAGCAGCGAAATCAGGGTTATGACATCAGCTTCAGACAGATTTCTCCATGTACATATCAGGATGAAGGGAGTAAAGCGGTAAGTAAGACTGAGAGGCATGTTAGCAGTGAAATCAGGGTTATGAGATCAGCTTCAGACAGATTTCTCCATGTATATATCAGGATGAAGGGAGTAAAGCGGTAAGTAAGACTGAGAGGCATGTTAGCAGTGAAATCAGGGTTATGAGATCAGCTTCAGACAGATTTCTCCATGTATATATCAGGATGAAGGGAGTAAAGCGGTAAGTAAGACTGAGAGGCATGTTAGCAGTGAAATCAGGGTTATGAGATCAGCTTCAGACAGATTTCTCCATGTATATATCAGGATGAAGGGAGTAAAGCGGTAAGTAAAGCAGGGGACTCACCGTCTCCCTGCTTCTTGATCTTGAGTGTGACGGACTCCCCGGCCATCTGCAGCAGGTGTATGGCCTCACTCAGGGGCTTCCCCTTCAGGCTGTTGCAGTTTATGGCCAGAATCCGGTCCCCAACGTGGATCGCCCCGGTCCTGTCACACGCAGAGGGGCGAGACGCCGCAGTCAGGGGGGCAAACATGCAGGAAACTGAGTCTTTTCACTACGACTTTCCTCGTTAATCACTAAAGGGCAAAAAGTGAACCTCAGTAACCACCCACACACACAAACATCCTTGTGCTTATATCTTTGTGAGGACATTACATTGACTTCCATTCATTCTTCCTGTGTCATTACAGCCTTTCCCTAATCTTAACAATGAGCAATGTATGCCTGACCCAAACTCTTACCCTAACCCTAACGTATCCCAAATTGGCTGCCCAAGCCCCGCTTCCCATTGTTACTGTTGCTAGTTTGGACAACTAACCAGGAAACTTCAGCCTTGCCTGAGTTCAAAACAACAAGCATAGCGGCGCCGGTTCCGTTCGCTGATGTGTCGCATGCGAGTCGGTGTTATTTTGGCATCGACATTTTGTCTCCCTAAATATGTGCTTTTTAGAGGATGGAAAGCGGCGCACTTACTAACGGGAAGATTGAAATGTGACTCGGAGTCAACGTTTAAGTGCGAGCAGAAAAGTTAACTTAAGGTGACCGAGGCTTTTAATGACCCTCTAATAAGATATGTGCTTGGAAGTTTTCTCCTTCATAGGAAACATTGAATGTCCAAGTAAGTTATCAAATTACTCTCTGGTTTCCTCACTTCATTGTACCCTGGTTGAGCATATTTGCCGTCAACCGAATTGTGTATATTGAATCATTTGGCTAATGCCACTGTTGTTAAAAGGAGGCGCTAGTTAACACTGGATACTCCTTTCCTCAGCTTCATCTCTGCCCCTGTCCCGTTGAAACACTGCTCTCAGAAATGATCACTGAACAGTACGGATCGAGGGGATAGAGAAAGGTTTTTTCCTCCTGATTTCTAACAGCCAAGCCTTTCTGCCCTCCTTGTCTTTTGGAACTCAGTATAAACAGACAAAGTGACTTGTCCACTGTTTTAAATATTATGCTGGTAAGAAGTATTGTTGTTGAATATCAGTTACAAGCAGCTACTTTGTTAGCCACCTTGTTAATTTTATTAACTGCTCAGTTAATGCAGTCCCTGTGATGGTAAGGGTACCACGGTAGCTCGCTGGTGACCGTTATCAGTCGCAAGCGTTTGTTGTACAAAACCAAAAACCAGTGAAGTTGGCACGTTATGTAAATCATAGATAAAAACAGAATACAATGATTTGCAAATCCTTTTCAACTTATATTCAATTGAATACACTGCAAAGACAAGATGTTTAATGTTCAAACTGAGAAACTTTTTTTTTGCAAATAATCATTAACTTAGAATTAAAAGGCAGCAACACATTGCAAACAAGTTGGCACAGGGGCCTTTTTACCACTGTGTTACATCGCCTTTCCTTTTAACGACACCAAGTAAAGGTTTGGGAACTGAGGAGACCAATTTTTGAAGCTTTTCAGGTGGAACTCTTTCCCATTCTTGCTTGATGTACAGCTTAAGTTGTTCAACAGTCCGGGGTCTCCGTTGTCATATTTTACGCTTCATAATGCGCCACGCATTTTCAATGAGAGACAGGTCTTGACTACAGGCAGGCCAGTCTAGTACCGGCACTCTTTTACTACAGAGCCATGCCGTTGTAACACATGCAGAATGTGGCTTGGCATTGTCTTGCTGAAATAAGCAGGGGCGTCCATGAAAAAGACGTTGCTTGGATGGCAACATATGTTGCTCCAAAACCTGTATGTACCTTTCAGCATTAATGGTGCCTTCACATATGTGTAAGTTGCCCATGCCTTGGGCACTAATACACCCCCATACCATCACAGATGCTGGCTTTTGAACTTTGGGCCTATAACAGTCCAGATGGTTCTTTTCCTCTTTGGTCCGGAGGACACGACGTCCACAGTTTCCAAAAACAATTTGAAATGTGGACTCGTCAGACCACAGAACACTTTTCCACTTTGCATCAGTCCATCTTAGATGAGCTTGGGCCCAGCGAAGCCGGCGGCGTTTCTGGGTGCTGTTGATAAATGGCTTTCGCTTTGCATTGTAGAGTTTTAACTTGCACTTGCAGATGAAGCGACGAACTGTAGTTACTGACAGTGGTTTTCTGAAGTGTTCCTGAGCCCATGTAGTGATGTCCTTGACACACTGATGTCGGTTTTTGATGCAGTACCGCCTGAGGGATCGAAGGTCACGAGCATTCAATGTTGGTTTTCGGCCTTGTCGCTTACGTGCAGTGATTTCTCCAGATTCTCTGAACCTTTTGACGATATTACGGACCGTAGATGATGAAATCCCTAAATTTCTCGCAATAGCTCGTTGAGGAATGTTGTTTTTAAACTGTTCGACCATCAGCTCACGCATTTGTTCACTAAGTGGTGACCCTCGCCCCATCCTTGTTTGTGAGTGATTGAGCATTTCAGGGAAGCTGCTTTTATACCCAATCATGGCACCCACCTGTTCCCAATTAGCCTGTTCACCTGTGAGATGTTCCAAATAAGTGTTTGATGAGCATTCCTCGACTCTTTCAGTCTTTTTTGCCACTTGTGCCAGCTTTTTTGAAACATGTTGCAGGCATCAAATTCCAAATGAGCTAATATTTGCAAAAAATTACAAAGTTTGCCTGTTCGAACATTAACTCACTTGTCTTTGCAGTGCATTCAATTGAATATAGGTTGAAAAGGATTTGCAAATCATTGTATTCTGTTTTTATTTACGATTTACACAACGTGCCAACTTCACTGGTTTTGGGTTTTGTAAGTCAGCGGTCTATTCAAATCAATGGGACGGCTAATTATCTAGCTAGCATGAAACGTTTTATTACAGCCCTTCAAATGAATATCGCTGCAAAAGGCAACAGAAGACAACTGCATGGGTTGGTTTGATAAAACCTTCTGTAGTATTCTTGTGTCGTAAATTGTAATTATCTTGTGAGATTTATCACCAATGAAAAAGACACTAATGTCATAAGAGTTTCAGATCTTTTCTGAAATTACTTTATGAATACATTAAAAAGCTTATCATGGTTTTGGAAATGGAATTAAAAAAACACTCCTTTGACAGGGGCAGCATATCGAGTTTTTTGTTACATGTTACATCGTTTTACCACCGTCAGCACCCTAAAATGCCTGGTTTGACGGCTACCTGAGGTGAAAGTTGTCCGGGGTTTGGTCAGACCTCTGCTTGCCCCATTGTGATGTAGCCGAAAGAGGGCAGGGCTTGGGATTGGTCAATTCTATCCTTACCCCTCACCTTAACTAATAAGTGACAATTAGCCTGTGTAGTTGTGAGGACCGGCCAAAATGCCCTCACTTCCCAAAAAAGACTTCACTTTGTTGGTTAAAAACTCATTCTCACCCTCAGTACATAGCAAGTACAAGAACACACACACACGCACGCACACACACACACACACACGCACACACACACACACACACACACACACACACACACACACACACACACACACACACACACGCACATGCACACACACGCACACACACACACACACACACACACACACATACATGCATGCATGCTCATTTCAATAATTTATAAAATACACAACACCGCCCCAAGTATGTTAATTGCTGCCAAAGGCCCCTCAGGTGAATTTCTTGCGTCGTCCTACAGTCGATGTAAAACATGGCATCACAAATACAGAAACTGAGCAGTGCCAGGCCATTATTGAAACCACAGTCATTAGCACCAACAGGAGACACCGTGGATACAAGAACTTCTCCTTCTTCATAAACGACGACTGTCCATCATGGAAAAACTGAACAATATTTTCCAAGGGGCTTTGATGTCCATTCACTCAACTATATGATTCTAAAACCTCTGACCACTGAGCTTATAGACATGGCTTAGGCATCCAAATATAAACACTTTAAACACTTAGCACTGACGTGTGGCCTAGCTGTGCTATTGCCTAACGTCAAGGCTAGTTAGCTAAAAATGCTTCCTCCAAACGTGAATAAAAGGCACAGCCTTCTTCCAACAACAACATCTCCCGCATCTCTCTTCGAACAGAGATATATGGTTTATTTGCAGTCGCGTTTGAAAACAAACAGAGGTCATTTTTGCTCTGAAACATATGAGGATTCACTGTGGTATTCCAATTCCATGTAAGAGAAATGGAAAGTGGGTGACAAGCTTTTTGCTATAATGCTAACCAAGCAATCGTGTCTGGCTATAAACAGTGCGGGATAAAAGTCGAAATCATTTGACATGCGAACCATTAACTCAACAATCTGCTGCTGCCCGTGGAGAAAACAGTTAAGAGTCGATTTGGATACCGTATGAACAGACTGAGTTTAGCTGGCAACACTTAGATGCGTGTTTTACAGCGGAGATGAAAGCTTCGCTCACACGCGCGAGTCTCCAACACGAAGAGCCACATTGTCAGTCATCAGGGTAAACAAGTATGGAATGTAAACATTTTCACAATGACGTCATTTGTGGATCGCCAAGAATCATAAGTGTTCTAAGCAAGTATTATGGCCCCAGGAAACGAAAACGGAATTCAGCCATTCTTGCTACAGGCAGTCTGGTTCATGGAGTGGAGCTTATAATCGAAATGCTTAACACGGAGAAGTTACCTCACATTATTGCACTGCATTATCGAAAATCAACAGACGCGCAGCACAGGAACATCAGCAGGTACACAGGCACTGAGAGTCCTGGGGGAAACTGCATTCTCAGTGTCAGAGGAGACGACATAAACCACAGGACACTGACCCTGCAGATTCACCACTGGAAAACACTGCTTGTACAGTGTGTGTGTGTGTGTGTGTGTGTGTGCGCCCAAAGAACAAGGGCAGCTACGATCTATTCTAAAGCCCAAAACTAATTAGGAGTAACCAGAGGGCGGTCGATGCGGATGAATGTTATTCAGATCTGCGCTGATTGAGGATCGAGGTCGTTTTATGGCTCCAGGGTATTTTACTGAAGAGGCCCATCAGGGGTATTTAAATACTGAAAACACAAGGTATCCCAGAGAGGACTCAATGTGAAAAATAAGCACGAGTAGGACACCAGACCTGGGTGTCCCCAGGATTATGGAGCCAACTGAATAACTGCACTGTGTAAAACCAAGAACATACTCAAATCTGCAGCACGGACTCAACTATGAGGAGATGGCATCCGGCTGAGGCAGGACTCCTGCTCAGACATGAGGACCCCACATGTGGTCTAATACCACGTCAGTGTTCAGTCTCTGTGCTGATTAGCCATGATCAACACTGAGGGCCGACAGCACTCAGCTCCAGGCAGCCTCCGCCACAGAATTACAGCCCGGGTGCTCCCATGCGCCTCAGCCCATCTGTCACAGCATGCACATATTGCAGTATGATATTCACACGTCAAAACATTTGTGGCACTCTGGTGCGTACAGTCATATCATCATGAGGAATGTGACATTCGAGTCATAAATTACCGACCCAATCCAACATGGAGCAGTCACAAGCCACCAGGGTTCCGATTACTGAGGAGCTCATTAAAATGATTGTCCATCTGGCATCCTGTGAAGCATTTCATAATCCCAGAAGTTGCACTGCAGCCATCTTCCTGTTTGAGTAGCGATCTAAACTGCTATGAACTGCATCTGTACAGCCTTTGTAAAACCCACGCAAGCTGACTGGCTGACTTGAGAGCAGATATGCTGTGATTGGTCAGAATTTAGACTGATGAGGCGAAAGCTCATGACCATCTGCCTCACATGTGGCTGTTCCTCCAAAGGCCTCCTAAAGATCTCCGACCCGCCGACGCACAGGCTTTACGACAACACTGAAGGTGTGCTGTGATATCAGGCACCAAGACGTAAGCAGCGGATCCATTCAGTCCTGTAAGTCAAGAAATGGAGCCACCGCAGATCAGACTAATTTTTCCATCACGTTCCACAGATGTTCGGTTGGACTGAGAATTCGGAGGCCAGGGTAACACCTTGAACTCAGCGTCATCTTCCTAAAACCATTCCTGAAGGGCGCATTACCATGCTGCAAGAGGCCACTGAAATTGAGGATTGCTATTTTGTAATTTTAACCTTAATTTAAAGGGGAAATTACATTGAGAACATAATTCTGTTTTTCAAGGATACCCTGGGAGAAAAGCTGGAGAGAACAACTGCAAGTGAGGAGAGAAACAGGGCTCTAGCCCCAGGAGCAGTTTTGTCGTTAAGGGCCTTGCTCGAGGGCCCAACAGCAGAATTCTTCTCAAATTCATCTCTCCAGATCAAGTCAGAAACGAAAATCCTGTTGGAGAGTTAAACTTTTCAGTAACCAGTGAAGTGACCGACGGCTCAGTTGCCCTGCCTCAGTAATGTCTGGAGCCAGGGTTTACCAGCAGATCATTTCCCACAGTTTCACACTCCGTACACCAGCTCATCTGCTTCCCTCAGAACATCACATTCCGTACTCCAGCTCATCCTCTTCACTCAGAGCATCACACTCCGTACACCAGCTCATCCTCTTCCCTCAGAGCATCACACTCCGTACACCAGCTCATCCCCTTCCCTCAGAGCATCACACTCCCTACACCAGCTCATCCTCTTCCCTCAGAGCATCACACTCCGTACACCAGCTCATCCCCTTCCCTCAGAGCATCACACTCCGTACACCAGCTCATCCTCTTCCCTCAGAGCATCACACTCCGTACACCAGCTCATCCTCTTCCCTCAGAGCATCACACTCCGTAAACCAGCTCATCCCCTTCCCTCAGAGCATCACACTCCGTACACCAGCTCATCCTCTTCCCTCAGAGCCTCACACTCCGTACACCAGCTCATCCTCTTCCCTCAGAGTATCACACTCCCTACACCAGCTCGTCCTCTTCCCTCAGAGCATCACACTCCCTACACCAGCTCATCCTCTTCCCTCAGAGCATCACACTCCGTACAGCAGCTCAACCTCTTCCCTCAGAGCATCACACTCCGTAAACCAGCTCATCCCCTTCCCTCAGAGCATCACACTCCGTACACCAGCTCATCCTCTTCCCTCAGAGCATCACACTCCGTACACCAGCTCATCCTCTTCCCTCAGAGTATCACACTCCCTACACCAGCTCGTCCTCTTCCCTCAGAGCATCACACTCCGTACACCAGCTCGTCCTCTTCCCTCAGAGCATCACACTCCCTACACCAGCTCATCCTCTTCCCTCAGAGCATCACACTCCCTACACCAGCTCATCCTCTTCCCTTAGAGCATCACACTCCGTACACCAGCTCGTCCTCTTCCCTCAGAGCATTACACTCCGTACAGCAGCTCATCCTCTTCCCTCAGAGCATCACACTCCCTACACCAGCTCGTCCTCTTCCCTCAGAGCATCACACTCCGTACACCAGCTCGTCCTCTTCCCTCAGAGCATCACACTCCCTACACCAGCTCATCCTCTTCCCTCAGAGCATCACACTCCCTACACCAGCTCATCCTCTTCCCTCAGAGCATCACACTCCGTACACCAGCTCGTCCTCTTCCCTCAGAGCATTACACTCCGTACAGCAGCTCATCCTCTTCCCTCAGAGCATCACACTCCCTACACCAGCCCATCCCCTTCCATAAGAGCATCACACTCCCTACACCAGCTCATCCCCTTCCCTCAGAGCATCACACTCCCTACACCAGCTCATCCTCTTCCCTCAGAGTATCACACTCCGTACACCAGCTCATCCTCTTCCCTCAGCGCATCACACTCCGTACACCAGCTCATCCTCTTCCCTCAGAGCATCACACTCCGTACACCAGCTCGTCCTCTTCACTCAGAGCATCACACTCCCTACACCAGCTCATCCTCTTCTCTCAGAGCACCACACTCCCAACACCAGCTCATCCTCTTCCCTTAGAGCATCACACTCCGTACACCAGCTCGTCCTCTTCCCTCAGAGCATTACACTCCGTACAGCAGCTCATCCTCTTCCCTCAGAGCATCACACTCCCTACACCAGCTCGTCCTCTTCCCTCAGAGCATCACACTCCGTGCACCAGCTCGTCCTCTTCCCTCAGAGCATCACACTCCCTACACCAGCTCATCCTCTTCCCTCAGAGCATCACACTCCCTACACCAGCTCATCCTCTTCCCTTAGAGCATCACACTCCGTACACCAGCTCATCCTCTTCCCTTAGAGCATCACACTCCCTACACCAGCTCATCCTCTTCCCTTAGAGCATCACACTCCGTACACCAGCTCGTCCTCTTCCCTCAGAGCATTACACTCCGTACAGCAGCTCATCCTCTTCCCTCAGAGCATCACACTCCCTCCACCAGCTCATCCCCTTCCCTCAGAGCATCACACTCCCTACACCAGCTCATCCCCTTCCCTCAGAGCATCACACTCCCTACACCAGCTCATCCTCTTCCCTCAGAGTATCACACTCCGTACACCAGCTCATCCTCTTCCCTCAGCGCATCACACTCCGTACACCAGCTCATCCTCTTCCCTCAGAGCATCACACTCCGTACACCAGCTCGTCCTCTTCACTCAGAGCATCACACTCCCTACACCAGCTCATCCTCTTCCCTCAGAGCATCACACTCCCTACACCAGCTCATCCTCTTCCCTTAGAGCATCACAGTCCGTACACCAGCTCGTCCTCTTCCCTCAGAGCATTACACTCCGTACAGCAGCTCATCCTCTTCCCTCAGAGCATCACACTCCCTACACCAGCTCGTCCTCTTCCCTCAGAGCATCACACTCCGTACACCAGCTCGTCCTCTTCCCTCAGAGCATCACACTCCCTACACCAGCTCATCCTCTTCCCTCAGAGCATCACACTCCCTACACCAGCTCATCCTCTTCCCTTAGAGCATCACACTCCGTACACCAGCTCGTCCTCTTCCCTCAGAGCATTACACTCCGTACAGCAGCTCATCCTCTTCCCTCAGAGCATCACACTCCCTACACCAGCTCATCCCCTTCCCTCAGAGCATCACACTCCCTACACCAGCTCATCCCCTTCCCTCAGAGCATCACACTCCCTACACCAGCTCATCCTCTTCCCTCAGAGTATCACACTCCGTACACCAGCTCATCCTCTTCCCTCAGCGCATCACACTCCGTACACCAGCTCATCCTCTTCCCTCAGAGCATCACACTCCGTACACCAGCTCGTCCTCTTCACTCAGAGCATCACACTCCCTACACCAGCTCATCCTCTTCCCTCAGAGCATCACACTCCCAACACCAGCTCGTCCTCTTCCCTCAGAGCATCACACTCCGTACACCAGCTCGTCCTCTTCCCTCAGAGCATCACACTCCCTACACCAGCTCGTCCTCTTCCCTCAGAGCATCACACTCCGTACACCAGTTCATCCTCTTCCCTCAGAGCATCACACTCCGTACACCAGCTCATCCTCTTCCCTCAGAGCATCACACTCCGTACACCAGCTCATCCCCTTCCCTCAGAGCATCACACTCCCTACACCAGCTCATCCTCCTCCCTCAGAGCATCACACTCCGTACACCAGCTCATCCTCTTCCCTCAGAGCATCACACTCCGTAAACCAGCTCATCCCCTGCCCTCAGAGCATCACACTCCATACACCAGCTCATCCTCTTCCCTCAGAGCCTCACACTCTGTACACCAGCTCATCCTCTTCCCTCAGAGTATCACACTCCCTACACCAGCTCGTCCTCTTCCCTCAGAGCATCACACTCCCTACACCAGCTCATCCTCTTCCCTCAGAGCATCACACTCCGTACACCAGCTCATCCTCTTCCCTCAGAGCATCACACTCCGTAAACCAGCTCATCCCCTTCCCTCAGAGCATCACACTCCCTACACCAGCTCATCCTCTTCCCTTAGAGCATCACACTCCGTACACCAGCTCATCCTCTTCCCTCAGAGCATTACACTCCGTACACAAGCTCATCCTCTTCACTCAGAGCATCACACTCCCTACACCAGCTCATCCTCTTCCCTCAGAGCATCACACTCCGTACACCAGCTCGTCCTCTTCACTCAGAGCATCACACTCCGTAAACCAGCTCATCCTCTTCCCTCAGAGCATCACACTCCGTACACCAGCTCGTCCTCTTCCCTCAGAGCATCACACTCCCTACACCAGCTCATCCCCTTCCCTCAGAGCATTACACTCCGTACACCAGCTCATCCTCTTCACTCAGAGCATCACACTCCGTACACCAGCTCATCCACTCCCCTCAGAGCATTACACTCCGTACACCAGCTCATCCTCTTCCCTCAGAGCATCACACTCCCTACACCAGCTCATCCCCTTCCCTCAGAGCATCACACTCCCTACACCAGCTCATCCTCTTCCCTCAGAGTATCACACTCCGTACACCAGCTCATCCTCTTCCCTCAGCGCATCACACTCCGTACACCAGCTCATCCTCTTCCCTCAGAGCATCACACTCCGTACACCAGCTCATCCTCTTCACTCAGAGCATCACACTCCGTACACCAGCTCATCCACTTCCCTCAGAGCATTACACTCCATACACCAGCTCATCCTCTTCCCTCAGAGCATCACACTCCCTACACCAGCTCATCCCCTTCCCTCAGAGCATCACACTCCCTACACCAGCTCATCCTCTTCCCTCAGAGTATCACACTCCGTACACCAGCTCATCCTCTTCCCTCAGCGCATCACACTCCGTACACCAGCTCATCCACTTCCCTCAGAGCATCACACTCCGTACACCAGCTCATCCTCTTCCCTCAGAGCATCACACTCCGTACACCAGCTCGCCCTCTTCCCTCAGAGCATCACACTCCGCACACCAACTCGTCCTCTTCACTCAGAGCATCACACTCCCTACACCAGCTCGTCCTCTTCACTCAGAGCATCACACTCCCTACACCAGCTCATCCTCTTCCCTCAGAGCATCACACTCCATACACCAGCTCGCCCTCTTCCCTCAGAGCATCACACTCCATACACCAGCTCGCCCTCTTCCCTCAGAGCATCACACTCCGTACACCAGCTCGTCCTCTTCATTCAGAGCATCACACTCCCTACACCAGCTCATCCTCTTCCCTCAGAGCATCACACTCCGTACACCAGCTCATCCCCTTCCCTCAGAGCATCACACTCCCTACACCAGCTCATCCTCTTCCCTCAGCGCATCACACTCCGTACACCAGCTCATCCTCTTCCCTCAGAGCATCACACTCCGTACACCAGCTCATCCTCTTCCCTCAGAGTATCACACTCCCTACACCAGCTCATCCCCTTCCCTCAGAGCATCACACTCCGTACACCAGCTCATCCTCTTCCCTCAGAGTATCACACTCCCTACACCAGCTCATCCCCTTCCCTCAGAGCATCACACTCCGTACACCAGCTCATCCTCTTCCCTCAGAGTATCACACTCCCTACACCAGCTCATCCCCTTCCCTCAGAGCATCACACTCCGTACACCAGCTCATCCTCTTCCCTCAGAGTATCACACTCCCTACACCAGCTCATCCCCTTCCCACAGAGCATCACACTCCGTACACCAGCTCATCCTCTTCCCTCAGAGTATCACACTCCCTACACCAGCTCATCCTCTTCCCTCAGAGCATCACACTCCGTACACCAGCTCATCCTCTTCCCTCAGAGTATCACACTCCCTACACCAGCTCATCCCCTTCCCTCAGAGCATCACACTCCGTACACCAGCTCATCCTCTTCACTCAGAGCATCACACTCCGTAAACCAGTTCATCCCCTTCCCTCAGAGCATTACACTCCGTACACCAGCTCATCCTCTTCCCTCAGAGCATCACACTCCGTACACCAGCTCATCCCCTTCCCTCAGAGCATCACACTCCGTACACCAGCTCATCCGCTTCCCTCAGAGCATCACACTCCGTACACCAGTTCATCCTCTTCCCTCAGAGCATCACACTCCGTACACCAGCTCATCCTCTTCCTTCAGAGCATCACACTCCGTACACCAGCTCGCCCTTGTGCTTTTTTACAGCGGACTGGGTTCGGTATGGACGCTCTGACCCATCTGCAGCTACAGTGTCCCATAAGCAGCAGGGTTTATCCCTGTGACATGTCCCGCCTATAAAATCTCCTGCAAATTTTGCCACTTCGGCCCCTCTGACAGTTCGGACTGTATGAGTTGTTGTCCTCATGTGTCAGTGCGCTTCCGGGACCCAGCAGCTTCGCGGTTGGGCTATTTTACGAGAAAATATTATTCCTGGCATCTGTGCATGGTCATGATGTTTAGGCTCATACTACACTGCACACTATTGCAAAGATGTCCTGAAATGTGACTGGCGAAAGCAGATTATATATTTTAAATGTGTGTGTGTGTGTGTGTGTGTGTGTGTGTGTGTGTGTGTGTGTGTGTGTGTGTGTATTTTAGAAATATATGTAGTTATTCCCTTGAATACCTAAAAACAAATGAATCAGATGGATTCCACAGTCCAAACAACGCATTTCTGTTCTGCTTTGATCAGCCAGGTCATACGCATTCATAACGAGGCCTGATCTGACTGTGATCGGGCACTGCCTGGGGCACTGCCTTCAAGGAGTCACCTCTCTGCCAGGCCCCCCTTGGTGAGGCTGGAGATGATGATGGGGTCAAAGGGCTCTTCTGTCCCGGAAATGGTGATGCCCAGCGGTCCTCCGTAGCGCTTCAGCTCCACTGTGTAGATTATGGCCCCCGAGACTTCCTGTTCGTCTGCACAGACACAGGAAATGCCTTTCACACGACTGAGCATCCATTAACATGGCAACAACATGACCATGCGAATGCAGCCACCGGACACGTGTTAAACAGAGCGACCCTCGGGACAGCCAGACATGAGAAAGGCAAAAGAGAGAAAAAGAAAGTGTGTGAGAGATAGAGACAGAGTGAGAGAGAGATGGAGAGAGATATATTGAGTGAGAGAGAGATGGAGAGAGATTCGGAGAGTGAGAGAGAGATGGAGGGTGAAAAACAGTGACAGACAGAGAGAGTGAGAAAGAGCGTGAGAGAGAGAGAGAGGACTTATGGATTCTGACTTTCTCAGACTGAACACCTCGGTTTGCAAGCAACCGTAGATCCAGGAGTCAGGTAATCAATTGCAATAAGATCAATTAGGCCACGTTTGATTGATTTTGACAGCTGACGTAAAATAGTCATTTTACATGAGTCACATGTCTTCAAGTCGATTAGCTATCCTTGAGGTTTGTGAGTGATTAAGCCCAACAGAAGGAAAAATCATTACCAGTACATAACAATAAGAGTCAAACAACGCGTGTAACAAGGGCTGTAAGTGAAAAAGTTTACTTTTCAATTACAGACACGGGCAAACAGAAAAACAAAAATTAAACTCACAAATGCAACTGAACAAAGACAGACAACTTCTGATGCATTCTGGTCACATAGGGGCCCGTACTACCCAGTAAATGTGAATCAATCATCTCATTAAGCTAATCACATAATTAAACAAATTAACTGATCGATCGTATTCGCTGGAATCGTGTCTCCTGCCAAGCAGCAATCAATGACAAGCTGACGTTCATTTTTCTTGAGATGAGCAGCACTGCCAGGATCCTGAAAACGCTGATTCTGGCGAAGCGACCATTTCCTTAATCTAACAGCTGCATTTATGATCATGAATGTGCCTGTTATCCTGAATCCATTCTGAGGGACAGAGAGGCTGAGAATCACAGAGGGAGGGCAGGGTCAGAGGGCAGGCACTTCCATGGCCGTAGCTGGGAACTGTAGTCCATCTAAACTGGGACTGGGCCCATCTAAAGTCCATCACGCCCATTATTTATTCAGCCCGGTCAAGTGTTCCAAAAGACAATGCTACCATAAAGGATGCTCCTGGTTTCCCTTGTTTAAGATATCTTTGGGGAACTCCAGTCACCGACTTCAAAACTCCCTGGAGGCGTGGTTAACAGGCTGGAATCGCCTTAATGGTGGCAGACTGCACTCAATAACCAGGTCAGGAGTGACAAGGAGAGGAATGTAAGGGGAAACACAGGCTGCAAGGAGCAGTTCCAGTTAGGCATAAGGAAATGAAGGAAGGAGGTAAAAATGAGTGTAGTGGAAGAGAGCCAGGTCAAGCATAAGGGAGGGAAGGAGAGAGAGAGAGACAACAGGAGATGAGGATGAGAGCTGGGTCAGGAAGGAAAGGAAGGAGGTGAAGAACAAGAGCAGGAGATGAGCCTGGCATAAGGAAAGAAAGAGAAGAAACATAAGAGAAAGGGGTAGCCCAAGCACTAAGGAAAGGAAGGAAGGAGGTGAGAGATGAACAGTGGGGACTGGGCCCAGGCTGACCTGAGCTGAAAGGAAGGAAGGAGGTGAGAGATGAACAGTGGGGACTGGGCCCAGGTTGACCTGAGATGAAAGGAGGGAAGGAGGTGAGAGATGAACAGTGGGGACTGGGCCCAGGCTGACCTGAGATGAAAGGAAGGAAGGAGGTGAGAGATGAACAGTGGGGACTAGGCCCAGGATGACCTGAGCTGAAAGGAAGGAAGGAGGTGAGAGATGAACAGTGGGGACTGGGCCCAGGTTGACCTGAGTTGAAAGGAAGGAAGGAGGTGAGAGATGAACAGTGGGGACTGGGCCTAGGCTGACCTGAGCTGAAGGGAAGGAAGGAGGTGAGAGATGAACAGTGGAGACTGGGCCCGGGCTGACCTGAGCTGAAAGGAAGGAAGGAGGTGAGAGATGAACAGTGGGGACTAGGCCCGGGCTGACCTGAGCTGAAAGGAAGGAAGGAGGTGAGAGATGAACAGTGGGGACTGGGCCCAGGTTGACCTGAGTTGAAAGGAAGGAAGGAGGTGAGAGATGAACAGTGGGGACTGGGCCCAAGCTGAACTGAGCTGAAAGGAAGGAAGGAGGTGAGAGATGAACAGTGGGGACTGGGCCCAGGCTGACCTGAGCTGAAAGGAAAGAAGGAGGTGAGAGATGAACAGTGGGGACTGGGCCTAGGCTGACCTGAGCTGAATGGAATGAAGGAGGTGAGAGATGAACAGTGGGGACTGGGCCCAGGCTGACCTGAGCTGAAAGGAAGGAAGGAGGTGAGAGATGAACAGTGGGGACTGGGCCCAGGTTGACCTGAGTTGAAAGGAAGGAAGGAGGTGAGAGTTGAACAGTGGGGACTGGGCCCAGGCTGACCTGAGATGAAAGGAAGGAAGGAGGTGAGAGATGAACAGTGGGGACTGGGCCCAGGTTGACCTGAGTTGAAAGGAAGGAAGGAGGTGAGAGATGAACAGTGGGGACTGGGCCCAGGCTGACCTGAGCTGAAAGGAAGGAAGGAGGTGAGAGATGAACAGTGGGGACTGGGCCCAGGTTGACCTGAGTTGAAAGGAAGGAAGGAGGTGAGAGATGAACAGTGGGGACTGGGCCCAGGCTGACCTGTGCTGAAAGGAAGGAAGGAGGTCAGAGGTGAACAGTGGGGACTGGGCCCAGGCTGACCTGAGCTGAAAGGTAGGAAGGAGGTGAGAGATGAACAGTGGGGACTGGGCCCAGGCTGACCTGAGCTGAAAGGAAGGAGGTGAGAGATGAACAGTGGGGACTGGTTCCAGGCTGACCTGAGTTGTCCTCGTCTTTGCGGATCTTGAGCTTGACCAGCTCCTCGCACTGATTCAGGATCTGTACTGCCTCCTCCATGGAACAGTTGTCCAATCGGATGTTGTCAATCGCCAACAGCTTGTCCCCCAGCTCCAGGGTGCCTGTCCTATCAGAGACCAGCACACAGCATAATGGGCGGAGTTTCAGGATGTGCTAAACATCGGGATGTAGTCTGACATGCAGTGCATACACGTACGCACACACACTTACACACAAACAGTACACACACCCTCAAACACACAAGTTAGGGCAATACATGTAATTACCTGTTGCCATCACACTTCTAGAATGACAGTTCATTTCACCACTGAACTGTCATACAGACATTATTCGCTGTACAAATTACAGCACTTATTCTGCACACATTTTTCCCAGATAAGGAATTTTTAAAAGTGGATTCAACAAATGACAGCTTTATGAGCCAAACTCATATTCACAGTTACACTCGCGCTTCTCAACTATTAATATTTTCATTATTACGTGTAGCAGGATAACAAAGCTTAAAAAGACACGTTACCTGTGCGCCACGCTGCCCTTCTTTATGTCCGAGATGATGAGCGCGTCCCCAGGTTTCCTATTGGATGGTGCTGGTATACACGGGGAGAGTGGGAGTAATCAAAAACAAAGAGGAATTCACATTTATCAAAAACGATAAGTGATTTACAGTTTACTTTAAGTCTGTGTTGTTGTATCGTGTAATGTCCGGTTTGGAATTCCGTTGCAGATAACGGTAAAAACTGAAACAATTTTAACTCCACCTGCCTTTACCATCCACATTTTTTTCAGCCACAATGACATTTTACATGTGTTTTGTCGTTGACATAGATATAAACATTTAGAAATATATATCTATGGTCGTTGATCGTCATGCTCTTCAGTTTGGCGCATGCCGAGATCCACAGTGGCCGCGTGTCACTCGATAAACGAACACCAGGCAGGTCGGGTCGCGCGCGCTACTCCGCGTTATTGTGTTCCACGCGCCTCGCATCAGGCGCGACTGCGGACGAGGAGAACCAGCCTCGAGGGCCTCTCCATACGCCATCACATCAATCTCCAGATGACTGAATAAACTGCACTTCGCTACACTGAGATATTTCTGTATTCACTTCATACTGCAGTTTCCCCCTCTTCTTTCCACAGTTGTTACGGTCGAGTTGTTTCACAGCCCTGTTTGATGTCATAACATTTTTCTTCAGTTATAAAGACAGAGAAAAATTAAATCCCCTCCCTGAGCCTCCTCATTTTCACGGAGCTTTACCTGCTAGTGGCGCTCAGCTATGATCAGGCGAAATACACTCTCCTAACATGTGGCTGGAGGTCACCAGATGGCTAAATACACAGCTGCCTACCCATATGGTTTGCCCTCCCCCCAAAAAAAAAGATGGCAATAAAGCGCCCATGAGGCAACCATGTTGGTGACATTTTATCCGATTAAAAAAAATGCTCCAATCACTGAAATCGATCGGGATCATCTTCATATCATCCATCCATCCATCCATCCATCTTCTACCGCTTATCCGGGGCCGGGTTGCGGGGGCAGCAGTCTAAGCAGGGATGCCCAGACTTCCCTCTCCCTGGACACTTCCTCCAGTTCTTCCGGGGTTATCCCGAGGCGTTCCCAGGCCAGCTGAGAGACATAGCCCCTCCAGCGTGTCCTGGGTCTCCCCCGAGGCCTCCTCCCGGTGGGGCATGCCCGGAACACCTTCCCAGGAAGGCGTCCCTGGGGCATCCGATAGAGATGCCTGAGCCACGTCAACTGACTCCTCTTAACGTGGAGGAGCAGCGGCTCTACTCTGAGCTCCTCCCGAGTGACAGAGCTCCTCACCCTATCTCTAAGGGAGCAGCCCGCCACCCTGCGGAGGAAACCCATTTCAGCTGCTTGTACCCGAGATCTCGTTCTTTCGGTCATGACCCAGAGTTCATAGCTATAGGTGAGGGCTGGAACGTAGATTGACTGGTAAATCGAGAGCTTCGCCTTTCGGCTCAGCTCCTTCTTCACCACAACAGATCGGTACAACGACCGCAATACTGCTGCCACTGCACCGATCCGTCTGTCAATCTCACGCTCCATCCTTCCCTCACTCGTGAACAAGACCCCAAGATACTTGAACTCCTCCACTTGAGGCAAGAGCTCTCCTCAGACCCGGAGGGGGCTAGCCACTTTTTTCCGGTCGAGAACCATGGCCTCGGACTTGGAGGTGCTGATTCTCATCCCAGCCGCTTCGCACTCGCCTGCAAACCGCCCCAGTGCATGCTGAAGGTCCTGGTTCGAAGGAGCCAACAAGACAACATCATCCGCAAAAAGCAGAGATGAGATCCTGTGGTCCCCAAACTGAACTCCCTACGGCCCCTGGCTGCACCTAGAAATTCTGTCTATAAAGATAATGAACAGAACCGGTGACAGAGGGCAGCCCTGCCGGAGTCCAACATGCACCGGGAACAGGTCTGACTTACTGCCGGCAATGCGAACTTAGCTCCTGCTCCGGTCATAGAGAGACCGCATGGCCCTTAGTAGAGGGCCCCGAACTCCATACTCCTGAAGCACCTCCCACAGAATGCCACGAGGGACACGGTCGAATGCCTTCTCCAAGTCCACAAAACACATGTGAACTGGTTGGGCAAACTCCCATGCACCCTCAAGCACCCTGCGGAGGGTATAGAGGTGGTCCAGTGTTCCACGACCAGGACGAAAACCGCATTGTTCCTCCTGGATCCGAGGTTCGACTATCGGCCGGATTCTCCTCTCCAGCACCCTGGAATAGACTTTACCCGGGAGGCTGAGAAGTGTGATCCCCCTATAGTTGGAGCACACCCTCCGGTCCCCCTTCTTAAATAGAGGAACCACCACCCCAGTCTGTCAATCCAGAGGCACTGTCCCCGACTGCCACGCGATGCTGCAGAGGCGTGTCAACCAAGACAGCCCTACTACATCCAGAGATTGAGGTACTCAGGGCGGATCTCATCCACCCCCGGTGCCTTGCCACCAAGGAGCTTCCGAACTACCTCAGTGACTTCAGCTCGAGTGATGGATGAGTCAGCCTCTGGATCCCCAGCCTCTGCTTCCTCTACAGAAGGCGTATCAGTGGGATTGAGGAGGTCCTCGAAGGATTCCTTCCACCGGCCGACAATATCCCCAGTCGAAGTCAACAGCTCCCCACCTCCACTGTAAACAGTGTTGGCAGGGTACTTCATATCATTTACCCACAAAACAAAAATGAAAAGAATGCACCCAAAATTGTTGAACTTTAAAGGGAGAAGAAGAAAATATGGTCAGATATTTTGAAAATATGGACAGGTCAACGGAAAGACAGGGGGGATCGCAATGCAAACCCATCCGATGGAGTGGGGGTATTAAAACACTGCTACCTCCACCTTTTTAGTAATATGGGCCTTACACACCCAGGATACCAGAGTATCAGGTCTAGTCAATGGTTTTGTTTTTTTTTTTAAATAAATTTGGCATCGCCAATCCCATGCAAATCTAAAATGCCCAATCCGAGATCTATGTACAAGGCTTACTCATATGCAACCCCCTGTGGCCAGCTCAGGTGAGTGAGACAGTTCGCCGCTCTCCTCTGAAGCACGCGCCTGTCAGCCCCTGTATCTTTACACACATTAGTCGGAACTATTGCAAGATCAGAACGAGGGTGGAGGATACCCGAACATGAGCAAGCTCAGAATCTCACTGACGAGCGCCTGGCTGGCCAACAGGAGGCGTTTGAGCAATGAACAAGGCAATCATTTTTAATTTCCCTTCCCAGCAGTCCCTTCCCAATTTGCCTTCCCACAGCGCTTTAATCCAATCGTGCGCGGTTCTGAAAAAGTTGCCAACCACTGCTGGTTGGTACGACCGGGGGTTTAACCCGGGTCGTAGTAGTCACGACTGCATCGCTATTGCAGCGCCTTAACCGAGTGAGCTAACCCGGCAGCCCAGTCAATGTATTCTTTTTTAAAAACTTCTCCAATCAACAAGCTAGTACAACAAGACTCAGGTATAATAATCAGGTGACCCCTCCCTCTCTCCCTCTCTCCCGAGCTGGGGTCATACAGTCAGTCATACAGGTTATAAAGGCAGAGGATAAAGGCTGGCTCTGTCCAGGGTTTCATACCTATTCAATCCAAGCCAGTGAAATCCATTAGAGCGACTCAACAGTCAATCACACAGCTCCTCACAGCGCTGACAGTGAGAGTGAAGGGTCTGGGGTGATATGTGAGAGTGTGTGTGTTCGCCCTGGCACTACCACCCACAGCAGCCATCACACACCACTCTCAAAACCCCATACTGTAAATACAGGAGATCATGTCCGATAAATGAATAAATATCTTCAATGCTTCCTGTAATACTCACACAGGGTAGAAATAAGCTCTTAAACCCCATTTGTAAAGAACTGGACTACATTTCATCAAGAAGTTCGTCAAAACCCATTTCAAGAAATTCCAGCATTTGCATGAAGGGACAAACAATCAATTGGACAAAAATATTATAATAAAACAAAAATAAAAAAGGATACACCAGAAAACTGGGAATGTTCTGAAAACTATTGACCATGACAGACGAGATGACAACACACTGAGCTGCCACTAAAAACTATGATTAGAAGACCAGAGAGGAAATTAATTTCTACTTCTTAAGGCCCAGTCACACAGCCGATCACGCACGAATCACTCAAAAATCACGAACAGATTGGGTTTGTGCGTGCTTGTGCGTTGAGAAATTGACCAATTTTTCTGGGTGTCGGGGGTAGAAATCTCGGACGAATCACGCATGAATCGCGCATGAACCACGCATGTATCACTTACAATCACTGACATATCGCGCACGTCGACGCATAATAGCAAACACGGTGCAGTATTCCACGAACATTCGACAAACGCCCGACGCATGAAACACCAGCGGAGCACGCACGAAAAACGCACCTTCGGCGTCACTATCGCTTCGGTTCAGCGCATATAAAAAGCGGTGAACGACGGGAGTCCCTCAGTACCTTTCGCCAATCAAGAACACTTCAAGAGATGCCACCCAGGAAAGCTCGCTTGCCCTCAAAGACAAGGGTGCAGAAGAAGAAAGCTGCTGAAGAAGAAGTCCATGAAGATCCACCAGAAGCTGCTGCTGCTGAAAAACCTGCTGCTGGTGCTGCTGCTAGGAGGTCCCGTAGGTCTGGAATGGCAAAAGTGCCCGAAATGGCTGCTTTTATATGCCAAAATACATACGTGAGTTGTCAGTGGTTCGTCAGTGGAACATCAGTGAATCATCAGTTTTCTGTCAGTCAGTCGTGCGTCGGAAATGCGTCACTCGTCAGTGGATGTGCGTCGTTATGCGTTTTCCGTCAGTGATATGTCAGTTATTCGTCAGTTTTATAATTGATTGTCAGTGGATGTCAGTGGAATGAACGTGATACGTGCGCGTTTCATGCGTGATATGAACGTGGGGCATCAGTGGACGGACGTGGACGTGCGCGGATTCAAACCAGTTCTGACGCATAAGCACTGACGGCCGACGAGTGTCCCACGCATAGTTACGCATACTCGACGCATAAACTACGCATGCCGATTCATGAATTACGCACACCAACGCACAGTTGTGCGTCGAAAAATTTTTTAACCGTTCAAAACTCAAAATCACGCACAAACCGCCTTCGACGCACATCCACTTACAATCACTGACAGTCCACGTTCGTTCCACCTACGAATTACGCATACGACGTACGCTCCGCGCAGAAATGAAAATCTGTGCGTAATTCATGCGTAATTCGTGCGTTTTCGCTGTGTGACTGGGCCTTTAAATACTGTCCAAACAGGAAGGATTAAAGAGAAGGAATGGTCTTTAACTGATGATTTCTGCGCATGCCTGCGTGCGTGCATTTGTGCGCGTGTGTGTGTGTGTGTGTATGCGCAAGCTGGATCTTGGACAGACCATAAAAGAAATGACTGGGGCTGCTGTCAATCACTGCACGATTCATTCAAGCCCTCTGACTCCCAAAGGTCAAAGTGCACATACTGCGGAAACATCTGTCCGTCAAGGCTGCTGACCATGACTTAAGGACAAGCATACCGAACATGTCCTGCGATGTGAGCCTGTCCTGTCTGCACTGTGAGAGCATGATGATGTAAACACCGGACACACCTGATTTATTATATCAGATAATCTGAGTCCTCACTGTCCTCATGAGGGCAGAGCACATAACTCACTCAGGGCTTATTGATATGGAAATTACACAAAAATGTATGCAGTGCACATCAACACACGCAGGACCTTAGATCTGCTGCCTCTCCGATAATACTCGTGGTATGCCACAATGCGTGGCAAGTTTGAAAACAATCGTCTAGAAGGTGCTCTGAAATGAGACACTTCTGCAGTTAGGAGTTCACAGACAGACAGACAGACCGGAAGGACCGGGCCCATTGTTCATTAAAACTGACAAGTTTGAGTAACGGCTAAGATGAACAGCACAGCCGGGGCATTTCACTATTGGAGGGGAACAGCTGTCATTTTTTTTTTGAACTGCAAATCCTCTCAGGTCAAGGGCACCTTTCATGACTTGTAAGACAAAACGTCAACCCCCGCGCAAGCCTGTTTACTCATTAAATATTCTCTCCTTCCAGAGAGCAAGACTTTTGGGGGGGGGGGGGTTCAACTCCTGTACCGCGCTGCAGAAAACACAGCTGCCAGGTTCACTGACAGAGTTTACAGACTCTGCCATCCTGGAGCGGCGATCAGACTTTCATATAAACTCAAAAAAGACCAGAGGAGATGGACGCCAGAACTGAGTGCGCTCCAGACATCTGTCTCCGGGAATAAAGACAGTATGATCGGCAACTTAATGCCCCCCCCCCAGTAAACGGCGAACATTTTCCCCAAGGCCACTGGCCCTTCGTGGAGGACTAAAACTGAGAAACTGAAGACCTGGATAAGTTCCACCAGTCTCCTGCACACAACACAAAGGCATTTTGATATCGTTAGGACAAAGGACCTCGCGAAAAAATGACAGCGTGGCCCACTGTCACTCATAAAGCGAAATGATTTTCTTTTGTTTTGCCTCCATCTCAAAAAAATAAAAAATATTAAACATTATAATTTGAGGTGAAAGTGCACCCTGTCAGCCTTGAATCCATGCTGGGTGTTTTTTTTAAAGCACTGATTTTAAAGCAACTTCAGGAGTGAACAGTGCAGTAAACAGTTCAGATCAGCAGCCTTCATCCACATGAACATCACGCATCAGGCTGATCATTCAGCAACATTCGAATCACTAATGTGACCTGACAACATGAAGGGTAAACTGCCCTCCAGCCCCCAAAACCTCCCACACCCCCACCCACTATGCTTCCTGTACACAACACTAATGCATCTGATGGAATCCTGCCAGTATACTGTCTTCTGAATGAGACAAGAAAACCCCATCTCGCCCATACACTGGGAAAAGGGCATGGATATGGGTAAATACTAATTAAAACTTTATATTTTTCTCTAACCAAAAAAAAAAAAAAAACATAAGCTCGGTTTAAAATACTATGGATGACATGAAATACTCATTACCCCCTGGCAAATCTTGATACGGGAGTAAATCTCTAACCTCAACGGCAACTGTTTTGTCTCATCTTAAAAAGCAGATAAAATTTGAAATTCAAGAAGTATGAAACAGGGCAGAGCCACAGCGTAAAATGTGCACGTGAACCTCTCAATGTCCCCACAAATCCTCCATGAGTTAGTGAGTGACTGAGAAAGCAGTTAGCAAGTGAGCAAATGAATGAATGAGCGAGTGAGTGAATGAGTGAGTAGTAAAGGGAGTGAGTGACTGAGTGAGTGAATAAGCAAATGAGTGAGTGACTGAGTGAGGAAGCAAGCGATCGAGCAAGTGGATGAGCGAGTGAGCATTATTTGTAATGCACAGCCCATGACAGTAGTTTGCAGCTCAGAGGGAAGATATTCTGAGACAGTCTCACTGTGGGTTAGTGCAGTATGAGGATACTCTGAGACAGACTTGCTGTGGGTAAGTGCAGTATGAGGATACTCGGAGACAGACTTAGGCTCGTATTCAGAAAAGACACTCACACTAATTGAGTGTGAGTGAGTACTTAAACTTAATTCGTGTCAGGTTATACTAAATGAGCGTGGGGTTGTCAGAACACTCATTTGCTTTCACAGACCACACTCACACTGAAAATAGCATCTCTTTCTGAGTGAAGGTTGAGTGCAGGAAACACCTCCCTTGAGCCGCGCTAACTTGCGCCGGTATTTTTTTGTCAAGGCTTTCAGGTGGTTACGAACATTAGAAACTCTGGATCATTCACAGCCATGTGCTCGACGCAATCGCAAATATGCAAATTTTAACTCTAATGATGATAACGATGCCGGTAACTTGCTAACTGACCACCTGGTTTCAGTGTTTATGAACTGCACAGTGGTGAACCCGAGGTTAGCATTTGTGTACCCACCAGTACCTACTGGTGAACTGGCAATAGGGGAAGCTCAAAACCATCCCTTATTAATAATGATTGGACATGACCTGATTTCAATCATTTAATAATTTCATTTACTTGAACTCCAAAAATCCTACGGATTATCATGCGTCGCCAGTTCTACTTGTTAAGTTAGAATGAGCGCTAATAATTATTGCCCTGTTTTCAATTCATTTAAATTTCCATTGCAGAAACTCCAAAAACTCTCAACATTATCAGGTGTGGCCAGTTTTCATTAATGACGCATATCTGCCCACTACTGTCAGTTATGCTCAAGTGGCATTTGTGATTATCACCTGGTGAGGAGTGGGACCGCTCCCTCGGTTAGCGGTAGGACAATCTCTCTCTCACACTCCAGTTACATTTCAATCATACTCACTATATGGTGAGTCGAGGGTGAGTATGAATGTCGTTTCTGAATACGGGCCTTACTGTGGGTTAGTGCAGTATGAGGATACTCTGAGAAAGGCTAATGGTGGGTTAGTGCAGTATGAGGATACTCTGAGACAGGCGAACGATGGGTTAGTGCAGTATGAGGAAACTCTGAGAAAGGCTAACGATGGGTTAGTGCAGTATGAGGATACCCAGACGGACGTGCTGTGGGTAAGTGCAATATGAGGATACTCTGAAATGGACTTGCTGTGGGTAAGTGCAGTATGAGGATACTCTGAAATGGACTTACTATGGGTAAGTGCAGTTTGAGGATACTCTGAGACAGACTTGCTATGGGTTAGTGCAGTATGGGGATACTCTGAGACAGACTTACTATGGGTAATTGCAGTATGAGGATACTCTGAGACAGACTTGCAGTGGGTTAGTGCAGTATGAGGATACTCTGAGAGACTAGCTGTGGATTAGTGCAGTATGAGGACATCTGAGATGAAATTAAATTGGGTAAGTGCAGTATGAGGATACTCTGAGACAGACTTGCAGTGGGTTAGTGCAGTATGAGGACATCTGAGATGAAATTAAATTGGGTTAGTGCAGTATGAGGACACTCTGAGATGAACTTGCTGTGGGTTAGTGCAGTATGAGGATACTCGGAAACGGACTTGCTGTGGGTTAGTGCAGTATGAGAATACTCTGAGATGAACTTGCTGTGGGTTAGTGCAGTATGAGGATACTCTGAGATGAACTTGCTGTGGGTTAGTGCAGTATGAGGATACTCTGAAATGGACTTGCTGTGGGTAAGTGCAGTATGAGGATACTCTGAAATGGACTTGCTGTGGGTAAGTGCAGTATGAGGATACTCTGAGACAGACTTGCTCTAGGCTAGTGCAGTTTGAGGGTACTCTGTGGGTTATTGCAGTAAGAGGATACTCTGTGGGTTATTGCAGTATGTGGATACTCTGTGGGTTAGTGCAGTGTAAAGCCTGTGGGGACCCAAATGATGACTTTACTCACAGCTGATGGTGATTCCCAACTCTACTCCCGGCTTCTTTGGTAGCTTAACATGGAAGGTTCCACTGCTAGGGATCACAGACTCTGCAAGTCAGAGATACGGACAGAGAGTGAGAGTGAGAGAGGGTTTTGAGTGTGAAAGAGAGAGAGGACTGTCAAAGGAAAAATAATTCAGCAAGAAATGAATGAGGAAGTTACGGAGGTGAGGGGAAGGACTCATGACTGAGTAAAGACAGGGCCCAGAGGTCAGACAGGAAACACTTGGAATGAGGCTCCAAGCCTGATGAGGAAACGGAAAACCCCTGCTTCCGTCTTGGACTCGATTTGAGAATGTAGGATTACAGAGTTAGCCGGATAACTGAACTAAGTAATCCAACAGTTATCCAGCTAGCACAGAAATCCTGCTTTGTGAGACAGGACCGAGCTAACTCATTAATCCTGCTTTGTGAGACAGGACTGAACTAACTCAGTAATGCTGTTTTGTGAGACAGGACCGAGCTTACTCAGTAATCCTGTTTTGTGAGACAGGACCGAGCTTACTCAGTAATCCTGTTTTGTGAGACAGGACCGAGCTACCTCATTAATCCTGCTTTGTCAGACAGGACTGAACTAACTCAGTAATGCTGTTTTGTGAGACAGGACCGAGCTTGCTCAGTAATCCTGTTTTGTGAGACAGGACCGAGCTACCTCATTAATCCTGCTTTGTGAGACAGGACTGAACTAACTCAGTAATGCTGTTTTGTGAGACAGGACCGAGCTTGCTCAGTAATCCTGTTTTGTGAGACAGGACCGAGCTACTCATTAATCCTGCTTTGTGAGACAGGACTGAACTAACTCAGTAATGCTGTTTTGTGAGACAGGACCGAGCTTACTCAGTAATCCTGTTTTGTGAGACAGGACCGAGCTACCTCATTAATCCTGCTTTGTGAGACAGGACCAAGCTAACTCAGTAATCATGTTTTGTGAGAGAGGACCGAGCTAACTCAGTAATCCTGCTTTGTGAGACAGGGCCGAGCTACCTCTGTAATCCTGCTTTGTGAGACAGGACCCAGACAGGAGGGCTTCAGGAGGGTGGACCCATACCTGCCACATCAAATTCGATCTCCATGGTGACCTTGCTGTTGATGCCGGACTCTCGGAGCATCTGATTGGTCTCCTCCAGAGAGCTGTCCTCCGTGGGCATTCCATTGATGGAGAGAATCCGGTCTCCGATCTGGAGGATTCCGCACCTATTTAAATTGAAAATATTTAAAAACTATTCAAATTTGCATTAATTTGCAAAAATGATAAAGGTTAAAAATGTAAAACACCATTATCTTTTCTTTGCACGATTTTGAATAAAATAGAAATCAGTGCCTTCGTTTATTATTTGCACTGAACACACGGTGCCCGCTCATCAGGAATCAAGGTTTGCAATCCGCAGTGCGACCCCTAGATACCTCACCTCTCGGCAGGGCTGTCGGGGTCCATGTAGGCGATGAGCGCAGGGGAACTCAGGGTCTCAGTGGCAAACACACCCCCCTGAAGCTGGATCCCGAAGCCCATGATGGAGTCGCACACCAGCGTCACACGGGTGGTCTCTGTGTGGACCACCTGACCTGAGAGGCCTAATGTACTGGAGGCCAGAGATACTGCAGAGAGAGAGAGAGAGGTAGAAAGAGAGAGAGACAGAGAGAGAGAGAGAGGGGGAGGGAGGGAGAGAGGGAGGGAGTTATAGAATGCCGTCGCGGCCCAACAGTCAGAGCAGTGTGTGACTGGATAAATTTCAGACAGCAGACCACATTGCTGTGCGTCACAGAGAGACAACAGACCACAGTGCCGTGCGGCACAGAGAGACGGCAGACCACAGTGCCGTGCGGCACTGAGAGACAACAGACCACAGTGCAGCGCGTCACAGAGAGACAGCAGACCACAGTGCCGTGCGGCACAAAGAGATGGCAGACCACATTGCCGTGCATCACAGAGAGACAGCAGACCACAGTGCCGTGCGGCACAGAGAGACAACAGACCACAGTGCCGTGCGTCACAGAGAGACAGCAGACCACAGTGCCGTGTGGCACAGAGAGACAGCAGACCACAGTGCCGTGCGGCACAGAGAGACGGCAGACCACAGTGCCGTGCGGCACAGAGAGACAGCAGACCACAGTGCTGTGCATCACAGAGAGACAACAGACCACAGTGCCGTGCGTCACAGAGAGACGGCAGACCACAGTGCCGTGCGGCACAGAGAGACAGCAGACCACAGTGCTGTGCATCACAGAGAGACAACAGACCACAGTGCCGTGCGTCACAGAGAGACGGCAGACCACAGTGCCTTGCGGCACAGAGAGACGGCAGACCACAGTGCTGTGCGGCACAGAGAGACGGCAGACCACAGTGCCGTGCGGCACAGAGAGACAACAGACCACAGTGCCGTGCGTCACAGAGAGACGGCAGACCACAGTGCCGTGCGTCACAGAGAGACAGCAGACCACAGTGCTGTGCGGCACAGAGGGACAGCAGACCACAGTGCCGTGCGGCACAGAGAGACAACAGACCACAGTGCCGTGCGGCACAGAGAGACAGCAAAGCACAGTGCTGTGCGTCACAGAGAGACAGCAGACCACTGTGCTGTGCTTCACAGAGAGACGGCAGACCACAGTGCTGTGCATCACAGAGAGACAGCAGACCACAGTGCCGTGCGTCACAGAGAGACAGCAGACCACTGTGCTGTGCTTCACAGAGAGACAGCAGACCACATTGCTGTGCTTCACAGAAGGACAGCAGACCACAGTGCTGTGCGGCACAGAGAGGCAGCAGACCACAGTGCTGTGCGTCACAGAGAGACAGCAGACCACTGTGCTGTGCGTCACAGAGAGACAGCAGACCACAGTGCTGTGCGGCACAGAGAGACAGCAGACCACAGTGCAGTGCGTCACAGAGAAACAGCAGACCACAGTGCTGTGCGTCACAGAGAGACAGCAGACCACAGTGCCGTGCGGCACAGAGAGACAACAGACCACAATGCTGTGCTTCATCGAGGGACAGCAGACCACAGTGCTGTGCGGCACAGAGACGGCAGACCACAGTGCTGTGCGGCACAGAGAGACAGCAGACCACATTGCTGGACTTCATAGAGGGACAGCAGACCACAGTGCTGTGCGGCACAGAGAGACAGCAGACCACAGTGCTGTGCGGCAGAAAGAGACAGCAGACCACATTGCTGTGCTTCATAGGGGGACAGCAGACCACAGTGCTGTGCGTCACAGAGAGACAGCAGACCACAGTGCTGTGCGGCACAGAGAGACAGCAGACCACATTGCTGTGCTTCATAGAGGGACAGCAGACCACAGTGCTGTGCGGCACAGAGAGACGGCAGACCACAGTGCCGTGCGGCACAGAGAGACAACAGACCACAGTGCCGTGCGGCACAAAGAGACAACAGACCACAGTGCCGTGCGGCACAGAGAGCTGGCAGACCACAGTGCTGTGCGGCACAGAGAGATGGCAGACAACAGTGCTGTGCGGCACAGAGAGACAGCAGACCACAGTGCCGTGCGGCACAGAGAGACAGCAGACCACAGTGCCGTGCGGCACAGAGAGACAACAGACCACAGTGCTGTGCGGCACAGAGAGACAGCAGACCACAGTGCAGTGCGTCACAGAGAAACAGCAGACCACAGTGCTGTGCGTCACAGAGAGACAGCAGACCACAGTGCCGTGCGGCACAGAGAGACAACAGACCACAATGCTGTGCTTCATCGAGGGACAGCAGACCACAGTGCTGTGCGGCACAGAGACGGCAGACCACAGTGCTGTGCGGCACAGAGAGACAGCAGACCACATTGCTGGACTTCATAGAGGGACAGCAGACCACAGTGCTGTGCGGCACAGAGAGACAGCAGACCACAGTGCTGTGCTTCATCGAGGGACAGCAGACCACAGTGCTGTGCGGCACAGAGACGGCAGACCACAGTGCTGTGCGGCACAGAGAGACAGCAGACCACATTGCTGGACTTCATAGAGGGACAGCAGACCACAGTGCTGTGCGGCACAGAGAGACAGCAGACCACAGTGCTGTGCGGCAGAAAGAGACAGCAGACCACATTGCTGTGCTTCATAGGGGGACAGCAGACCACAGTGCCGTGCGTCACAGAGAGACGGCAGACCACAGTGCCGTGCGGCACAGAGAGACAGCAGACCACAGTGCTGTGCATCACAGAGAGACAACAGACCACAGTGCCGTGCGTCACAGAGAGACGGCAGACCACAGTGCCGTGCGGCACAGAGAGACGGCAGACCACAGTGCTGTGCGGCACAGAGAGACGGCAGACCACAGTGCCGTGCGGCACAGAGAGACAACAGACCACAGTGCTGTGCGGCACAGAGAGACGGCAGACCACAGTGCTGTGCGGCACAGAGAGACAGCAGACCACAGTGCTGTGCGGCACAGAGGGACAGCAGACCACAGTGCTGTGCGGCACAGAGAGACAGCAGACCACAGTGCCGTGCGGCACAGAGAGATGGCAGACGACAGTGCTGTGCGGCACAGAGACAGCAGACCACAGTGCTGTGCGGCACAGAGAGACAGCAGACCACAGTGCTGTGCGGCACAGAGAGACAGCAGACCACAGTGCTGTGCGTCACAGAGAGACAGCAAAGCACAGTGCTGTGCGTCACAGAGAGACAGCAGACCACTGTGCTGTGCTTCACAGAGAGACGGCAGACCACAGTGCTGTGCATCACAGAGAGACAGCAGACCACAGTGCCGTGCGTCACAGAGAGACAGCAGACCACTGTGCTGTGCTTCACAGAGAGACAGCAGACCACATTGCTGTGCTTCACAGAAGGACAGCAGACCACAGTGCTGTGCGGCACAGAGAGGCAGCAGACCACAGTGCTGTGCGTCACAGAGAGACAGCAGACCACTGTGCTGTGCGTCACAGAGAGACAGCAGACCACAGTGCTGTGCGGCACAGAGAGACAGCAGACCACAGTGCAGTGCGTCACAGAGAAACAGCAGACCACAGTGCTGTGCGTCACAGAGAGACAGCAGACCACAGTGCCGTGCGGCACAGAGAGACAACAGACCACAATGCTGTGCTTCATCGAGGGACAGCAGACCACAGTGCTGTGCGGCACAGAGACGGCAGACCACAGTGCTGTGCGGCACAGAGAGACAGCAGACCACATTGCTGGACTTCATAGAGGGACAGCAGACCACAGTGCTGTGCGGCACAGAGAGACAGCAGACCACAGTGCTGTGCGGCAGAAAGAGACAGCAGACCACATTGCTGTGCTTCATAGGGGGACAGCAGACCACAGTGCTGTGCGTCACAGAGAGACAGCAGACCACAGTGCTGTGCGGCACAGAGAGACAGCAGACCACATTGCTGTGCTTCATAGAGGGACAGCAGACCACAGTGCTGTGCGGCACAGAGAGACGGCAGACCACAGTGCTGTGCGTCACAGAGAGACAGCAGACCACAGTGCCGTGCGGCACAGAGAGACAACAGACCACAATGCTGTGCTTCATCGAGGGACAGCAGACCACAGTGCTGTGCGGCACAGAGACGGCAGACCACAGTGCTGTGCGGCACAGAGAGACAGCAGACCACATTGCTGGACTTCATAGAGGGACAGCAGACCACAGTGCTGTGCGGCACAGAGAGACAGCAGACCACAGTGCTGTGCGGCAGAAAGAGACAGCAGACCACATTGCTGTGCTTCATAGGGGGACAGCAGACCACAGTGCTGTGCGTCACAGAGAGACAGCAGACCACAGTGCTGTGCGGCACAGAGAGACAGCAGACCACATTGCTGTGCTTCATAGAGGGACAGCAGACCACAGTGCTGTGCGGCACAGAGAGACGGCAGACCACAGTGCCGTGCGGCACAGAGAGACAACAGACCACAGTGCCGTGCGGCACAAAGAGACAACAGACCACAGTGCCGTGCGGCACAGAGAGCTGGCAGACCACAGTGCTGTGCGGCACAGAGAGATGGCAGACAACAGTGCTGTGCGGCACAGAGAGACAGCAGACCACAGTGCCGTGCGGCACAGAGAGACGGCAGACCACAGTGCCGTGTGGCACAGAGAGACAGCAGACCACAGTGCCGTGCGGCACAGAGAGACGGCAGACCACAGTGCCGTGCGGCACAGAGAGACAGCAGACCACAGTGCTGTGCATCACAGAGAGACAACAGACCACAGTGCCGTGCGTCACAGAGAGACGGCAGACCACAGTGCCGTGCGGCACAGAGAGACAGCAGACCACAGTGCTGTGCATCACAGAGAGACAACAGACCACAGTGCCGTGCGTCACAGAGAGACGGCAGACCACAGTGCCTTGCGGCACAGAGAGACGGCAGACCACAGTGCTGTGCGGCACAGAGAGACGGCAGACCACAGTGCCGTGCGGCACAGAGAGACAACAGACCACAGTGCCGTGCGTCACAGAGAGACGGCAGACCACAGTGCCGTGCGTCACAGAGAGACAGCAGACCACAGTGCTGTGCGGCACAGAGGGACAGCAGACCACAGTGCCGTGCGGCACAGAGAGACAACAGACCACAGTGCCGTGCGGCACAGAGAGACAGCAAAGCACAGTGCTGTGCGTCACAGAGAGACAGCAGACCACTGTGCTGTGCTTCACAGAGAGACGGCAGACCACAGTGCTGTGCATCACAGAGAGACAGCAGACCACAGTGCCGTGCGTCACAGAGAGACAGCAGACCACTGTGCTGTGCTTCACAGAGAGACAGCAGACCACATTGCTGTGCTTCACAGAAGGACAGCAGACCACAGTGCTGTGCGGCACAGAGAGGCAGCAGACCACAGTGCTGTGCGTCACAGAGAGACAGCAGACCACTGTGCTGTGCGTCACAGAGAGACAGCAGACCACAGTGCTGTGCGGCACAGAGAGACAGCAGACCACAGTGCAGTGCGTCACAGAGAAACAGCAGACCACAGTGCTGTGCGTCACAGAGAGACAGCAGACCACAGTGCCGTGCGGCACAGAGAGACAACAGACCACAATGCTGTGCTTCATCGAGGGACAGCAGACCACAGTGCTGTGCGGCACAGAGACGGCAGACCACAGTGCTGTGCGGCACAGAGAGACAGCAGACCACATTGCTGGACTTCATAGAGGGACAGCAGACCACAGTGCTGTGCGGCACAGAGAGACAGCAGACCACAGTGCTGTGCGGCAGAAAGAGACAGCAGACCACATTGCTGTGCTTCATAGGGGGACAGCAGACCACAGTGCTGTGCGTCACAGAGAGACAGCAGACCACAGTGCTGTGCGGCACAGAGAAACAGCAGACCACATTGCTGTGCTTCATAGAGGGACAGCAGACCACAGTGCTGTGCGGCACAGAGAGACGGCAGACCACAGTGCCGTGCGGCACAGAGAGACAACAGACCACAGTGCCGTGCGGCACAAAGAGACAACAGACCACAGTGCCGTGCGGCACAGAGAGCTGGCAGACCACAGTGCTGTGCGGCACAGAGAGATGGCAGACAACAGTGCTGTGCGGCACAGAGAGACAGCAGACCACAGTGCCGTGCGGCACAGAGAGACAGCAGACCACAGTGCCGTGCGGCACAGAGAGACAACAGACCACAGTGCTGTGCGGCACAGAGAGACAGCAGACCACAGTGCAGTGCGTCACAGAGAAACAGCAGACCACAGTGCTGTGCGTCACAGAGAGACAGCAGACCACAGTGCCGTGCGGCACAGAGAGACAACAGACCACAATGCTGTGCTTCATCGAGGGACAGCAGACCACAGTGCTGTGCGGCACAGAGACGGCAGACCACAGTGCTGTGCGGCACAGAGAGACAGCAGACCACATTGCTGGACTTCATAGAGGGACAGCAGACCACAGTGCTGTGCGGCACAGAGAGACAGCAGACCACAGTGCTGTGCGGCAGAAAGAGACAGCAGACCACATTGCTGTGCTTCATAGGGGGACAGCAGACCACAGTGCTGTGCGTCACAGAGGGACAGCAGACCACAGTGCTGTGCTTCATAGAGGGACAGCAGACCACAGTGCTGTGCGGCACAGAGAGACGGCAGACCACAGTGCCGTGCGGCACAGAGAGACAACAGACCACAGTGCCGTGCGGCACAAAGAGACAACAGACCACAGTGCCGTGCGGCACAGAGAGCTGGCAGACCACAGTGCTGTGCGGCACAGAGAGATGGCAGACAACAGTGCTGTGCGGCACAGAGAGACAGCAGACCACAGTGCCGTGCGGCACAGAGAGACAGCAGACCACAGTGCCGTGCGGCACAGAGAGACAACAGACCACAGTGCTGTGCGGCACAGAGAGACAGCAGACCACAGTGCAGTGCGTCACAGAGAAACAGCAGACCACAGTGCTGTGCGTCACAGAGAGACAGCAGACCACAGTGCCGTGCGGCACAGAGAGACAACAGACCACAATGCTGTGCTTCATCGAGGGACAGCAGACCACAGTGCTGTGCGGCACAGAGACGGCAGACCACAGTGCTGTGCGGCACAGAGAGACAGCAGACCACATTGCTGGACTTCATAGAGGGACAGCAGACCACAGTGCTGTGCGGCACAGAGAGACAGCAGACCACAGTGCTGTGCGGCAGAAAGAGACAGCAGACCACATTGCTGTGCTTCATAGGGGGACAGCAGACCACAGTGCTGTGCGTCACAGAGAGACAGCAGACCACAGTGCTGTGCGGCACAGAGAGACAGCAGACCACATTGCTGTGCTTCATAGAGGGACAGCAGACCACAGTGCTGTGCGGCACAGAGAGACGGCAGACCACAGTGCCGTGCGGCACAGAGAGACAACAGACCACAGTGCCGTGCGGCACAAAGAGACAACAGACCACAGTGCCGTGCGGCACAGAGAGCTGGCAGACCACAGTGCTGTGCGGCACAGAGAGATGGCAGACAACAGTGCTGTGCGGCACAGAGAGACAGCAGACCACAGTGCCGTGCGGCACAGAGAGACAGCAGACCACAGTGCCGTGCGGCACAGAGAGACAACAGACCACAGTGCCGTGCGGCACAGAGAGACAACAGACCACAGTGCCGTGCGGCACAGAGAGACAACAGACCACAGGGCTGCCGTGCGGCACAGAGAGACAACAGACCACAGGGCTGCCGTGCGGCACAGAGAGACGGCAGACCACAGGGCTGTGCGGCACAGAGAGACGGCAGACCACAGTGCCGTGCGGCACAGAGAGACAACAGACCACAGTGCCGTGCGTCACAGAGAGACGGCAGACCACAGTGCCTTGCGGCACAGAGAGACGGCAGACCACAGTGCCGTGCGGCACAGAGAGACGGCAGACCACAGTGCCGTGCGGCACAGAGAGACAACAGACCACAGTGCCGTGCGGCACAGAGAGACAACAGACCACAGTGCCGTGCGGCACAGAGAGACAACAGACCACAGTGCCGTGCGGCACAGAGAGACAACAGACCACAGTGCCGTGCGGCACAGAGAGACAGCAGACCACAGTGCCGTGCGGCACAGAGAGACAGCAGACCACAGTGCCGTGCGGCACAGAGAGACAACAGACCACAGTGCCGTGCGTCACAGAGAGACGGCAGACCACAGTGCCGTGCGGCACAGAGAGACAGCAGACCACAGTGCCGTGCGGCACAGAGAGACGGCAGACCACAGTGCCGTGCGGCACTGAGAGACAACAGACCACAGTGCCGCGCGTCACAGAGAGACAGCAGACCACAGTGCCGTGCGGCACAAAGAGATGGCAGACCACATTGCCGTGCATCACAGAGAGACGGCAGACCACAGTGCCGTGCGGCACAGAGAGACAACAGACCACAGTGCCGTGCGTCACAGAGAGACAGCAGACCACAGTGCCGTGTGGCACAGAGAGACAGCAGACCACAGTGCCGTGCGGCACAGAGAGACGGCAGACCACAGTGCCGTGCGGCACAGAGAGACAGCAGACCACAGTGCTGTGCATCACAGAGAGACAACAGACCACAGTGCCGTGCGTCACAGAGAGACGGCAGACCACAGTGCCGTGCGGCACAGAGAGACAGCAGACCACAGTGCTGTGCATCACAGAGAGACAACAGACCACAGTGCCGTGCGTCACAGAGAGACGGCAGACCACAGTGCCTTGCGGCACAGAGAGACGGCAGACCACAGTGCTGTGCGGCACAGAGAGACGGCAGACCACAGTGCCGTGCGGCACAGAGAGACAACAGACCACAGTGCCGTGCGTCACAGAGAGACGGCAGACCACAGTGCCGTGCGTCACAGAGAGACAGCAGACCACAGTGCTGTGCGGCACAGAGGGACAGCAGACCACAGTGCCGTGCGGCACAGAGAGACAACAGACCACAGTGCCGTGCGGCACAGAGAGACAGCAAAGCACAGTGCTGTGCGTCACAGAGAGACAGCAGACCACTGTGCTGTGCTTCACAGAGAGACGGCAGACCACAGTGCTGTGCATCACAGAGAGACAGCAGACCACAGTGCCGTGCGTCACAGAGAGACAGCAGACCACTGTGCTGTGCTTCACAGAGAGACAGCAGACCACATTGCTGTGCTTCATAGGGGGACAGCAGACCACAGTGCTGTGCGGCACAGAGAGACAGCAGACCACAGTGCTGTGCGTCACAGAGAGACAGCAGACCACTGTGCTGTGCGTCACAGAGAGACAGCGGAGCACAGTGCTGTGCGGCACAGAGAGACAGCAGACCACAGTGCAGTGCGTCACAGAGAAACAGCAGACCACAGTGCTGTGCGTCACAGAGAGACAGCAGACCACAGTGCTGTGCGGCACAGAGAGACAGCAGACCACATTGCTGTGCTTCATCGAGGGACAGCAGACCACAGTGCTGTGCGGCACAGAGACGGCCGACCACAGTGCTGTGCGGCACAGAGAGACAGCAGACCACATTGCTGTGCTTCATAGAGGGACAGCAGACCACAGTGCTGTGCGGCACAGAGAGACAGCAGACCACAGTGCTGTGCGGCACAGAGAGACAGCAGACCACATTGCTGTGCTTCATAGAGGGACAGCAGACCACAGTGCTGTGCGTCACAGAGGGACAGCAGACCACAGTGCTGTGCGGCACAGAGAGACAGCAGACCACATTGCTGTGCTTCATAGAGGGACAGCAGACCACAGTGCTGTGCGGCACAGAGAGACGGCAGACCACAGTGCCGTGCGGCACAGAGAGACAACAGACCACAGTGCCGTGCGGCACAAAGAGACAACAGACCACAGTGCCGTGCGGCACAGAGAGCTGGCAGACCACAGTGCTGTGCGGCACAGAGAGATGGCAGACAACAGTGCTGTGCGGCACAGAGAGACAGCAGACCACAGTGCCGTGCGGCACAGAGAGACAGCAGACCACAGTGCCGTGCGGCACAGAGAGACAACAGACCACAGTGCCGTGCGGCACAGAGAGACAACAGACCACAGTGCCGTGCGGCACAGAGAGACAACAGACCACAGGGCTGCCGTGCGGCACAGAGAGACAACAGACCACAGGGCTGCCGTGCGGCACAAAGAGACGGCAGACCACAGGGCTGTGCGGCACAGAGAGACAACAGACCACAGTGCCGTGCGTCACAGAGAGACGGCAGACCACAGTGCCTTGCGGCACAGAGAGACGGCAGACCACAGTGCCGTGCGGCACAGAGAGACAACAGACCACAGTGCCGTGCGTCACAGAGAGACAACAGACCACAGTGCCGTGCGGCACAGAGAGACAACAGACCACAGTGCCGTGCGTCACAGAGAGACGGCAGACCACAGTGCCGTGCGTCACAGAGAGACGGCAGACCACAGTGCCGTGCGGCACAGAGAGACAGCAGACCACAGTGCCGTGCGGCACAGAGAGACAGCAGACCACAGTGCTGTGTATCACAGAGAGACAACAGACCACAGTGCTGTGCGGCACAGAGAGACGGCAGACCACAGTGCCGTGCGTCACAGAGAGACAATAGACCACAGTGCCGTGCGGCACAGAGAGACAGCAGACCACAGTGCTGTGCATCACAGAGAGACAACAGACCACAGTGCTGTGCATCACAGAGAGACAACAGACCACAGTGCCGTGCGGCACAGAGGGACAGCAGACCACAGTGCCGTGCGGCACAGAGAGACGGCAGACCACAGTGCCGTGCGGCACAGAGAGACAGCAGACCACAGTGCTGTGCATCACAGAGAGACAACAGACCACAGTGCTGTGCATCACAGAGAGACAACAGACCACAGTGCCGTGCGGCACAGAGGGACAGCAGACCACAGTGCCGTGCGGCACAGAGAGACGGCAGACCACAGTTCTGTGCATCACAGAGAGACAGCAGACCACAGTGCCGTGCGGCACAGAGAGACAACAGACCACAGTGCTGTGCATCACAGAGAGACAACAGACCACAGTGCCGTGCGGCACAGAGAGACAGCAGACCACAGTGCTGTGCATCACAGAGAGACAACAGACCACAGTGCCGTGCGGCACAGAGAGACAACAGACCACAGTGCCGTGCGGCACAGAGAGACAACAGACCACAGGGCTGCCGTGCGGCACAGAGAGACAACAGACCTAGTGCCGTGTGGCACAGAGAGACAGCAGACCACAGTGCCGTGCGGCACAGAGAGACAGCAGACCACAGTGCTGTGCATCACAGAGAGACAACAGACCACAGTGCCGTGCGGCACAGAGAGACAGCAGACCACAGTGCCGTGCGGCACAGAGAGACAGCAGACCACAGTGCTGTGCATCACAGAGAGACAATAGACCACAGTGCCGTGCGGCACAGAGGGACAGCAGACCACAGTGCCGTGCGGCACAGAGAGACGGCAGACCACAGTTCTGTGCATCACAGAGAGACACCAGACCACAGTGCTGTGCGGCACAGAGAGACAGCAGACCACAGTGCTGTGCGGCACAGAGAGACAGCAGACCACAGTGCTGTGCGTCACAGAGAGACAGCAGACCACAGTGCCGTGCGGCACAGAGAGACGACAGACCACAGTGCTGTGCGGCACAGAGAGACAGCAGACCACAGTGCCGTGCGGCACAGAGAGACAACAGACCACAGTGCCATGCGTCACAGAGAGACAGCCTGTAAGGCACACGATGGCACCTCCATCCTCAAAACTCCATAACAGAGGAAAAACCACGTAACCCATTTCTCCCAAACCATTCATCATTTATTCCCATCAATCTCAGAATCCAAGCCTGCCTTTGAAAGACATCTTCCTTTTAAAGCTCATTTAAATCAGGCTCGTCCCCAGAAAAAACATCCCCAGCCAACATTTGCCGTCCTTCGAATGCCGCACCGTCACACTACATTAAAATTTCTTGCCTTGATTCTCCTCCATGGATTCAACATAAAATTGGTCGTAACAGGCAGCAATGAAATATACGATACAGTCATATCAGCTGGCGTCCCAGGGCACGACAAAATCTCTCTCATTCAGTCCCAAACATAAATTCACAGTGGAGGTGTAAATTTTTCAAACGGGTCCCTGAAAGACACGAGAATTAAGGATCGGCTCTTTCTCAGTCCACCTACATGAGGACGAAATGGTGATGGAAAAACACTGTCGAACAAACAAACAAAAAAATCATTAAAAGTCTATTTTTGTCCAACTTCCCGCATGTCTTCATGACACCTCATAAGCTTGGGACTTGGGCTCTCTGTAAGAGAATGATAATGAAAAAAATGTGCCTCATATGAAACATTATGCAAATTGGCTCTCATGAATACTGACGAGAAAATGGGTGAATACAAGCAAAAATTCATTTTCTCGATCGATTTCCACCAGAAATATTACACCTCAAGTGATCAAAATTGCACAAAATACACTCTAATGTGTGTAGAAGGCAAAAAGAGATGACATCTCGAGCTTCGAGGAGCCAAACTATTCCGACGATAGCCAAACACCTCCCTTATTGGGTATCATTGGAAAGAGCAGATGCTCAGATCTTTGTTGTGTATAACAGAAAGTAATCTGTAATATGGGAGAACTATGATGGCGGAAAGTTTGATAACCTTTTTCAGCAGTCGTATCTGACCGGGATTTGGCGCTGCTGTCAGGAAAGAGTTAAAACCACGGCGATGAGGACTTATTTACATAACCATAGTGAACCTCCCCAGAGACAAGCATGGCGCCTTGTCAGGCATACCTTTAAACCCCTTTCCTGAAAATGTCTGGTGACACAAGGACCCCTCACCGACAGAAAGGAGTTTGTTGGAAAAGTGTTGCTTTTCGAAAGAGAATCTGTTCAGGGGGGTTATTAACGCATTACAACTTTGGCAAAAGTCCGACTGGTACTTTCTAAAAAAAAAAAATCATAATCGGAAAAACTATCAAGGAAACATCACCTCACACAATAAAATAAAATGAAATAAAATCACAGCCGATGTGCAGCCTGGCTGTGGGCTGGGGAGAAGAGCCCAGGGAATTCTGGGAAGCTGATTTCATTCGACATGTCTGCGCTCTGAATTTTTACATTCCTCGACAGAAGAGAACAGCACATTCTCAGCCGGCACTAAAGTGGGGAATTACGAATTACGTCACGTCACAGAGAGCGACGGCTGACATGACTGAAATATTAAAGACCGAGCTTAAAAAAGCAGGAGTCCTCCCACAGTGCAGCGAGTAATAACCAGAGTCTAAGGGTAAAACAGGGGGTTTAGGCCGGGCGAACACAACACAGAGCAGAGCAGGTGACTGACCACGGTCAGGCAGGAGAGAGGAAAAACAGTAGAATGACCCTGAGCGCAGGTCAGGAAGTGAGCGATACCGGTTTTAGGGGGACTGCCAGCAAAAAGTAATTCACCGCACCCTCGGGTATGAAATCCTTTGATTCAGTTTCAATCGAGCGCAAAGGTTTAGAAAAGCAAAGATCTCAATTGTGGCAAATGATGGAACAAAATTCGTTATTTTTTGTTTTCACACAGCTGTGTAGCAGAACAGGAACACTTTGTGTCCTGGAATTAAGTTACAAAGTCAAGTGTGAATGTGAGTGAAGCCGAGCGAATGATTTCATAAAGCCAAAGGTTTCACAGAATACCCAGCGGGCCGGCCAGTGCAACACAAACAGGTTATGCTCAGGTCCATATTAAATTCTGTTCTGAAAGAACCTTTCAGAACCTCCCGAGGTTATTGAAGACAGAGGTTTATATTCACTTCAGCTGAAGTCATCAAAAAGAAGTCATTAAAAAAAAAACTACTCAACAGGTGAGAAAAAAAAGTTACACAAACGTTTTGGCAAGTCTGTTAAAACATCTACTTTGCACACGACACAAGTCATTTTTCCATCAATAGTTGGACAGATCATATCACTTAATTCACAATACCTCAGTTCCAGTGGATCAGAAGTTCGCTAACACACAGTTGACTGTGTCTTTCAATAACATTGGAAATTCCAGAAAATGAGGTCATAGCTTCAGAAATCTCTTATTGGTAAACCAAGATCATTAGAGTCCATTAGAGGGGTACCTGAGGCTGGATTTTAAGGTCTACCTTCAAACTCATTGCCTCCTTGCCTTAAATCATGGGAAAATCTACATAAATCAGCAAAGACCTTAAGAAAAAAAAAGAAAGAAAAGAAACCATGGACCTCCACTCGTCTGCATCATCCTAAGGAGCAATTTTAAAAGACCTGAAGGCGCCTTCTTCATCCATATAAACGATAACACTGAAGTATAAACACCATGGGACTCAGGATGGAGGTCTATCTCTTGGAGATGAACTTTGGCACTAAAGGTGCAAATAAAAGCCAGAAACAACAGCAAAAGACCTTGTTAAGATTCTGGAGGAAACAGATGCAAAAGTATCTACATCCACAGCAAAATGAGTCCTTTAGCGACAGAACCTGAAAGGCCGCTCAGCGAGGTAGAAAGCACTGCACCAAAACCGCAATAAAAAATCCAGAGTACGGTTCACAACTGCACACGGGGACGAAGAGCTTTCTTTCTGGAGAGATGTCCTCTAGTCTGATGAAACAAAAATAAAACAGTTTGTCCATAATGACCACTTTAATGTTTGCAGGAAAAAGGGGAGGCTTGTAAGCTGCAGAACATCATACCAGCGGTGAAGCACAGGGGTGGGAGTGACGCACCACTGTCAGGGAGCTTTGCTGCAGGAGGGGTTGGAGCACTTTACAAATTAGATGGCATCATGAGGAAGGATAATTATGCAGAAATACTGAAGCAGTATCTCAGGACATCAGCCAGTCGATTAAAGCCTAGTGGCAAATGGGTCTTCCAAATGGACAATGACCCCAGGCATACTTCCAGGACTGGCTTCAGGAGAAATGAAGATACTGGAGAGGCCATCACAAAGCCCTGACCACAGTCCAGGAGAAAATTTGAAGCATGTGCAAGCAGGGAGGCCGAGAAACCTGACTCGCTCACTTCAACTCTGGCTAAAGGAATGGGCTCAAATCCCAGCAACGTATCGTGAGAAGCTTGTGGAAGACTACTCAAGACGTTTGACCCATGGTAAACAATTTAAAGGCAATACTACCAAAGTGTCAGTAACATTGTGTTAGTTCACTCCTGACTCACTGGGAATCAAATGAAAGGAATAAAAACTAAAATAGATTATTCTCTCTGAGCCTAACTGACCAAAGACAGTGAAAATTAACTCGGATTGAAGGTCAGGAATTGTGAAAAAATTAGTCAAAGCACATTGAACTTAGGTGGATGCTAACATCCAACTACAACGGTAAACATTGTAAATGATGGATTCCACCAACACGATCAGGGTGAGTATAGGTGAGCAGGTCCACTGAGGCACATGAGCTCCAACGAAAGGAAATCAAAGTAAACTAAATTCATAAAAAGGCACCTGATATAACTGTAAATAAAAATCATTTTTTATCTGAAGGAACTTAAAGCTGATTCAACCTGGGCAATGCAGCAGCTTAACCAATCATCCTGGGACCAGCCAGACATCTTAGCTAAAAAAACCTTTCCCATTACATCACTTCCTCCCACCCAGTCCTTATAGCTCACTGTAAATAAACAGCACAGGGACAAGTCCTTATAGCTCAATGTAAATAAACAGCTCAGGGACACAGTCCTTATAGCTCAATGTAAATAAACAGCACAGGGACACAGTCCTTATAGCTCACTGTAAATAAACATCACAAGGACACAGTCCTTATAGCTCACTGTAAATAAACAGCACAGGGACACAGTCCTTATAGCTCACTGTAAATAAACAGCACAGGGACACAGTCCTTATAGCTCACTGTAAATAAACATCACAAGGACGCAGTCCTTATAGTTCACTGTAAATAAAAAGCACAGGGACACAGTCCTTATAGCTCACTGTAAATAAACAGCACAGGGACACAGTCCTTATAGCTCAATGTAAATAAACAGCACAGGGACACAGTCCTTATAGCTCACCGTAAATAAACAGCACAGGGACACAGTCCTTATTGCTCACTGTAAATAAACATCACAAGGACACAGTCCTTTTAGTTCACTGTAAATAAACAGCACAGGGACACAGTCCTTATAGCTCAATGTAAATAAACAGCACAGGGACACAGTCCTTATAGCTCACTGTAAATAAACAGCACAGGGACACAGTCCTTATAGCTCACTGTAAATAAACAGCACAGGGACACAGTCCTTATAGCTCAATGTAAATAAACAGCACAGGGACACAGTCCTTATAGCTCACTGTAAATAAACAGCACAGGGACACAGTCCTTATAGCTCACTGTAAATCAACAGCACAGGGACACAGTCCTTATTGCTCACTGTAAATAAACATCACAAGGACACAGTCCTGATAGCTCACTGTAAATAAACAGCACAGGGACACAGTCCTTATAGCTCACTGTAAATAAACAGCACAGGGACACAGTCCTTATAGCTCACTGTAAATAAACAGCACAGGGACACAGTCCTTATAGCTCACTGTAAATAAACATCACAAGGACACAGTCCTTATAGCTCACCGTAAATAAACAGCACAGGGACACAGTCCTTATTGCTCACCGTAAATAAACAGCACAGGGACACAGTCCTTATAGCTCACCGTAAATAAACAGTACAGGGACACAGTCCTTATTGCTCACTGTAAATAAACAGCACAGGGACACAGTCCTTATAGCTCACTGTAAATAAACAGCACAGGGACACAGTCCTTATAGCTCACTGTAAATAAACAGCACAGGGACACAGTCCTTATAGCTCACTGTAAATAAACAGCACAGGGACACAGCCCTTATAGCTCACTGTAAATAAACAGCACAGGGACACAGTCCTTATAGCTCACTGTAAATAAACAGCACGAGGGCAGTCTTTATAGCTCACTGTAAATAAACAGAACAGGGACACAGTCTTTATAGCTCACTGTAGATAAAGAGCACAGGGACATACAGCAGCTCTTGTGATCCTTCTTCTTTAGTTTCCTCCTCATCGTGTTTCCCCGGGGGCTTGTGGGATACAGGTTGCGGGGAAGGGTGTTGACGTTGAGTGAACTCAGGCTGTAGGCGCTCATGGAGGACGGAGAGAAGGAAGAACCCAGAGCTGCAGGAGGAGAGAGAGAGAAAGAGAGTGAGAGAGCAGTGAGATGGGAAGAGAGAAAGCGTGTGTAAGTGAGGGAGAGAGTGTGTATGAGAAAGAGAGAGAGAGAGAGAAGGATGGAGGGATGCGGGTACGGCAGTGTGAAAGGTTCCTGTCTGCCTCTCCTTCAAACACACCTCTATTCCACATCTGAATACAGGGGCAGAGAACCCAGCCCAGCAGCAGAGGGCAAAGGTTGTCTTCAGCACTCTGTTTCAGTCACCTGGATATGCTAATGAGCACAAATGTATAGCCAGGAAATGGATGTAATCAGTGAACACAGGCTGGCTGAGCTCTTGGGCGGGAAACCCAAGGCCGGCCACCACTGCCTGGCACTCACTTAACTCCTGCACCTAACACTCTGCTTTGCCACGAAAGCCATGTATCCACTACTGATTTGTTATTCAACATCACCTATATGGCGGAAGTCTCTGCGCCAAAATGTATAAGGACTTATTAGCAGGCAGATTATTCAAGTAAAAAATTAAGTCAGGTTAGATCAAGCCCAAACTCATCCAACAAAGGCAGCTTGAGGTTTTTGTATTTGAAACTGTCCATCCAACACAAGCCCATGCAACACCGGTACATTTCTGATGCGGGCTGGACTGAGAGACTGCTTAAAGACATAAATCCCATCAAAACTATTTGTAAACCTTACTTTTTGAATTCACCTTTTCTGCCTCTTGTGTTTGGTCACCTGCAGCAACTGAATTTCATTACATGAGTTGTTGTAGTTGTTTAAACTGACATTGGTAAACCCTGTAGGACCGCAGGCTAACGTTCGTCTAAGCTTAAGCACGCCGTCTCGCTCCAGAACGCAGGCAGAGTCTGTGCTGCAGTGAATGCTTTTCGGCTTTAAACTTAGCACTCAGTCCGGGAGCTTTCCAATCAAATTACAGACATGTCTGCCGACATTACACCCTCACCAAACCACCAGAGCTCAGCGCAGTCGAGGAAACTAAATCAGAGCAAGACTGCGGAACAATTAGGAAGGAAAGGTGCATGATGGGAAAGCAGCAGAGTTTTATGGATGGCTGGGGGTTAAGCAGGAAACAGGAAGATGGATTTTATTCGCCAACGGAGAGTCAGCCACATTAATGCAGCTGAGCGGCCGAGTGTCGTCCCAGAGAATCTGGAGCTTTAGCACTGGCCACAACTGTCACAACGACATGTAGCGACTGCGCTGTGTACGAGAGGACACTGATAATAACAAACCAAAGTAAATCTGCAGATAAAGGAAAACAGAGTTGGTACGTGACCATCTGCAGGTGGAGTATGATGAGGGAGAGGTGGGAGAGCTAGAACATTCCTTCAAAAAAATGTCTAACAAATGTGTTTTATTGTGAGAGACAGTCTTATTTTTTTCAAGTGGAAAAATTAAGTCACAATTGAGATTTCCCGATAAGAAAATCTTAAAATAACACTACAGGGTCAGTTTTATTTCTATTGTTCTGTCTTCTTGAGTAGAAAAGAAATAACAGAACTAACATAATCAGTCTATACAAGAGACTATAACACTTGTCATGAACTGTTTTTCTCTCCGCAGAGAGGCTGTTTGTTGAGGGTTTTGGGTGCGGGGTGTCTGAGAACCACACTGCCCCACCAAGGCAGAAGGACGTAAATCCATCAGCAGCCATTTTGAGAAAAATGCAAAAGTTTGTTTTTGCTTCTGCTCTGTACAAAGAACACCCACTTGCATGTGCCGAATCTCCGGCACTAGGGCAAATTTCGCCATGATCATGTTTCTGCTAAATCAAGTACCACTAGTAGGTATATCTTATGGTTGTGGATCAAATTCCACAAAAAATGGACTGACTTCCTCTTGCGTTGGTGGGGCAGTGCAGGGAGAGGATGAGGAGGAGAGAGGAAGAGGAGGGTGAGGCAGCATTACTGAAGCTGTTTGTGGAGGGTTTGTGGTGTTTGGAGGACTGCGGCCGGGCGTCGGGGTGGTAGGTGTTGTAATGCTGGTACGGGAGGAAATGGCCGCCATCGCTGGAGCAGGAGTCCCAGGGGAGGGGCCTGCTGCTGCGCTGCACCTTGACTGGAGCAGCAGGATGACGGGCAGACCACCAATGAGGATTAAACAGATCGGGGAAGCCACAGGGGCAAACACAGGAACACACCGGAACATGGGCATCAGACAGGGAGAGAGAGGAAAAACACACCAGGTCAATAAACTCATCCCACAGGAAACAGTGTCCTCAGGAGGAGGGTGAGAACACTGCCCATCATTACCTGGGAACTGGCACGCAAGCGTTACACAAACTCGAACATAAACATACCGTCTCTGTGCCATTATTTTTCTGTTATTGATTGGACAAGTTGAAGGTTTATTCATTCATTTTCATCTGCAAATGTCAGGACAAGGGGGTTTGGCTGAGAGAGGACGCGCGCGCAGACACAGGGAGGACCTGCTAACTCAACCCCAGATCCTCTGCGCCCGAAGAGTCAGCGCTGCTCACGGCGCCACCAAACTGCAATCATGCAGCCGCTGAATAGCACGTGCTGAACATTACAGGCCACGCAGAAAATATGCAAACATTTTCAGAAATATTAATAATGTTAATTAATATTCATGAAACTAAATATTTTAATGTATATGAAACCATTTATGTGACACTACGCAAATAACCTTAGTCAGCAACTAATGAACCCTGAGCCGAACCCCAGTAAATCAGCATTACAGTCAACACATCAGCATTACGTTCAGTACTTCGGCATTACAGTCAACACACAGCGACATTACATTCAGCACATCAATACATTCAGCAAATCAGCACATCAGCATGACCATCAGGACAAGGGCATGTCATTCAGCGCAGTACAATTACATGAAGCAATCAGCATTACATTCAGCACATCAGCATTACATTCAGAATATCAGCATTACATTCAGCACATCAGCATTACATTCAGAATATCAGCATTACATGCAGCGCATTAACATTACATTCAACACCTCGCCGTTACGTTCAGCACATTATATTCAGCCCATGGGCAATAAGTTCCGTGTATAACCATTACTTTCACTATATCACCATTACTTCCAGTACAGCAGCATAGAATGAGTATTGAAGGAGTATTGAGGTCTAGCAGTCGGCGTCAGAAAACAGACAGTTATTGAAATCTCAGGACTGTGGATGTTCATATTCATTGGAGTAATATGTACGACAGAAGCATTCAGGCAGTGACACAGTTGTAAAGGCCAATGATTCGTACAGGCTTCACTCCATATATGTAGGTGTCCAACCACAACCCGAAAGGTAAGATGAACGATGTGAATGTTACATCTAACTGTAATGAAACAGATGAATTACAGCCCTTGAGACAGAACCGTGTCACTGACCCAATCCTTTTGGACCTCTGCGTTAATACACCCGGTCTCCTCTCTCCACAGTCCAGTAACCGCGCCTGTAGGGAGAGCAGGTCTGGAAAGCAGACGCGGTTTGGCAGCGATCCACCCCACCGTCGCCGCTCCCGCTGACGATTCAGGAAGGACGAGCGAGCAGGGAACTCTCCGGCTCGGTGTTTCCATTGATTGGTCTATTTCAGGCCAGCGTAATTTTAGAAACAGTCTACACAGCGAGTATTAGATGCACAGAGCAGAGGTAAGACACCGGCAGCCTGTCTCTCGGTCTGCACACCACATAGAGCGGCAGAAATCACCGCGAAACACACTCCAGAGCTCACAACTGTTTTAGTTCTGGAGCGAGAACTTCAGGGCCGGACTCAGAGACACAGAGGAAGCCTATCTCTATGCTAACCCTGAACTGGACCGGATATTTTCTACACAAAACTTAGCCTAGGACTAAGCTTAAATCCAAAATTAATTTTAAACTACTTTAAAAGACTTAAGAAAACTGGCCCATTTCTCACATTTGCTGAGAGATGTGCCAGTGTTTGGAAGCTTCCTGAAAAAAAAACGCGGCAGAAACAGAAACCGGTGGGTGCGGGAGGTGTGTACATATAAGACACGCCCATTCACCCACCCACAGTCCAGCATCATTCTTGCACATGCTCAGAATGGGCTCTTGGGGTGGTCCTCACAGAGAGGCACGGTGGTTTTCCTTACAGCTCCTCTGATGGTCAGTGTGAAAGTGAGAAGCTCTCAGTCTGACCCTCTCTGCCTGATAAACAATCCTGGACTGAGACAGAGTTCTTCCACGGCTGGCGTCACAAACTCCAGTCCTCGAGGGCCGCAGTGTCTCCTGGTTTTTGCGATTTCCACACAGGCCTCATTAACAAGGTGCACAGACTCTGTGGCCAATCAATGACTTAAACTGGGCGCTTAACTGCAGGAACAAAACTAAACCCATCAGGCACATGGGCCCTTCAGGATTTCAGTTTGAGTGCCTCACCAACAGGGACACAGTGGAGCCTGATGGAAACCCCTCATCTGAGTGCGTGTGTGTGTGTGTGCGTGCGTGCGTGCGTGTGTGTGTGTGTGTGTGTGTGTGTGAGAGAAAGATCAGACCAGGCAGACAGGAAAAGCAGAAGGTTTCGCGGTGAGATGTTAAACGGCTCGGCGGCGCAGCCTGATAAATGTCTTACTCAAACCCCCTCCTTCGCTGGCCCGAAAGCGACGGGCCAAACAGGTGGAGAGAGCCGATTGGGCGATGGACTGGCGAGCCTGGCATTGTGTGTGCACTTCCACTAGAATAGGCATCCAAGTTAATCCAAATTAATGCAGCCTCCGGTCCACCAGTTCAGCTCAGAATCTGGACCTCGGCCCAATCGCAGTTCTTGGCCACGATCGCGACTCGCACGCCTGCGCTCACTTCTGCTGGCTCGTACCCCATCCAAACAGAGCCACGGGGTCGGTCACATTCAGTACCCTGTGCGCCACCAAAGTCCCGTTAACTGCTTACACCGCGTTACGACTTTATTTTGCATTTTCGTGGCTTAAAGGACATCTGGAAAGGGCTCACAGAAGATCGATGAGGAGGCAGTCAAACCCGCAGCAATATCACCCCTTGGAGGAAATGAAGGGAACTGAAGGCAGCCGTCCAACCAATCAGATGAAATGAATCCATCATGTGCTTCACCTCAACTCAATCGTAACACAATATCGTCGCTGGAACAGGACTATTTTCCGCTGTGATGCACTGATGCACCCATCAAAATGACTTCTTCAGATGCTGATGCAGCATGAAAACATGCTGTCATTCTTTGCTCTGTAACTCTAAACAGTAAACATGGCAATAACAGCACCACTGAAAACTACAGGATCCCGTTTCACAAAGCAGGATTAGTGAGTAATCTGGATTACTGCACAGGAAAAACCCACAATCCTGACAGATCTGCATCATGGACTGAAGCGGTAAGGGCTCATTTTGGGCCTCATCCCGATTTCGATGAGGCTGCCTGAAGCATTTCTCTGAGTTCTTGCGAGACGTTTCTCACTAGCGTCACCCTGGCTGTCCCCAGAACAGATCAAAATAACCCCCTGCCCATTCAAGTCACGCAAACTCCAAGATGAAAAATAATGCACGTTCACTCTCTGGGTCTTATTTGCCAAGTCTCCTCGTGTGCTGATCTGACGAGCCGCTGTGCTATTCGGATGACAAAGAAACGTATTGTGGATAAATGTGAGGTGGGCAACGTCACTGCATTTAAACACACTTAGGGGACGAATCGAAAGGAGGACAGAGCTGACACTGGCTCTGAAGTGAACAGTGTAACTGTGCCCAAGAACTGAACTTCTAAGAATTAGGCTCTAGGTTACGATTAGGTGTTAAATTAAGACTAAATTAATTTGTCTTATTTTGGGGGTATGTAGCTTAGGGTAAAGGCTGCAGAGAAAATTACGACTGATTTTAGGGTTTGGGGGTACAGAAAGAAGAGCAGGTGTGTGTGTGTGTGTGTGTGTTTGGCCCTTGTTTACATACCCTTGTTTACCAACCTACCAGGTCCCCATGAGGAAATTGAGCTATTTTAGGGGTTAGGGGTTAAGGTTAGGGTTGGGATGAGGTCAGGGTTAGGTTGAGGTAAGGGTTAGAGTTAGGTATGTACTGTTGAGGGTTAAGGTCAGAGAAAGGAGTTAGAGACCGAATGCAAGCCTATGGAATGTCCCCACAAGACATGAACATCCAAAATGTGTGTGTGTGTGTGTGGGCGCGTGTGTGAGTGTAAGTGTGCGTGTGTGTGTGTACCTTGTTCGGAGCCCTTGAGCGCGAGGCGGGTCTGGTGTTGGGGAAGGATCTCCATCTTGACGCGCTCACAGGCGTTGGCCAGCAGCTGTGTGGCCTCAGCCAGCGAGCAGAAGTCCATACTGGTGCCGTCTACAGACAGGATGTGGTCACCGGCATGCAGCGCCCCGCACCTGCGACAGAATCACATCACTTCCTGTCACGCTCAGTGAGAACCCTGGGAATGTGTATGTTCTTACCCTTCCAATGGCGGCTTGGGCAAGAAGATCACACACATTCAGGAGCCATGTGACCAACCAACACGTGAAGCCAGGCCAGTTCTCATGAAAAAGCCAAGTACCAAACAAAGGTCATCTCACATGTGAAAGTGTGTTTTCACCCGTGGATATGTCATTTCCACAGGTCAAACTGTGCATTTGGCCGGGCAGGCATGACCAGTGTCAGTAAGAGACAGCAGTCAGGGTGATTTGGGGGTGTGTTTGAAGTGTGTGTGTGTGCGGGTGTATCTGTGTATGAGTGTGTTGGGGATGCGTGAGCATGTCTGGGTTTAACAGCTAGACAACGATCTGAACAGAGCTGTGTAGTGAGTGTGGTGTGTGTGTGTGTTTGTGAGCACGCGTTAGTGTGGTGGTTACCTGTCAGCGATACTGGCAGGCTTGATCTTCTCGATGATGATGACCTGTTTGTTGCAGTACATGGTGGTGGAGAGAGCCAGACCCAGACTGGACCCCACTGACTTCACCACCTCCACCAGGAGAGGTCCGGACGCCGAGGCTATCGAATCTGGAGCCACAAACAACACAGGCGGTGAACACGCCGAACACATCACTTCTGGCACGGGAAAACCATGCTCTCCAGCTGCTTCTAAACACCAGGTATGGTGACGTACCCCTCATTATGTTTGGGTTTTTATTGACCAGATCGTTCTACTTTCAATTGGACCGACACGCATGATATAATATCCGCTCAGAGAGACAGACAGGAAATATTTACAGGCGGTGTGTCACGGATTGCCAGGTCTGCCTGCAGCTCTGAGTGACCATACACACCCCCGCAAACCCACCACTCCTCCCAACTCCAGTCAGGTAGCTGAGCCTCCGGCCCTTTACTCCAGCTTTTAATCAAATTTAACACCTGGCAACCTTACCCATCCAGGAAGTTTGGATTAGGTGCTGTTTTTACAGTGGAATTAATAGCAGCTGGGCTTGTCATTATCCTGTACCGGGGCTGCAGGATTTTCAGCAGAGATCTGATCTGACTGTGTCACAGGAGCCAGCGAAGCCCAGTCATCCCATCTACCCTACTGCGGTGGGGCACACACAACCAACCGTAACCCTTTCGGGCGCTCCCCCTCTGCCCAACACTGCTACAAAAATCTGGGTTTTGGAAGTGGAGGCCCGAAGCAAGGTTTTGCTCGAAATGCCTGCTCTTCCTGAAGAATTAGTTTAGTGCCAGAAGACAGACGTCACACGTTATAGCAGCAGACTAAGTTGATGAGCGAAAGGCGTGGGAGAATTTTTACAGTCTGACGACTGGACTTTCATCTTCTGTTGCTGAGAACTATCTTAATGGAAGTAATACTACTGAACCTCTCAGTGAGGCACTGGTGCATTGTGGGTACGCAGCCATAAAGGGCTTACATGAATAAAAGAAAACGAGCCGGCGTTCCCCAAGGCCCCATCTCGTAACCACTGCAACAGAGGCAGTTACTGCTGCCCAATCCAATTACCCTGAGCAAACAGGCGTGTGTGTGTGTAGAGAGGGCCGATTCACCAGCTCTAATGGAGAGACAGCAGTAGCGAGGCCAACAATGGACTGTAGCTGGACATTAATATGTCCCCAATGCCAGAAATTGCCCCTAAAACTGATTGAAAAAAAAGAAACATATGTTTAGGTTCATATTGCTTAGAAATCATATAAGAGAAGTTTGCTTGCGAGGGAAAAAAAAAAAAAAGAAACAACAAATTTTGAGGAAGAATTAGGTTACCATTTGTTTATTTATTTGTTATCATTTGTTTTTTTTAATGCATGGAGCCAAATAATGCTAATGCTAATGTGTATCATTTCTTGAATTATGAAAGAATGGGGGGTGAGGGGTGGGAAGACCAGCCTTATCAGCAGGGACCCTGATTAGATATGGGGTATATAGTTGAATACGAGCGCAACAATTCAAACAAACTCGTCCCCCAACATCAAGCAGTAGCTGGATGACCCAGCCCACCAATGACTCGCGTTTGAGGGCAGGTCTGGGAAGGCTGTGGCCAAACCTTTTTATGCACAATTACCGAACCACATCTCCTGTCTTATGACAGATCAGGCAATTTATATTCAAAAAGCATTACTGTTTTCTGTACCATAATGTTGTGAAGCTTTTCATAATCCAATTTAATGATGAAATAAAATGTGAGCATACCAATTAAAGACTGCAAACTTCAAATTCTCAAAAAAGGCACAGAACGGCATAAACGTGCTCAACAAGATGTTTTCTCTGTACTGAAAATGCATTTCTTTTCATGCTCAAGAACAATGGAATGCTGATAGGAGATGCAATGTTGATGAATGATTGCTGTTTTTTGGCTAATTGCATATTCAGATAAACGCTATCCTGAAAATCCCCAAGATACCTCCTGATAGGCCAGTAAATATTTTTGATTGTTAATCAAAACTGGAAAAGGGGAAACAGATCAGGAGTCATCGTGAGCCAAAAGGTGAGGTTAGTGCCCACCCAAAGACACCTCCAACAGCACACATCCCATAATGTACAGTAAATCAGTGCCAGAATAACGGCCTAAAAATAAATCAGGATGACAACCATCATTACTAATTCATGAGCAAGACCACTTCAATCACAAGGCCACCTCTGGAAAAAGATGAAAAAAAAAACCCCCCAGAACTATGATTTATTCACACACACACATGCACGCACACACACACACACACTGCAGAGCTGACACACATACACACACACACACACACACTGCAGAGCTGACACACACACACACACACACACACACACACACACACACACACTGCAGAGCTGACACACACACACACACACCCACACACACACACACACACTCATCTAATCTGTGTACTGCACAAAATGCCCGTCCTAACCAGCGCTAGGATCTCACGATGAGATTAAAAATCACATTTCTTTCTCACTAGTAGTACGTTCGCTTGTTTTAATCTACAGAATTGATCTTTCTTACCCCATCAGCAAATCAGGAAATGAGCAAATTTATCTCACATGACAGCCAGAATTTCCTGTATTACTGGTAATGTGACAGGAATGAGTCTAATTTACTTGGTTAGACAGACGTATTTGTCGATTTTTTCCGACACAAGTTCAAGAGAGTCTCTCTGTGTTTGGGCCGCAGGGATGAAGCCGCTTTGGGGGTCAGGAGCTGGCGGGGGCGACGGCAGGGGCGGGGGCGGGGGCGGGGGCGGGTGTGGGCAGGGAGGTAGGGGTGGGGTTAGAGGTGTGGTGAGGGAGTTGGGGGTGGGGTTAGAGGTGTGGAGGAGGAACGTCTCTCCATCTTGACGGTGCGGCTGTTCTGTAATCACAGCGCTCCTGTGCCTCTCCTCTCCAGACAGACACCACTCATCTCCAAACTCACTTACTCTTCAACCCCCAAAGCAGCGTTTCCACAATAACTGCTGCTGTGGAGTCGCTTTTAAAAACCTCTGAAACTGTTCACTTTTACGATGGCGACAAACTGCCATCGTAATGAGTTCTTCTGAAAGGTTTTTTTTTTTTGGGATTTTGGAATTAACTATGCCCTGCCCTGTGTTTCACATTTACAAGATCACTGGAATACACAGAATAAACTGCAATCGTGATCATTTAAAAGTAGTCCATCTGCAATTCTGCCTTTGCCAACAGGGCTTTTCATGTTGCTGGCTAATGAACACCTAGAACTAGGAGCACAGCTGTACAACACAGGCCTTATTCCTTTGAGTTAGAGTGAAGAGATGTCATTACACACCTACTGAACACATATTAGCACATACAAAACCCAGGTGCAGGGTGTAACTATGCAATGACACACACAACACTCCTGGCACGACCTGCCGCCGTTCCACGACACATCCGATTCTCCTGAGTAACGTAATCTGGGGTATTTTTCCTGCTCAAACGGCCTCCACACTCCCCAACCACCTGTTCCTATCTGCATCAATATTCTGCACTGTTCACCTCTCCGGTATTTTCTGCAAAACCTCCCAGGGGGACGTGACGGTTCCAGCTATGTGCCCGCCGCAGGAAGGGCTGATGTCGGGAACAAAGGGCCTGGGCTGGGGCAGTCACCAGAAGCAGTGCCGTACTTCACCGCCGGTACCACCTTTGGCCAAATGCGCAATGCTTATCCACTAATCCTGGCGCCTGGAACAGGATCTTCACTCTCTGAACCCGGACTTTACTCCGACTCCTCTGGGATGGACATGGTGTGCTGCCTATTCGTCTGTCTTTGTGTCTCTCTGCGCATCTTAGGGGAATGCGGACCAGAGCGTGTGGGACCGGGCAGGCCGGAGGTTTAATGTGTAGGGTGGGCTTGTAATATACTGACTGGTCAAAAAAAACCCATTTACATTTAAATAAGCACATGCTTAATGGTTGATTGAATAATTATAGCAAAGATCAATATCTTTCAGCTGGCAACAGTTCTTTTTCATTCTGACCGATGCAGTGCTTGACTTCTTACTACTTAAACAACCTTGTCGAATGACGTAACTGATGGTCGTGGCAAAGCTGCTATTGTGTCTCAGGAGGGGCGATTTATTGGGCACCACCAAGCAAAGAAAACAACTTTAGAGATTTCTGAATCACCAGACCTGGGTGAAGAACAGATGTCCAATGCATTATGAAGCCAATGAAAAAGCTTTGGGATGTGCCGTAAAGGCTTTGGGATGTGCAGTAATGGCTGTGGGATGTGCAGTAATGGCTGTGGGATGTGCCGGAAAGGCTTTGGGAAGTGCTGTAAAGGCTGCGGGATGTGCAGTAATGGCTGTGGGATGTGCTGTAAAGGCTGCGGGATGTGCAGTAATGGCTGTGGGATGTGCTGTAAAGGCTTTGAGATGTGCCGTTAAGGCTTTGGGATGTGCTGTAAAGGCTGCGGGATGTGCTGTAAAGGCTTTGGGATGTGCCGTTAAGGCTTTGGGATGTGCTGTAAAGGCTGTGGGATGTGCAGTAATGGCTGTGGGATGTGCCGTAAAGGCTTTGGGATGTGCTGGCAAAGGCTTTGGGATGTGCTGTAAAAGCTTTGGGATGTGCCGGATATGCTTGTCCAAACAAAGCCATGATGAATATGCGGCGTGATCACACCTGAAGGTGGTCCAACAGAATATCAGAGTATTTCACTTTTTTGTGGCCAGGCAGCATGTGACTGAGGAGCTCATGACCGTTCAGGAGACTGTCTGGCTCTGTAAAGGTCGCTCCCTAAAGCTCCAGTGCAGCCACAGTATGATCAGTGCGCTTGTCGGGCCCCTTAGCGAGGCTCCTGACCCCATTTTACTCCAGGATTGGCCCCTACCCAGTCTGATCAACTACAGACATACCCATGACGGACACGTCGTACTCGATGAGCAGCGTGGTCTCCTGGCCGCACTGTTTCAGGATGCTCATTGCCTCGGCGTGTGTGGCCCCGTGCAGCCGAATCCCGTCGATGCTCAGCACCCTGTCACCTGGCTTAATGGTGCCTTCCCTGTAAACACAGAGACGCAGGCTGTACCGGACTGAGAATGGGACCAGCAGTGGTGTAGAGAAGCTGTGCGCAGATATATGAAGTAAAACCACCTCTCTATTGGTCAACTTACATTATACCCACCCATCAGCCAAAAACCCACTGAGACACATGGGAGAATATACCCACTGATGTACCCATCTACACTAACAGTGTATACCCACCTCTCCCAGGAGTACCACTCCACTGGGTACAGGGTGAGCAAGATGCAGTCAAAAATTGGCGGAGAGAGGGCCTGGCCCTTGCAGTCCATGTTAAAGCATAAACATTGATTGCATACTTGAAAGCAATATTGAATGTACATAAATATTGAATAAATGTCCAACCATCTAAAATGGTCTCAACAAAAAAGGTCTCCTGACAACACTAAAAAGCGACAAAGAAAAACCTGCTTCTCTCAGAAAAAGAGATGGCTAAGGAAGGTGATCCAATAAAAAAAATGGGCGGTGCTACCACGCCCCTCACACATAGTTTCGCCTTTTCAAGAGGGTGATCTGCTTTTCTGATAAATGCGCTCTTGGGGTTCACCTTTCGAGGTTACTGAAGGTCAAAGAAACGATGCACTTTTCCCAATAGCAATGGACAGGATTATCTTTTATAAATTGGGAAAGAAGACTCTTGGTACTGGTTTATGCAAATCGGACCATTTTTCACAAAGTTATGGTCAAAGAAACGATTTTGACCTTTTTAGTAACTTTGACCTTGACCCATTTCATTTCAAAATTTCATGGGATCTATTCTGGGTCATTGCCCAACTTTTGGCCAAATTTGGAATAAATTCAGGCAGCAGTTTTTTTCATAATCTTGCTAGTGAATTAACAAATACATAAAATCAGTCAAAGAGTGAAGACATGCTGGAAAGTACAAGGTCAAAAGTCATTGTGCCATTAATTGCTGACCTTGACCTTGAAGCTAGAGTCATCATTTTCAACAGGCCTACGCCAGAAGCCAGTGCTAACAATATGAGCTAACTTGGAATGACATGTGGCCAGTTGTTTTTGCTATAAATTGCAAACAAAAAGACAAACAGATAAACCGAGCCAACTGGCATAGCACAAACAAACAAACAAAAGCAAACAACGGCAATTACAATCTCCTCGCCTAACCTCTTAGGGAGGGTGAGGTGATAACCATTTCCAGTCCATCATAGTCAGGCGAAATCGCCCTTTCTCAGGTAGATCTCACATGTGCAACACCTACATGGGTCAATTCCATAACGATCCAAGAGGAGTTTCCCGTGGAGAACAGTTAATGAATATTTTTTTTTTCTGAGTGTTAATGAATATTTTTTTTTTCTGAGTGTGTGTATGTGATTCAGAGAAAGTTCTGGTGTAAAAGTGACTCAACCAGCAGATAAAGCAATGATGTGTGCACAGATTCTGAAACTCAGCGGAGAAGGAACTACAGACGTCCCACACAGATGCAAAAGTGCAGTTACCACTGAGCAACATCAATAACGACAGGCACTCAGTCACTGCTGAGCAGCATGGATTTCACAGGAGCGCAGAAAACAATTCATACACCCACAGTCTGCTCTTCCCAAAATCAAAACTGTCTGATGACGGATAATGCACTTCAGTCGAGGCAGGGGAATATATCTTCGTACTGAAGTTTGAGCAGGGTAAAGTATTAGGATAAAATACTCCTGTTTTAGGAGCTAGAGCAAGATAAACTGCCAGTATTGCGTCTAGAGCAGATAAAACTGCTCTAGTTTTGGGGCTTGAGTAAATAAAACTACTCCATTTTTGGGCACTAGAGTAGAGTAAACTAAGTCAGATTCAATTATTGACAAAGTGGATTTTAAAAGAACCCAAGCTGACCAAAGTGCTTTGCAAGATGCAAGTGAAAAGAACATAACAAAATCAAATAGATAATTACACAAAAAAACCAGAAAGAATAAAATATCACATACAATAATAACCCCGGGAGTAAAAAGTGAGACCAACTACTCCAGTTTTGGTTCTACACTGTAAAATAATAACAAAAAAAGTTACTTTAACCTACAAAAGTTGGTGTGCGGGCTGCCTTAGAATTTTATGTTAATTGAATTTAAAATAAGTTGAGTTTTACCTCAACTTGTCATGTTAAGTTCAGTAAAACTAACACTTTTAGGCAGCCAGAACATTAATTACACAACACTGAGGGCGAAAGTAGGAACTCTTGCCCCCAAAAGAGTGGAATACAGTACAGCAGTATTGGAGCTAGAGTAAGGCAAAATAAGCCAACATTACATTTAGAAGACGGTTGAAAATGAAAGTATTTGAATAAGGTAACTTCACCCTGAATAAAAGTTGGTGAAGCTGTGTTGTACTCGTGTACCTCAGGCAGACTGTGGGAATTTAATTCAATGCAGCAGATTTACAAACATTAAATCAGCTCTTGCAGTGTAAGATCAACTCATACGGAGTTAAAAAGTGGGCTCTATTAAAGTTAAAGCTACTTTATCAGAGCTGATTTCGCATTGAAGATTTTTCAGTTCAGGGTCAAGGTAGAGTTGTGTTGTAGACAATTAGCATTGCATGGTAAACAAACTTGTATTTACACAAATACTAGCAAACACAGACGTTGTTCCAAAGTAAAGGAAGGGGCTAATTTCTTCACTGTTCTCTTGTTGATATGTTTACACCACTCATAGTCACTGACACATCAACATGGCTCCTCAGGAGCTATAACTGGGGTATTGGGCCAATCAGCTATAACACAGCTAGCTGTCCAATCACCTGTCTGCTGGGCCTCCTGGACGAACCGTTGATATGACAATGGGGCGGGACTTGTTCCTGTCCTCGTGGGACCCACCTACAGCAGAAGAAATGGAAACTGTTGGTGGACATCCCAGAATAATCTTCATCTTAAGGCACAGGTTTCCTCTTACACAAGGCTGTTCTGTGAGAAACTCATGTAGCGTTTCTTGTTTACAAAAAATGGCTAGTGGAATAACAGATCTGTAAAATGACCTTTATGGAGGTCAGTGTAGAAGGCAAATATCGGCAAGACTCTATGAAAAGAACACAATAAATATTTGTGTAAACCCCACCTGTTTGACATCATTATTTCACCCACGCGAAACAGCATGATGAATAAATTATGAGTGAAATATACTACTTTCAATCTCTAAAAACACAGCTGTGGGCTCTCTGTGACCTTCAAGTGCTTCTCTCCTTCTCCCAGAAGACTTCTCAACAGTCGCTCTTCCAGGCAGGGCCCAGCTTTCTTTCATTTTAATGAAGCAGAAGTCAGAGCAGCAAAAAGTGGCCAAACAAATGGAAATTTGGTGAAAAAATACCGCCCAAGGGAGACATCTTTTTTCAGATAATCCCCTCTTCTCAGCGTCATAAGGAAATAACACTGTTTATCACTGCTTCCTCCGGAACCCTCACATTAGCATTTCAGAACAGCCCACACATTTGTTTCTTTTCTGGGGACGTCATGCAGCTTTAGCGACTCACGGCTCGTGAGATTACGAACCTCGCAGGACGAAGCCAAACGAGTTCCCCTCCTTGAGCAGCGTGACTTCCACGGTTTTAAACGCGATCCCTGCGCCCTGGATCGCTAGAACGAAACAAAGACACTGCTTCAGCCAATAATCTGCTGGCTAGCACACCCCTGGCCAGCTCCCAGGGGAGATACGAGCACAAACTCCAGACCGCTGCCAACAAACTCATTCGACTAGGAGACGGGAGAAACAGGAGATCTTTGGGATTTCGAAAAGAAAAATATCTTCAAACATCAAAGGAAAAAAGGAAAGCTGAGAGGAAGGGTTAAGGTAACGGTAGGAGTAGGAGAAGAAGAGGAAAAAGAAGAAAACAAAGCAGATTTGTAGAAGAAGAAACAGTATTGAAAAAGAGGCATTAGAAGAACAAGAGGAAACAGTAGAAGAAGAAGAAACAGTAGTAGAAGAAGAAACATTAGTAGTAGAAGATGAAGAAGAAGCAGTAGGAGAAGAAGAACAAAAATGTAAAAGAAGAAGAAGAAGAAGAAGCAGAAAACAAGAGGAAACCGTAGAAGAAGAAACAGTAGTAGTAGAAGAAGAAGATGAAACAATAAAAGAAGAAACAATACAATAAGAAGAAACAGTAGAAGAAGCGAAACAGTAGTAGTAGAAGAAGAAGAAGCAGTAGTTGAAGAAGAAGCAGTAGAAGCAGAAGCTGAAGCAGTAGAAGAAGAAGAAACAGTAGAATACATTGAGGAGGGAAAAAATAGATGAGGCACCGAGATATATAAGCTAGAGGCACTAAGTTGTTTGTTCCAGATCAGCCAATGTGTGCAGAGCTGGCCGTCGTCTTATGACGAGCGTGCCTGGCTGCTTGCCGCTGGAACACATGTAAACAAATACGCTCTGGTTAATATTTCGGTAAATATCAATAATAATCATTCAGCAGCGTTTTGATTTCCGGCCTTTTTCTGACCGATAACTAGAGAGGCGTTAGCTTGAAGCGCCATTTCTGTCTATTACCGCCCATTGCGTTTACCAAAAGCATAGATGCAAACTAAGTTAGCAGCTTACTTAGTTTGTCCATTCATTGTCAATGGTTCCTACGACGTAAGTAA